>OZ010576.1:88672680-88725180 GCA_963932145.1 Acanthosepion lycidas | reverse complement strand
TGCATCCAGCCTAGCAGCACCTGTTATTTCTATGTACTGAACAGGCTCGGCGTTGCTTAACTTCGGTGATTGTACGGAAACTGGTATTTCAAAGAGATTTGACCGTAAGTCGATTAGAAGGATAAATAATGTTTGACCATAGTCTTGAAATGGTTAACTCCGTATTGTTCAAGGAATCGTCCAGAAGAGTGACTGTTCCAGACTGTTGTAACCTAGGGAAGGTTACTGAATAGAATAATCACACAAAAGTTGGTAATGAACGATAATACTTAGGGCATGAACAACATATAAGATTCGCCAGCGGCGCGTAGAAGTAGTCAACTGCTAGAAGTGAGTCAAGTAAATTCTATAATGAATCTCCAACTGCATGATATATACCAACCGCCCCACGCGGTCAGATGTGACACAAGGCCGAATTTAATGTGGGATATCTGTAGGCTCGGGCAAAATTTCCCCGTAGACTCCGTAAAAAAACGGGGTCGTGTAGCTGTTTCCCGAGACGAAACTCTGCCCTTCGACATAGCCTCGTCTGGAGATCCTCTCTGCCCATAGGTAGAGAGTTTGACTTGTACTACTGGAGACGAATCAGCAGAACAACATAGATTATTTATTACTTTATTTATGTGAATGGGTACATACCCATTATCGTCTGTAGGTATGTTACAACACAGACATTACAAGTGTTTGTTAAAATGTCTTTGAGTGGAATATTCTTTTTCTATTTGGAATACGGAGGATTTAATTGCGTGTAAGTAACATGGCTTTTCTTAGCAGTAAATTCTGAACTAGTGGAACCAAGAAATGGTGTGCATCTGAACATTTGCGATGGAAATATCGATAGAGTAGCGAGAGGCTTAGACAGCTGAAATTTAGTGGACGCATAATAAGAACGAAGGGCTTGGATAATTTGGTTCTCAAATAACATATCGAAGAAAAAAGGGACAGGGTAAAGCAGAAGGTAACCTACCTGACGAGCTTGTGAGAATGAATAGCTTTGATGAGGGGGGAGGCTTGGCAAAGTGATAAACGCTGTTAAAGGCTATAAGGAATAGGAGGTTGAAGAGAACCATAATCAATTACGCCATGAATGTTCACAGCTAAACTAGAAGAAGAAGAAGAAGGTATATGCTTGCGATATTGCGTCTGTAGAAAATAGCCACAGAGATAAAAGAGTCTCCTCCCACTAGACCGCGTAAACGATGTTGACTCTGACAAGGATGGAAAGGAAGGATTGTGCAGCTCCAGCCAAGACATTGGCAGCAGTACTCCATTTTTGTCTTAATCTGACTTTTCTTCAGTAAATATTATTTAAGGTGGAATAAATGCAACTTATAGCATATAATGCATTTATTCGGACAAAAATCGTAATCATTATGAAGTAATAACGTTTGTTTTTTTAATCAATTCAACCCAATCAAGACGATAATGCCACTAAGACGCAAGGGGCTACTGAAAATAAAAGAAAACGAAAAGACATTTGAAGGAATCAGAGACCAATCTTAAACAGTAAACAAGAATAAACCTCTACTCTTGTTCAAAAGACCAGAAAGGAGTGTAAACCGGACGATAGGCGAACATATCTACTCCTATTAAATACTTGTAAAATCTTAAATATTCCTGAATAAAATTTTAACTAACATCAGAAGTATCATATTTTGCGCTGGCCTCGTTATATTAGACAGAGCAGCCCACGGTCGATCCTCAGCTCTAAGTCTTTTTTGGGTCATCCGAAAAAAAAATTGTCAGTCCTGAGAAAGGAAACCTATTAAGATAGGGAGGGAGTTGCTTCATGTGTTTATTTGTTTGTATGTTGTTTTTTTTTTTTTTTCTTTTTTTTTTTTTAGGCCATGGAATAAACAGGTTGGTGTCTCTTGTTATTTGCGATGTGTGTCAATCGGACACTTGTGACATTTAGCCCAGCTCTTCACGATCGGTAAGATAACACTCTATCTTGAGTCGACCTCTCACCAATGGCATTTTATGCGCCACTCTGTCTACATTTCTGTGGACACTAAAACCCAATTTCAACTTGTGTAAACAACATGTTTTAACGACTGGCCTTTAGTCGGCGCAGATACACACAAAATGTAGTAAACGAACAGCAACAACAAAAACAAAAACAATAGTGATCATCGTGAATATAACCGAACTGAAATTATTTACCAGAAAAAAAAAAAAAACTGAGTCGGAAATATTGGTTCAAATAAAGAAAAAAAATTAATCAACATACAGAAAATGGAATTAGGAACCGAAAAATTTTGCTGACGCACGAAAGAATTATCGAAAACAAGAGAAAGAATTTATCTACACAACATCAGAAAAAGAACACTGTAGTTATTCTATTTTACTCACTCACTTAATCCACATAGACTAGTGAGGTGTATAGAACCACAGCTCTCAAATCCCGTAGACTAACTCGGGAGCCTGGGGCCATAAATCCCATAGATTAACTGGAGAGTATGGGGCCACATCTTTCAAATGCCGTAGACTAACTCGGGAGTATGGGGCCACAAATCCAGTAAACTAACTGGAGAGTATGGAGCCACACGTCTCAAATGCCGCAGACTCATTGAAGAGTGAATAGCCACAACTCTCAATTGCCGTAGATTCCCTCAAAAGTATGGGATCAAAAAGTCTTAAGGCCCATAGACTCCATAAAGAGTATTCTGCCACAACTTTCAAGACCCGTAGACTCCCTGAGGTGTATGGGGCCACAGCTCGCAAGTCCTCTACTCTCCCTGGGGAATATTTGGCCACAGCTCTCAAATGCTTTAGACTCCAGGAGGAGTACGAGGTCACATTTCTCAAGTCCCGTAGAATCCATGGGGAGAATGCAGTGACAGCTCCAAGCGCGCTAGTCAGTACTGCTATGGTTTCCAGAGCAGGTAAAAGGTTTTAACGGGATGGAGCTACTAGCCATAAACAACAAGTTTTAAGCTCACAGTTGTCCTTCGCGGTTAAAAAAAAAAACAGTCTGATCTACTATTAAACCATAACTGGGATAGATTAATTTCTTTCCTATGGGTATTTGCGCGCAAGTGAATTTAATGAACGCGGTCGTAGTTCGAACTCATCTCTACGATTCGCTATCCATTGTACCATCCGCACACCCCTTCGTTATAATGGGAGCAAATCTAATTAAGCGGAATTTTGAAAAAAATAAATCAGAAGAAAAAGAAAGATACTAGAAACTAAATTAAGCAGACATAAACTGATAAAAGTCGATATAGTTGAGCAATATTCACATTAATACCCCAAAACCCTCCCGAAATTGAAAAAAAGAAAAGAAACCTAATTACGTAGATGAAAATGTAGAAATTAGTAACTATCCATAAAGGTTTACACTCTACTGGCAACATTAATAATTTTTATCTGACACGAACAGAGGATGTAGAGCAAGTGTCTAAATTGTATCGATTCCGTTTTTTTTTTGTTTTCTTTGTTATTTTTAATGACTTTACCGGGTTTTATTTTTTTTGTGGGGGGTTAAGCTTTTCACCCCAAGCAAGGCGGGAAGCCACTAGGACGCAAGGGGTTACAGAAAATTTGGAGCACGATCAGATAGGAGTGATAGAAGAAAGGATGAGAAGGGTAGTGGATAGATCAAGGCACCTGGAGATGTCGATTGACATTACATTTGTGTTGGGTCGCACCCACCTTCTCATCAGAATGGACTGATCTCTCTACTACTAATAGGACAGTTCTATAGTTCTGGAGAGATCAGGTGACCATCACACTTCCGTCTCTCTACCGGAAGATACAGTTGGACTTTATACTCTTTCTGATTGTTACTGACTAACCTGCGTTCGTTTGACTACTAATCTCTCTGTTGTAAATACCTCTTCGAATATACCAGTATTTTTCCCTACGTATGTGTTTGTCCTTATTTCAATACACGCATGCGGAAACACTCAACATCTCAATTTGAATAGCTGGGGGTTATAGCTCTCAGGGAAACTGGAATAGGGAATGGAGTTCCACAGGCGAGAGGTGCGAGACAGAAAGCTATTGGAGTAGAAGAGACGGCTTATCGGATACACGTTCCTGGAGGTAAACTATGACTCCAATAAAATACTTAGAATAAGTTTGACTAAAATCATGATGTCATCTCATCACAAAATTTTGACAAATACCCTTCAGTCCTCATTGAACAATTGGATCACCATAAATAAAATTATATCAATTATTCTATTATTTTTAATAATAAATTCATCATTATTTTTTCAGACATTATTATACCCGATGCGCTCTCCGACATTTCTCAAAAGTCGAATCTATCCAGAGACTATTTACATTATTCGGACTATTATCCTCATCTTTATCGCCATATTTATTACAACGTTTCGGCCGTTGTACGCTCCGGCCTTCTTCAATGTCGAACTGAACCCTTTATTTCGCTCACTGGGGTATACTGTTCTAGTTCCACGTTCCATGTCTAATGGATGTCAGTTATCAGTTATCTCCTGTTAATTCCCCTATGCAAGTTCTCCACTGCCTTAACCGGGTATTGAACTCACACTCTTTGGGCCTTGTCACTGGATATAACCAACGCCTTTCTCCACTATGCCATGTGTCCTTGAGGATAAAAGCCTTAGTTATATCTAGTGAGAGGACCCAAAGAGTGTGAGTTCAATACCTGGTTAAGGCGGTGGAGAACTTGGGGTGGGGGGGAATTAAGCAGGAGATAACTGATAACTGACATCCATTAGACTTGGTACGTGGAACTATAACAGTCTACCCCAGTGACCGAAATAAAGGGTTCAGTTCGACATTCCAACCACCTGAAGAAGGCCGGAGCGTACAACGGCCGAAACGTTGTAATAAATATGGCAATAAAGATGAGGATAATAGTCCGAATAATGTAAATAGTGTGCTATCCAGAGACGTTGAAAAAGCTTTGAACAAACTTGCTGCTTTGATTTAAGATTTTGCCTTTCCGAGGGATTAGAACATTCCTTTCCTCATTTCTGTTAATCCTTCCTGTTTTAGGGCATAGCCTTACCCTCAAAATCATATAAGAGCCTTGTTCAAGAAAGGAACTCAACAATTTAAGTGTATGAACGAAATCGGACAGACTATTTTCTTGTTATTTACAACATTTAGGTTTCGTCTCAAACAAGATCTTACATGTGTGACACCCAATGAGGATTGACTTCAGTGCATTAACAAGTTCCAGGATGGCATTTTCTTGATTCACTAGCCTATAAAACATCTATTCTGAGGATGGGAATCTAAGTAATCCGTAAAATAACAGACAAATAAAATGTTCGCTTTTGAGTTTTCAATTTGAAGAAAGCGTCCAAGAATGAAAAAGTCTTGCTAAAGATTAGCAGGGATTTTAGTCTTCATTCATATTTTTTCTGGGAAACTATTTTTCACACACGTATGACTTACAGTTAAGCTACAGATGTCCTTTACAGCAAGGCAACAATAATGTACAAGTGGCCTAAAATGTATTGCAGATTGCCTCGAAGAGAAGCATTATCTTTAATAAGACTTAATAGACAGAACGAGAATGATAGATAGATAGATAGATAGATAGATAGATAGATAGATAGATGTCAGCAGAATGAGATAATTGTCAACAGAATGATATATATATATATAGGAATAGGTACATAGATGTGGAGAGAATGAGATAGATAGATAGATAGATAGATAGATAGATAGATAGATAGATAGATGTGAACAGAACGAGAATGATAGATAGATAGATAGATAGATAGATAGATAGATAGATAGATAGATAGTAAGAAATAAATGACATTTAAATAAATATATTCACTTAAACAGTAGGAACATATATGTAGACGCAAGCCTATATAATTAGTTTAAAATTGATACCACTTACTGAAGGATGAGACATAGTAAAAAGAACAATTTATAATCGCTTAAAAAAAGGAGGGAAATGATCTGCGATGATTTTAATTGATTCAGGCAATATAGTAACGTCAGCTTATGAAAATAGTTCATATAATATACAACAAGGGTAGAGGGGTTGATTAGATAAATTATGAAACTCAACGAAGTCATCAATGACGATAAAGAGGATTACGATATTTTTTTATATCGAGTAACTTACTTCTTTGCACTCAGACACTTTCTGATCCTGTTTGTTTCACCTGGTGACCTAAAAAAAATCTCCTCTATCAGAACGGGAATTGAGAGAGATAGATAGATAGAGAGAGAGAGGGAGTGAATGTATGTATGTGTGAGGGAGTGAAAAGAGAAAAGGGAGGAAAATAGTTATAAAATCACTCACTAAATTTAAAAAGCGATACACTTTGAAAAAGCATTTCATAATCATTTTTTTAATCTTTTACAAATATAAAAAAAATGTGATTTTTTTATTTTCTAATTTTTTTTTCTTTTAATAAAATAACATTCTTTCTGAATTTCCAATTTTTTATATTTAGATTTTAGACTAATGGGAAAATTTGATTCGTTCTCGTCTGAAGAAGAAAATGTCTTTTTCTACATAAAAATCTAGATAAATCGCTGCTCTTAGACTAAATTGTAATAGTTACCTATCTTGCTTGCTAGCTCATTTTGTCTGCATCTATTTATTTATCTATCTATCTATCTATCTATCTATCTATATATATATATATATATATATATATATATATATATATATATATAACCATCTCTATCTTCCTCTCTCTCTCTCTTTCTCTCTGCCTGTCTGTCTCTTTCGCTCTGTTCGATATTGCCATCAATAAGTCCTGTGAGTGTCAAATTTTCCAAACCGTACTTCCTCAATAGATACCAGGGAATTATTAAAAATATAACTGTCCTTTCAATTTTTATTAAGACATCGTCGGAACTTACATGTTTTTGATTAGCTAGGGAAAAACACGAAATAAATTCATGGAGAAATGTTGTTACGTTAAACATCCAAAGAAACATAGCCTCGTTCCTGTTAAAAAAAACAAAAAAAAATGTCCCACATAGTCCATATGAATATCAGCATAGTGCTGTGGATGAAAACTAATAGGAAAGGAATGGAATGAAGAAATCACCATAGAGGATATTGTAGGGACTTAAATATACACAAAGAAACACATATACACATACACACAAACACAGATACACACATACATACATACATACATATATATATATATATATATATATATATATATATATATATATATACTATACTATACTATACTATACTATACTATACTGAGTGTAACAGTAAAATTGTCCAAATCGTGTAAAAGTGTCCAATTGTTACATTAAGCTTTAAACCTAGAAATGATTAAAGATATCTTACTGGAATTTTTAATTCTTTTGGTCTCTACTTTGAGCAACAACAGTGTCTTTAGTTCTAAGCTGAAATGATGATCTCTCTTGCCGTTCTGGCCACCTGATCCTGTTTTCCTCTCTCCTATTAGCTCTTTTTAAAACTTATTCACAGTTCTCTTAATGGTTCCGGAATGGACTTTGAAGATGGAAGACATCGTATAAATGTTGATACCATTACTGAAGGTCTGAGTGATCTCTTCCCTCTCACCATTGCTCAATTGGGAAGACATAGTGGAACTGACACAAAACGATTTTGACTTTTTTGGTGAATAACTCGAAGGGAATTTCAGTGACTCTTACGACAAATGGTGCCACAATGGCTAACCGTCTTACCGGAAAACCACCAGCTAGTTGAAGCCATAATTATCACTTCTCTGGGAGGTCTTTCTGTCGCACCATATATATATATATATATATATATATATATATATATATATATATATATATATGGAAAGCTCGTTTTGTCTTGTAACTTCTACAAATCTCTCTCGCGCCCTGTTTCTCTCTCTTTTTCTCTTTATACATATATATTAGGTTGGTGCAAAAATAATGACGTAATAATGTCGTTTTTTTACGTATTTTTCTAACGTCAAAAAACGACATTATTTCGTCATTATTTTTGCACCAACCTAATATATATATATATATATATATATATATATATATATATATATATATATATATATATATATATATATATATATATATATATATATATATATATATAATTAAAATCTATTTTGATCGTGTTCCAGTTTACCATCCTCATTCGTTCTTTCTGTATTTGTGTCTACATTATTTTGTTCTATTCGACAACGTTCAGCTTTTGATAAAGTGTTGGCTGAAAGGGTTTCCTTCAAGTAATAATGATCTCTTCTTTATTTAAATATATATATTTATATATATATACATACAAACATATACATATATATATATATATGTGTGTGTCTGTGTATGTGTATGTGTTTTTTTGTGTGTGTGTTTAAATTCCCTATTGTGTGTGCGTTTAAATTCCCTATCCCAACGAAATACAAATTTTATCACACTTACAAGTTTGTTTTTGCAATTTACCCCTAAGAATGATCTTGGCGAAGATCCAAAGTACTCGTGTAGGGAAAAAAATTTCTTGAGGAATTTCAAGTAATTGATTACAGAACTGAATGTTCATTATAAAAATAATTAATAGACATAATATATCTGTATTATTCAATGAAACATGTTTGAATGAAGATATGCTGCCTATATATACATATGAATATATATAGTACAGGTAATAAATCCCAAGCGGATCCTAGTAATATCAAAAATTAAAACTGATTCAGAAAAAGCGCGCAATATATTTATTATAACGGCATATAAATTACACAACAAAATCGAAAATTACCTGGGGGGTGGTTATAGATCTATTTCCACCAAAGAGAATTAAGTTAGTCTTATTCAACCCCGGTGTTGTGTAATATATATATATATATATATATATATATATATATATATATATATATATATATATATATATATATATATATATATATATATATATATATATATAAGCAGTTTCGCAGATTTAATCCACTCATCAGGACGTTAGCATTTATAATAATAATAATCTCATACGACTATATATATGTGTGTGTGTGCCCGCGCCTATGTATGCGTACGTGCAAAGCGTAACGGTTATGAGTATGGAGAAACGGATCAGTGTGTCAAGCTGAAAACCCGTCCTAGGTCGACGCATTCATTTTAATATTTTGGAAATATTCTGTTATTTTACTTTTTTTTTTTTTGTTTTTTTTTTTTTTAAGCGTCCTGGGTATGACGATAAACTACGTCCAACAGCAAGGTCTATGATCAGGAGTTTTTGAGGAGCGTGGAACCACCTCTTAATTGCTGGTGTTCCCAGCCCCACCATGACTCGGGATGGTAACACCTGTCAAGGTCCCAGCTATGGTCAAATAGTTAACGCCTAAATTGGGTCAAAACACTATTAAATCGTAAAAACTGGTTGTATTATCAGAAACACGTTTTTGTAAAAAAAATATTAACGGAAATACATTATTACCAGCAATAAATTTTTGAAAAAAAATATTACCAGCAATACATTTTTGGAAAAGAAAATATTAAGAGCAACAAAAAATTTTGTCGGCATTAAACAATCCAATGAGGTTAATATGCCGTAATAAAAAACAAACCAAACCAGACCATAATCTAAGCAACTTTTCAAACGAAAATACTTCTGCTTCTATATCGTCTACACCAAAAATTTTATCCTGGCTTTAATCTGGCTAATGATTGAAAGATTATGACGATAAAATAAACATTGTTGCATTTTCTAGTACAAACCCGTTTTGCGTCAACATTAAAATCAATGCGCAAAGCAAGAAGCGAAGAGCAGCTCTGAGGTTGATATCTGGAAACATTCACCTTTACAATCATTCCGTTAAAATAATATTTCACTTTAAATAACTTTTAATATATTTCCCTTTATACGTTATTTTTATACATATAATTTATTTAAGTAAATGCTCTGTTTATTAAGTCAAACCGGTAAATGTAATTAATACTGTTTAATTAAAAAAACAAAAAAAAAAAAAAAAAAAAAAAAACAGATCATGTACTTAAATAAATTATATCTATAAAAATAACGTATAAAGGGAAAATATATTAAAATAATTGTCGGAATTAATCCATTTCATACGTTGTCATTGTTTACGTTAAGATACGTTTCGTGAGCAGATGTGATCGATCGAGAAAAATGGTCGAAGGTTTATGTTTATAAACAGAAATTCGGACTTTGCTAGTTAGACGCTTCTTCGTGGCTGAATGGTTAACAGCAGATCAAATCAAATGATGGTTTTCATTAAGGGTTACAGGTTCGATTCCTCTCAGAAAAGCACGTATTTTCTATAAAATTTCTCGAAAATTCAGCCCGGTAAATGTAATTAATACTGTTTAATTAAAAAAAAAACAGCATTTACTTAAATAAATTATACCCATAAAAATAACGTACAACCGGAACACACACACACACACACACATATATATATATATATATATATATATATATATATATATATATATATATATATATATATTGTCTATAGTTCTAAGATTAGTTAGCGACATTGGTCGTTTATTCGAACGTCCAATAAATGACAGATATGTGTGTGAAAGAATACTTATGAACTTTATATGTAAAAGTGAAAGTGAAAGTAAAATTTAGGACAACGACATATGGACTTTAAAAGTGAAATATAATTTAAATGTAGATGACTGGAAAAGAGTCGACTGTTTAATGCCCACGAGAACGATCATTGTATGCAATGAACAAAATGAAAGACACCAGTTTAAGTGTTACATGGAATAATACTTAATTACAACTTAGCAACAAGCGCCACTTTCATGAATGTAATTTATTGACATCCCAAATTTAACAGTTGAATTATACTATATTAAGAATATAGTATTGATCCAAATTAACTGCATCACAAATTTAACAGTAGAGAGAAAAACCATAATTTAAATAGTTGTATAGACATCTTGAATTTAATAGTTCAGTTATGTGCCATGCGTGATAAACGCTTAAGCGATCATTCATCAATAGATACATGACTGATGAGGAAGATTTTTTTACTGCATTTACTTGCCATTTCTTTTTGCGGTAGACAGGTTGCCATCCAAGGCTGTAAAACCAGATCTGTCCTGCTATTTACCCATAGCTGAAGGGAGAAGAAAGGGATTCATATCTTTCCCAAAAAAACAGTGTGCGCTAAGAAATGAAGACGTCGGAAAGAAACAACTATAGATGTTTATCTCTCTGGCAGTGTAGTAACAGACGACCGGAAGTATGATACAGAAATGTTAAGTGGCGTCGGGATAGCTAAAGTTGCTTTCCGGAAAATAAACTTTAAATGTGTTGAGTGATAGGAACAATTCGGGATAAGTAAGTGAATGTAATGGATTTGACACGAATTCGAACTGGGATCTCCGATTTCTCAATCCGAACCGCTATCCATTACTCCACTGTGCCTCCTAGGTTTAGCAGTTACCATTCCTTAAATTCAATTTATCGACATTCCAAATTTAGAAGTTTAGTTTTTTTTTTTTTTTTTACGATTTATCAACCCTTTGTAGTTCATTTAAAGCCAGAAAATAATTTGAGATTGTAAGATTTATATATATACATACACACACATATATATATATATATATATATATATATACGCACACACACACACACACACACACACACACACACACATATATATATATATATATATATATATATATATATATATATATATATATATATATATATATATATATAATAAATGTCGGAGAAAGAAGAATTTATTTTGTGCGTAAGTGAATTTAACGAACAAAACGCGAATTGGAACTCGTCACTCCGATTAACAATTCAGAGTCAATATGCATTACACCACCCACACATCCAAGCTTACAACATCTGGGGTCAAAACACTGCGAAAAATATAAAAATAGATTTTTATAGTAAAAATACCGCCAATATATTTTCGAAAAAATATTACCAGCGATACATTTGACACTCGGCAAAGCCCATCTTTATAAAATAAGTCAATGAATCCTGATCTACAAACTGATTTCTTATAAAGTTACGCATTCTATTCATTATCCTAAAAATCTATTCGGCATTAAATGACCCATTCAGGTGTTGATATTGTCGTGAAACAGGATAAATCAATAAACCTAACAGACATTATTAAACCCGTTTTTATCAAGATGACAAATTTCACAGATGACTGACACTATGGTTTTAAGCCCACTTTATCACCCATTAAACTATTTCACAGAGTTAAACAGTAATAATGACCAACTATTAAAGATTTCAGCATGAAATAAATTATTAATGGGTAATATAACCTTATGAATTATTAATGGTTATTATAACGTTAAGAATTATTAATGATTAATAATGGTTAATATAACATTATGAATTATTAATGGTTAATATAACGTTATGATTTATTAATGATTAATAATGGTTAATATAAAGTTATGAATTATTAATGGTTAATATATAGCGTTATGCTTTATTAATGGTTAATATAACGTTATGAATTATTAATGATTAATATAACGTTATGATTTATTAATAGTTAATAAAACTTTATGAATTATTAATTGTTAATAATGGTTAATATAACGTTATGATTTATTAATGGTTAATATTAGGTTGGTGCAAAAATAATGTCGTTTTTTCACATATGTTACTATGCGAGAAAACGACATTATTTTTGCACCAACCTAATATGTTATGAATTATTAATGGTAAATAAAACGTAATGAAACAAAAATGCACAGGGCGCAATGTTCCTCGAGACATTTACTTCTAAAGAGTAAAAGAAAAAAGAAAAACAATCAATTATTTGGTATATAATGTTATTTCGGCAGAACAAAGATTCGTTATTAAAAACTGATATTTACATAACAGGCAATATCAAAGCGGCAATAAATATACGAATAAATATGTGTTCCATAATTTCACAGTTAAATGTCTGCTCATAGTTTAGGGTTCAATGACTGCCAGAGAGTTAAACAGAATATCTCTTCCTCTATTCTTACACTCACTCACTTACTCTCTCTCTCTCTCTCTCTCTCTCGGTCAGTCAATCAGTCTCTTTCTCTACATCTTTCACTTACTCACTCAGTTTCTCTCCCCATCTCTCGCTCAATCAGTCGGTCTCTCTATCCATCTCTCACTCACACACTCAGTCGGTCTCTCTTTCCATCTTTCACTCCCTTACTATCTCAGACAGTCTGTGTGTGTATGTATGTGTGTTGTCCGAATCCATATAAATATGTGACCGAAACGTCTTCGCCTCTTCTCCAAGAAGACACACGCGATTGATTATTGAGTATCGTGGGCCAATAATTTCAGTAATATGCTAAGTATTCTTATGGTGTATTTTTAGTTTTATTGCTTGACATTAAAATAAATATTTTGTTGTGGCCATTACTGATTCCAATTCCATTATTTATGAAAAAAATACGCATGAAGTTTCCATGAAAATTTGAGGTATTTCAGCTTTGTTTCTAATTATGAAAGGTGGGGGTAAATAATTCTTTCCACAACTGTATGTTTCTTTGAATTTGACAGACAAGGAAAATTTAATTAAACTCAATTGAAAATGGCTAAAGAAGTGATCGAAAACGCTTGGAACAATGGAATTTTCGGACACTTTTTTGCGCTTCCTTACTCGCAAAAAATGGAAACATGTAAAAATGCTGGAAAAACAAAATAAAAACAATTAAGTTTACTTGTCTGTCATTTTCAAGGAAATGTGTTTAAAAGAATGGTCGCTTCCCATATATATATATATATATATATATATATGTGTGTGTGTGTGTGTGTGTGTGTGTGCGTGCGCGTGTGTGCGTGTGTGAATACTGACTGGTAGTTTAGCAAGGGAAGTTTGGTTTTCTGTACTGTAATTTAAGCTCGCTAATCAGATGCTCCCTCTGTAACTAAATAGTATAGCACGTCAGGCTATATGACGTTTCTGTGTAGGATACAGGTTCGATTCCTGTCGATGTACACATATTTTCTTAGAGATTTCTCGGAAAATCAGGCCTGTAAATGTTGTTCATACTGTTTATTATAAACAGAGCATTTAATAAAATATTTGTATCTATAAAAATGACGTATCAACAAATTATATATATATATATATATATATATATATATATATATATATATATAAGTATATGATTAGTGTATACGGAATAAATTCCAATAACCAACTACAATCTACTTTCAACATCATCATTTGATAGACACCAGAGGCGTTGAAACAAAATGGCTATTTTTGTAGTGATTTTATAACATATTTATGTTATAATTTTTAAATAAATAATTATATATATATATATATATATATATATATATATATATATATATATATATATATATATATATATATATATATATATATATATACTGAGCGATTATGACTTATCACACGCTTATTTAATTTTTAACTATAAGTCTATCTAGCCAAGTACCTTCTTCTGTGTCATCTTTCTTCAGGATGTCATCACCGTTTGACTTTTTACCATTCCTCTTCCCATAATACTAGCCATTCCCACAGACACATTAAGTAGGTTAATCGATGTTTCCCTATGTCCCTACAGGATTCACTATATCTTGTGCTTGTTAAATTCTCCAGCCGTCTTTTCTTTATTATGAGACATAGAAATTCCAAATACTGCTCCTGATTTTAAATATAAGTGTTGTTTTAGTTCCTATTTTCTTTAAAACATCTTCGTTGCTTGCATGCTCAGTATTCAGTCCTTTGTCTTTTCACCATCCGTTTCTAGAACGACATTTTCTCGCTTGGATTCCATAATTCAGATTTAATATAATCTTCCAGTATTCACTGTCATATAGAGAAATACACTTGACACAATTAGGTTCTCTTTTACTTTTTTTCTCTCACGAATTGTTCCTATCACTCACCACATTTAAAGTTTATTTTCCGAAAAGCAACTTTAGCTATCCCGAAGCCATTTAAGATTTCTGTATCATACTTCCGGTCGTCTGTTACTACACTGCCAGAGAGATAAACATCTATAGTTGTTTCTTTCCGACGTCTTCATTTCTTAGCGCACACTGTTTGTTTTTTTTGTTTTTTCCATTTTCCATCTTGTTACAAACAAATATCCGGTTAAATTGAAATTTAAAATAAATCCAACAGAAGGATAAATTATGGAACACTTAGCGTGGATTGAAATTTCTATGATGTTTCGAATAGATTGTCAACCACGACTCAAAAGAAAGGAATTCAATTATTTATCAAATTTGACTTCGTCCAACATGACGCTGGAGCCCTCCAAATTTAGTGAATGTGATGAAACTGTGTGACAGAAACACAAAATATATATTATAATTTTGGATACATATACACATACAGATAGATAGATAGATAGTTAGATAGATAGATAGATAGAAAAGGCAAGATACGTAGGACTAAAACAATCTACATCGGTGGACGAAATAAAAGGTTCGGCACTTAATTCCATAGTATATTAGCAGAAGAAGGCCGGAGCGTACAACGGCTGAAAGATCGTGAACATGACAATAGATATGAAAACAATAGGCGGAAGAATGTAAATTGTATAAATAGTTACAATACCTCATCACAGAAATATATAGAGAGACTAGGATAGATAGATAGATAGATAGATAGATAGATAGATAGATAGATATTTGATAGGGTTTGGCATGCCGGCCTTCTTCGCAAGCTCCAGGGTTATGGCATTACGGGTCGATTATATAACCTAATACGATCATTCCTGTCAAACCGTAAATTGAAGGTCGTTCTCAATGGATTTTCCTCCAGTTCCTATCCCACGAACGCAGGTGTTCCTCAAGGCTCCATCCTAGGCCCACTCTATTCCTTATCTACATAAATGACCTCCCTGACGCAATTACTTCCCAAGTTGGCATATACGCGGATGACACCACAATTTATTCCTGCCTCAAAAACAAATCTAGTCTCGCTGACAAAACTCGCCTGGCCGTGCGTCTCGAAAAGGAACTCCAATCGATTGTGAACTGGGGCATGAATTGGCTGGTCAACTTCAACGTTTCTAAGAAAAAACTGCTCTCTATTAATCACCACAGAGATCCTTCCCTTCCCTCCATTAGAATGTCTGACGCCAACTTCTCGAGAGCAACTCTCTGTGGCTTCTCGGTCTCACGTTGACTGCTGACCTGAGATGGAATAAATACATTGAATCAATTCCCGCGTCCACTGCAAGGAAAGTTGGCTCCCTGAGTCGCGCCAGGAAGTTTTTTTCCCCGAAGTCGATCCTCCAGATCTACAAAACAACAATTCCCCCTTGCATGGAGTATTGCTGCCATATATGGTCTGGTGCCCCTTCTGTTTGCCTCGGGGTTCTTGATAGGCTCCAGAGGCGGATATGCAATGTAATTGACCCTGCCCTGGCGTCTCGTCTACAGTCACTTTCTCACAGACGCGCCGTCGCCTCTCTCTGTCTGTTCTACAAATACTTCCATGGAAATTGCTCCGAGGAGCTGTATTCGCTGGTTCCCAGACGTCATGAGTTCAAGCGCCATACGAGGCTGGCATCCCGCTCTCACCCTTTCACTGTCAAAACTTCTAAATGTAGCCGTCTCTTCTATCTAATAGCTTCATGTCTCGCACCTCTCGCCTGTGGAACTCCCTTCCCTATTAATGTTTCCCTGTGAGCTATAATCTCCAGCTATTCAAGTGTAATGTCAATCGACATCTCCAGTTGCCTTGATCTATCCACTACCCTCATCCTTTCTTCTATCACTCCTATCTGACCTTGCTCTAAATTTTCTGTAACCCCTTGCGTCCTAGTGGTTTCCCGCCTTGCTTGGGGTGAAATGCTTAAAAAAAAAATAGATAAAAGAACAAACTCTCATAGAAAAAATAGATAGATAGATAGATAGATAGAAAGAAAGAAAGAAAGAACAACAAAATGAGATAGATAGATAGATAGATAGATAGAACAACAAAGATAGATTGATAGATAGATAGATAGATAGATAGAAAGAAAGAAAGAAAGAAAGAAAGAAAGAAAGAACAACAAAGTGAGATAGATAGATAGATAGATAGATAGATAGATAGATAGAAAGAACAACAAAGATAGATAGATAGATAGATAGATAGAAAGAACAACAAAGATAGATAGATAGATAGATAGATAGAAAGAAAGAAAGAAAGAAAGAAAGAACAACAAAGTGAGATAGATAGATAGATAGAAAGAAAGAAAGAAAGAAAGAACAACAAAGTGAGATAGATAGATAGATAGATAGATAGAAAGAACAACAAAGATAGATAGATAGATAGATAGATAGATAGAAAGAACAACAAAGATAGATAGATAGATAGATAGATAGATAGATAGAAAGAAAGAAAGAAAGAAAGAACAACAAAGTGAGATAGATAGATAGATAGATAGATAGAAAGAAAGAAAGAAAGAAAGAAAGAACAACAGTGAGATAGATAGATAGATAGATAGATAGATAGATAGATAGATAGATAGATAGATAGATAGAAAGAAAGAACAACAAAGATAGATAGATAGATAGATAGATAGATAGATAGATAGATAGATAGATAGATGACAGAGTAAGATATATAGAGAACCCATTCACTACATCTTTTGGAAAGAGAAACGCATGCAAATTGCCAATTGGTCTTTCACTTACTGTTTTACTTCAGTAGACATTTCCGTTCTTCTTATGTAAGCTTGTTATTAACCATTTTGAAGCCATTTTTCCTGAAAAATGGGAAAATGACGTTACATAATCTTAGTCTGGACAAATAGAGTATTTGGATACCAGTACATATACACGTGTGCCTGCGTGTGTGCTGCATATTTGCCTGCGTGTGTGTGTGTTTATGTGATTGTGCACATAGGGATATTTTTACAAAATAGTTGTTTATGCGACTCGAATAGGCTTTATTAAACAAATTCGTCAGCACTACCTATCACTTTAATGTCTATATATTTCATAACACACAAACAATACCAAATAAATATACGTTTGCGTATCGTCCTGTTTACATACCTTCCTGGTCTTTTGAATTGGACTAGAAGTTTATCCCTTATTTACCGTTTAGTATTGGGTTTCCGGTTCCTTGCAAAATCTATTTCAAAACTATACTCCTAAAGTCTCCCTATGAAATTTTATTCGCTAATTAAAACTTGACCTCTTCAAATCTTGAATTCACTATCTTTCCTGATATCTTGCGCTTACTTACTCTAATACAACTCCACATTAACCCTCTACCTTGAACGGCACTTGGGCCTTGTATTGGGTGAACATTAGGGAAATAAACAAAACAGATGATTTGGGCTTTACGCATCATTAAAAACATTTGCAGAAATACGAAATTATGATCAAAATGATATCAAAGTGAGCCAAACTTATGCAGAGAGATTTATATTTCTTAGACTATGCAAAAACATTTGAGATTGTGCAAGACAAAGATCTATTTGAACTGCTAGGAAAACTTGATTTATTCGGGAAATATATTAGAATGACCCAGAATATCTATTAGGAAAAAAGCAGCTGCATATAGACCGAGAATGAATTAAGCAATTATACAAAAAAGAAGAGAGTGTAGAACAAGGATACGGTGCTGACCAGATTTATTTACCACATACAACAAGGCCTTCCTGGTCTTTTGAACAGGAGTATATGTTTATCCCTTGTTTCCTGTTTAGGTTTGGGTTTCCGGCTCTTTCCAAAGTCTTGAGCTGAATTGAATTCATATAAGAAAAGACTAAAATGCCAACCAATTTTGCAACCAGGGTTTCGGCCGTGTTTTCTGTAACTTTTAGGCCCGGCTGTTTTCAGTCTTTCTTTTACATTTCTATCCATATATATATATGGAAATAACGCTGGATAATGTGTGTGACTTTTGTAGTGGTCTACTTCGAAGGAAATTAAATGTCAAACTGATGTGATTTTTATAGCACCCATCCCAATGCATTCTTGATAAAACCTCGTATATATTGGAATTAAACTGCAATAAGTTTCACAATACTATATTTAGCGGATACAATGGGAATAGTATTAGCCTTTTTAAAAATTCCCATACTGATTTCGATCTAGTAGAAATCTTTTGCAAACTTCAGAAGCGTACCAAGAGACTTGAACGGGTATATTTTGACTATTCTTTCAGAAGTATCGCCTCTCTTCACGAGTTTCGATTTTGTTACAAGGAGATGAACTTTGTCCATATCTTTGTCCACATCATCCACCATGATAAGACTCACTTATCTACTTAATAATATTGCATCTCCCATTGGAACCAGCTAGATTTATTTTCGTACCCGAAATGCAAGAACAGTAATTTTTAAATAGACTTTTTTTATCCAAAAATGTTTCTTATTGAAATAATTGTTATTTTAATAGGTAAATGTGTCTGAATTCTCATCTCTGCTTTTTTTATTATTATTATTTAAACTGTGAAATTAATGACAACCGACCTGAATCTAGAAGTCTTACTAAAAATAATATATACACCCACCACACTGAAATCGAATCTGAAGATTTTTGTTTTATTTTTGTTTTTGTTTTTTAGTTAGGGAAATCACTCCTATAGCCGAAGCGTAAAATTACCAGATCGGCGACGGAAGGCATTCATTATAAGACAAGGCCCACTTAACCATCTAAGGAGTGCACACCTCTCATTGGGATTGTAGATATCGCAGATATATAAAGTCAAAGGAAGCAGGGAGTAAACTACTAAACGAATCCGAGTTAATTTTAATCTAGTCCTGCGTAGGACGATAAATTAAATCCGACAGCAAGGCCTCTGATTGGGAGATTGGAGGTTTTGAGGAGCGTGAAGCCACCTCTTAACTGCTGTTGCTTCCCGGTTCACCATAATCCGGGGTGGTAGCATCTGCTAGGGCCTTCGCTATGGGCAAATAGTGACACCCCACAAGCAAAAACAAAACCCTATCAAAGTATAAAAATACATTTATAGTAACAATACCAGCAATACAGTTTTATATATATTATCAACAATACGCACATACTGACAAATAGTAAGGACGTCACCCAAATCCGTTTAAAATGCTACAAAGCAACCAACATAAAATAACTTTCATAACATTAGTCCATATAATATCCTAGAATTTCTTAAAGAAATCAAACTGTATTCCAAAATATAACTTCAACAAAACTACAAAATAAAACACACATATCACCGCCTCTACTAATCATGTCCCCACAAACATGTATATGTACAAAAGCTGAGTATTATCTATCATGTACTCAACTGCGAAAGTAAAATAACATGTATCATATTTTTGTTACTTCAAAGCTCCCAAGAAAATTAGATTTCAGCATTAGATGACCCATAAGGAGTTGATGTGCCGGTAAACCGACAAATCCGAGTGAACTGATGATAGAACATGAACAAAGACATATTAAAGAGTCAAATTTATTCAAAGTAAGATAAGACAGTAAGTTGTAGAGAGTCGGGATCTCCTACTTCCTGAAGAGATACGGTACATGAAAGAATTAGTAACATATTGAAATCCTGCTGAGGTTGTTTATGTTCATTTCACAATAATACTATGGGATAAGGCATGAATTTACCTCTCCCTTTATCTCGTTAAACTTTCCTTGTTCAAGGATATCACTAGACGAGAAATATCTAAGTTCGTGGTTAAATAAAGGATTCAGTTCGAAATTCAATGCAAGTTATCCACATCGACAGTCATCGGAAGAAGGCTAGAGTGCACAACGAGCGAATTATTAAGATAATATCAGCAAAAATGAGGACATTATTCTTATTTTAAATAATGTGAATAAAAATCTGAACTGTCAATGATCAGAAATCGATGCAAGAGTTGCATTTCTGTAGAATAGGGATTCCCTACCTTTTTTTGCGTCATCGCCCACTTTCACGTGAAAAAAATTCATATCGCTGACCTGTATATTAAATATTAAAAAGTATACCAAAATTGTTTGGTAAAAGTTTGTTACTGGTTCATAAACTGACCTTATGATGTTGCAAATAATAACAAAGGGAGGTAACAAATAACGCTGACTTAATGGCGGTGGCAGCTGCTACAACTACTACTACCATATTAAAGAACAAATGAAAGCAAACTTGTCCATTGAAAACTATATATACAATTTAGTTTTATGGTCAAGACAAGTTTTATGGTTAGGGATAGCGTTGCAAGTGTTGATAAAAGATGAAATCATTTTCATTCATAATTTTAATCCATAAAATTAAAAAGAATATAGACTCCGAGCTACTAAGAAAATTTCCGCGTATATCATTTGTTGTTCTTGGTCTTTCCTTATCTGATTTATATCCGAGAAAAAGTTATTTCACCTGAAGAAATATTTGAATGTTGAATTTCATTAATACCTTAAAGAAAATACCCAAATAGTTGTTATTACGTGGAATACACACACACAGACACACACACACACACATACATATATACATATATATATATATATATATATATATATATATATATATATATATATATATATGTATATATATATATATGTATATTTATATATATATATGTATATGTATATATATATATGTATATATATATATATATATATATATATATATATATGTATATATATATATATATATATGTATATTTATATATATATATGTATATGTATATATATATATATATATATATATATATATATATATATATATATATATATATATCTAAGAATGTAACTCAGTTGTTCCAATTCAGCCTCTTTTTTTTTTCTTTTTTTTAATCTCATTTGAATAGTCTTTCAAGGTAGCATATGTTGAATTTTATTTTATTTTATTTTTAATCAAAATCCTGTAACACCCTCCAAAATGTTCAATCGCTCACCATTTTCTGCTCAGATACTCACCCGCTATACAACAGTTGAAATCGGCCAGATTAGGAAACCCTGCTATGGGATATAACTGCAAATAATTTTACTATAGAAATGTGATGTAACTTAGGAAATTCATCAAGAATTGTGACAACCGTAACTGAGGTATAAGAATAATATCAAAAACAGAAACTATAATTTTGTATTGGGATAATAGTATTAATGACACGTACTCTGAATCTACCATAAAATTAAGAATATGGGTTTCATAAATTAGAAACCTTTCAAATATTCGGCATATGGATCAATTATAAGAATTTTTGGATGGAAAATAAGGAAATTGAGCATAGGATTGGTTATGCTCGAGGCACCATTCTCCAGCACCATAGAATGAAATAAAACCAAAATATTAACTTGAGATCTTGACTCATGTTCTTAAGGATATGAATCAAGGTCTCATAGCCTCGTAAGAACTTGACTCTCATATGAACATCATGCTTGGCTTCCGTTTGATTCATAAATATCGAAACTATTATCTATCGGCAACTTTCTCAGATCAGTGTTTAAAAACAGCTTTAAGAGAAGGAATTCTTTAGACCTCAAAGAAGTAAATCTTTCACTAGAAGGAGATTGGTGCTACAAAGAACGTTACCAAATAACAAAAATCAGTTCTATTGAAGACATCGAAAGGAAAATAACTAAAATGGATAACACTAATAGACTAAATAATGATATAATTAACCTGTTGATTTTGTAGACTAACTTAAACAAAGGATTAGGATTGATTAATTTTTTACGGCTTATCAACATTTTTTAGGTTATTTAAAGCCGAAATAATTTAAGAATTTTTTGGATCTCAATATTGATTATCTAATACGTCTGAGTATTTAACCCATACCTGGGAGTAAAAGATGCGGGTTCATACTATCCCCAAGGGTATTTGCACATAAATGAATATAACGAACCAGACTGAAATTCGAACACCGCTCTCCGATTTCTCATTCCGAGACTTTATCCATTACACCACCTGTACGTCCAAACTTACAACACCTGGTATTCCCCAGCCGTCTCTCATCTAGGTACTGACCAGATTCAAAGTTGCTTAACTGCCATTAGTACTAGAAAGATCCATGACGGTGAACTTGAATTTGCTTAAAAACACTTTTAAGAAAAGATTTTATAAATCGTAACCGAAAGTAACGTTAACAAGTCGGTCAGCGAATGTTTGCTATATGGAAACAGTTTACCGTATATTTCCCTGTATAAGACGACTTTTAAATTTTTAAAATTATCCACCAACATAGGAGGTCGTCGAAGACAACAGTTACAAAACGCTAACCTTTAATCCTGTGGTGTATCAGCACTGATAATTAGGCTAGTATGCTTGCTCCATGGATCGCGGTAGACTAACAACTTCTTCGGTATGGTAACTACCGACGTAAATATTTCTAGTTGAAACAGTTCACATTATAATGCTGTACTACAGTTATAAATGTAATAAAACTATTTTTACTTCTTGATTTCCCATTAAAATGCAACATTCAAGAGATGATTACAAAACAATTTGCAAAAGTCCGCCGAGCAAAAATAACATAAACAAATCTTTCGTTCTTGATTTGTAGAAGTCTGGGTGCGTTCACACGAATCATTATTTCTCATAGTAGTATTAAATAACATGCAATTTATATTTCTAATTAAAATTCCTTATCTTGGAGGTGTTAACAACAACATTTAGTATAGCATGGACATTTGTTTTTTCAATAACGTACATTTTACGATACTTTTGGTGTGTTAAACAACGAAACATTATAGATGCAAAGAGCTCCTCATAAACATCATCATGTACTGCTTCATCATATAGGTCACAGTCGGTCGTCTTATACTACGGATATCAGATAAGATAACGGAAGATTTTGGATCTCGTCTCATCTATAGGTCGCCTTATACGTGGAAATATACGGTAATTTATTATTACTATTACTATAAGCACTACTGACATGCATTTGTTTTTTATTTTTTTTATTATAGGAAAACAATGTAAATAATTATATTATAGAAATTTACAAAACAAATGATTGTCAGTGCGCAAAGATTTATGCGTGCGTTTGTAACTATCAGAATAATGCTACTTCATGAATTTATACCAGTAGTTCGGAAACGGCACGACGCGCGTCATCGGTGCGACGGGGAAGGATAGCAGGTGAGGCGGAATGTTTGAAAGACAACCAACCATTTAGAAACAGTTTCAAAAAATTCATATGCCAAAAATAAATACGATTTCCAAATTTAAAATGTTATTATGGATTACTTATAAATTCATGCATCACTCTCAGTTTAAATAGTTATAAATAAGTATTGACCCATTTTATCATTGTGATATTTATACATTATATTGGAGGAGAGAGTTATCAATTATAATGTTATGACTTGGAATTCACAGTTATCTCCCTTTAAACTACTCTTTTTGTTTTGTTTTGGGTTTGTTTGTTTTTTAATGTACTTTTTATTATATTAAATTTGTTGAGACGCGAACAAATTTTCATTCCAAAAATGCGGCCCAGAGGGAAAAAAAAGTGTGGAAACCTCTGGTTTATACATATACCTGGTTTCCGCACAGCGACAGATCGACGTGCTACACATATAATCTGATGTACGTATACACAACTATATAATTTTTCATATGTAATTCAGCAATTTCTAAATGTGTATATAAGTGTTTGAATGTTTTTCATATGCTATTTATCCTTTCTACCCAGAATTTTCCACGCATAAAGTAATGAAACAAATACAGGTAGGGAATCTTCATTAAATCTCTGCATGTTCATCAGTAGGCGGCACCGACACTGTACACCTTTTGCAACAACAGCTTCTAACAATGAGGCTGGGATTGTGGTGGTTGGGACGGCGAGGAGTGGTAATGCCACCCGATTCATTTGGTCGCATGTGCAGCCGAAATCAAGCTTTATGCAGCAATGGCCGACGGCGAGTGCAGTCGGAAAATCAGGGGCCCACCGTCATCAAACGCCAAAGCAATCTTGTCAGTATAATCAGAGAGAGATGCAAAGGAACGTCATAGACTGGAGTTGTCATTAGCGGGCCCAAGAATGGAAACAAGAATTATTCCGTCGTCAATTCTCTTCTCTTTCTTTTTGCTTTTCTTTTATTTTCATTTTTTCTTTTTTCTAGTTCCCATCGTAGCCAATTAGATGATGACCATTTCAGCAGCATTCTATCCCCTACCCTGCTTCTGCCGCGACGTCGGAGACAAAACGGTTCTACCTTTAAATATGCAGGGAATATTTAGACAATGCACCAAACGTTGGACAATAGTTAGCGAACTAGTCTCGCAAATCATTGATAGTAAGTTCGAGTTTCTCTTGTTTTCCATCACTATTGTAGCTCTAATCTAAACGTAAATATCTAACAGGGTGCGCACCGTAGCTGGAAATTAAGCAAAATAATTTTACAGAGAGTTCCTTTAACACTGGGTGCTCTTCAATTACAGACTTTTGCCATACTAGAATGAAACAATAAGATAAATACATTCGACATGTTTCACTGAGCAAAAATTGTCATCAGATTAAGATGATTTGAAGATTCTGTGATGGGCGAATCACCTGTTTAATATACGACCCGTTTTTTTCAGCCTATCATCCGTTCTTACTAATCTGGTGCTGAAACAATGTGAGATACAAAAAAACATTAAAACAAATCAGTATATAAATAAGAACTTAGTAAAAATTAGTAAAATCTAATTTCATTTAAAGTAAAAAAAAAAAAATAATCCAGTGTTCTAACGTGAATCACGTTATGTCTCGGCGATGTAGATTTGGTTGAAATAAAATCGACTTTTTTTTCTGATGACGCAAAACATTTCAAGAGTTTTTCAAATTGTCTTAGATATTTACCATTCCATCGGATCAATAGTTCCCAAACTTGTTTTTGGTCACGCCTCGCATAAGAATCTCTAAAATCCTCATGCTCCCCTCCCCTGTGCCATATAAGTCTTATTATTAAAATAAAAGAACTCCTATTCTGATGGAGGAAGGCGAAAAGATCATTAACTTAACTTTCCTTAACAACTTGAGTTCTGCATATATGCAACAGTAATATCATTTAATTTTAGAATTTTACAATATTCATGAACATGTTGCGTAACTAATATATATATATATATATATATATATATATGTAATTACACATGTACATACATAGACACAAATATTTATTTATGTATGTATACTTTATATACACGGTATGTATTAAAACGCACATACACTCATAGTCACGCAGACTCAATAGAAAAAGTCACTGTTGATAAGTTATCTTCGAATTTTCCCTGTGTCGGCCGTGTGCCCCACGTTACAAAACATGACTGCAGATGTATGTTAGTAAAATACACTCACCGATCATATAGTTTCTTCAGCAATCAGTTCCACCCTATCATAGGGAATTGAACCTGATGAAGTAGAGATTAATCAATATCTATAAATATGCCTAACCTGCAGAGGTAATTGCTAACCAAGTCACGCAGAGCATAGATATTGTATTGAGGTCATTCATCACTGAGTGACCCTATATTGAAGCCTTGCATCTGAACAATTCTAATCAACCTAAAACATATAATTATTTTGATGTCATTTTATTATTCTTAAAGTATCCTAAAATGTTAACTCGTTTGCTTTCGAGTGTGATATTTGACTTTCAGCGTTTAAGTTTCCATGTTGAACCCCAAGGTAAAAACCCTTCCTCGAAAGATCGACCCAACTATTTATCGATATTGCATAATTATCCATATTGAATCATATAATTACAATGATATCTTTTATATATTTTGTATTATATTGATCATATATTTTATCCATATTGAATAGTTATACATATTGAAGCCCTGCATCTAAACCAAGGTAATCAATGTAATATATGTGTATATATATATATATATATATATATATATATATATATATATATATATATATATATATATATATTGATGTCGCTTTTTCTTAAGGTTTCACAAAATGCTAACTCGTTTGCTTTTGAGTGCAATATGTGACTTGTAGTGTTTGTTTCAATATTGAACCTCATGCCAAAAAGATTGACCCAATGAAGCAATGAAATATTATGTTGGTGCAAAAAATAATTACGTAATAATGTCGTTTTTTGACGTATTTGTTAACGTCAAAAAACGACATTATTACGTCATTATTTTTGCACCAACCTAATAGAAAGTTGCAAAGTCAACAAAGTTAAACTTGTACTTTGAATAGACAGTGGACACATATTGAGATAAACCTGAATGTAGTGCGTGTAAACATTTTCCATGGAAATAACGTCATAGATAGAGATTGACTTGCGACGTTTCGTTGGCGGGAAACGGGTTGTAGTGGAAAATAGCCACCTACACGACCGCGTAAATGCTTTTGAAGTTTGTCAAGGCTGGAACACGATGATTGTGCGGTTCCATCCAAGATCTGCTAGCATTTGTTCTGCTGTAGCCCTTTTAAATACAGGAACGTGACAGAAGGATCAGATTCTTGAGTGGCAAAAAGAACCGATAACATATAAAAAGGGTTAAAGGGAGAGCTGTAAAATAGTGAGATCAGTTCTTTTTATACCAAACACTCCAGCGGAATTCGAACCCTGTTCCCTAATTCATCAATGCGCGCCGCTATCCATTACGCCATGGCAAAAACGTAGGAATATGAATATTCATAAATGTTAGTTTGTAATATTAATAAAGATTAAGTTTAATGTAAACATTGAAAACAATACTGAAATATTACATTCCCCCTACGCGTGAAAGAAACCCTTTTTCCTCTATTATTTCATGTCGGCCTAAATTACCAGATATTAGCATAATCTATATTTAACGTGAACAAATTGATATAGCCAATAAAAATTACATAGGTCAAAATAAAGTACACAAATTTAACTCTCTAGGAAGCCAGCTTTATGTCAGCTGAGTGGAACATCTGTTTACCTGTTGGGGTCTGGCACTGATATACTGTGAGATTTAGTTCTGTACTTGGTGAATATGAAGTTTGCTCTTGGATTAACTCGCCGGTGCTTCAGCCTTTTCAGTTATTTATGATTTTCCATGCGTATTTTCAAGTTGAAGGCCCCTCAGTCATTTCATTCTCTTTTACATCCAGTATCCTCTTGAGTGTTAGTGACGTTCTCGCCTTGCTTGGGGCGAATTGATTAAAAATAAGTGCAAATGTACTGAGTCATGAACAATTCCTGCTATTGGTAACCAACTGCAACGATGAATGTACAATCCAAACCACTAAATGGTAATTGAATAAATTTGTAGCTCATTAACATTCGACAATGGTGGACTTTCCTGTCGTATTCGACGTATTAGGGTCAAGCAGCTCAATTCCTAGGAACCGACAGCCAGACACCAACACATATGATTTAATTATAGTCGTGATGGCTTTGTGCAGAATCAACCACACATTTTGAAGGGCCGAATATAGAGATCTAGTGCACTACGTGCCACAAGGTCCCCAAACGACCCTCCGCAGGTTTTGAATTCAGAGTTGCCCTTCTCTTAGACCAGTTGCCATCCAAATCTATAGAACCCAGTCTGTCTCCCATATCTGGCTGGAGAAGAGGATTCATACCTTTCATACAAACGTGGAGTTATGGATAGAGGCTCGGACTGAGGAATCGGAGAGCCGAGTTCGAATTCCATCCGAATCCATTACATTCACTTACGCGCTTACCGTTGGGAAATGTATGAGTCTTCTTCTGCCCCCGCCCAGCTATTTGTAAATAGCAGGACAGACTGGGTTCTATAGCCTTTGATGGCAACTGGTCTACAGAAAGATATGGCAACCTACAGCGGGAAAAAATCTCCCTCGTCAGTCATGTATCGAAAGTTACACGATAGCTTAAGCGTGTATCCCGCATGGCACATAACTGACTGAAGGTTATTAGCAAGTAAGTGAATGTAATGGATTCGACTGGAATTCGAACTCGGCTCTCCGATTCATCAATCCGAGCCGCTATCCACCGTGCCTCACACGACAATGCTCAACTCCAGATCAGTCAAAGAAGGATAAATCTCACGATAAACAACAGAAGCTGAACCCCTTGGAAAAAAAATAATTTTGTACTAATGGTGGGATCGCTGTGACATTATCGATTTATAGTTCGTAATGGGTAACGTGACATTAAATGTTCGTTTAGACATCCAGCATCTGCAACGTGTCTATAAATGATTGGACGAAAAGCGGCATGCGCTCCTCAATAAGAAAAATTTTCTTCTCCTCGACTGCAACGGAAGGACAGATACAACAACAACAACAACACAGGACTATCCATCTAACTTTTCAATAGCAGGTTATTAACATTTTTTGATCGTTGTAAAAAATAACCGCCTTCATGCAGAGAAAAAAAAAAAACCGACACAAACTTTTCTACATCAAAACCTGCGGGATTTTCCCCAAAAGGCTATCGAAGAGTTACTTGATAAGTGAAAGCAAATAATCGTAATTATATAATAGAATAGAATGTAATTGTAATTCATTTTTTTTGAAAGTTTAAGTTGATAAACAAGAAACAACAATTATTTGTGAGCCAACCTAATAGTTTTGGGATTTGACCGTAGAAGATTTGTCAATATAATATCGATACAGTTTATATGCAATCATTATGCATGTGTGTATGTATGTATATGTGTACAAGTTTGTTTTTTTTTATGTATGTATTTGTGCATGTATCCTCCCCGATGTAGATGGAGACATATATTCTATCTCTTTTATAATACTTATCATAAGCTTGTTCGGATACTTTACAACTACACTTTTTTTACACGAATAAGTTAACGCGATAATTTCTTCCGGGGTGTGTTTTGCCGGAAGTTGACACGAATAGTGATCAGTCATGCGTACTCATATGTCTTCAAGTTTTACTTCCGATTTTGAAGGGGAAATTGCCATTGGCTTTTTAACTTTTTATCTCTCTCTGTTCAGCGTCGACTGATATCAGGAAGCGAGCGTTCTAAGCAATCGAGTGACGTAAAATCTCGTTCGTGGAAAGTAGGCGGGGAGCTATATCAGTTTTTTCCGATGTTTATCTTCAACTTGCGTAGACTTTGTAAACAACCAGGTGTTTTTGTTTTTTTTTGTTTTTTTTTAATCAATTCATCCCGAGCAAGGTACTGAAGCCCCTGATATACAAGAGATTACTGAATCTGAAAGACTAGGAAAAATGAAAAACAAAAACATTATGGAACGCGAAGAATAAAAGAATATGAAGTTAAGCAGGCAGAAGATAACGATTGGCATTGCTTTTAGATCAAAGATGACACGAAGGCAGAAAACTGGGAAAAGTTCCACATGCGAGAAGTACAAGAGAAGAATCTGTTAGCATAGAACTTACGGTTAGATCTAGCAGTTTCGATTGTAAAATGAGTGAGAACTAGCTGGCAATCTAGAAATCTTTAAATTCGTAAGGTCGAAGTATCAAAGAGGAAAGCTGATCAGAAGAATTATAATGGATATATTAGTAGAAAAGGCATAGAGAAGCTACGATACGGTGATAGGAAAGTGACTGGTGCCTGGTCAGGTCCAACAACAGTGGATATTCATTGGATTTTATCAAGAATCTCGAAATATATAGCAGAAGCATCAGACCAGATATGAAAGCAATATTCAAAGCAAGGACGAATGGTAGAATGATAAATGTATAACATGGATTCTGACAAGAAAAATTGTCTGCCACAACACAGTGAACCAACTTTTCAGCAGCAAGTTTTAAACCTTTTTAGCAGCAGGACGTTAGCGACCATAGCTCTCCACAATATCCTATCATTTGTGGCTCTTAATAAATTTTGTTTTTTTGTTATTTCTCCTAATCCCGTTTCTATTAGGTTGGTGCAAAAATAATGACGCAATAATGTCGTTTTTTGACGTATTTTTTAACGTCAAAAAACGACATTATTACGTCATAGAAACCATTTAACAAAAACTTCTTATGTTACTTTTCATTTTAAACATCTACATATTCCATGGCTTTGCTAGATATTCTTTTTCTATATGCTGTGTCCCGACAAGATGTTGGCGATCATGGCTCTCCACAGTTTCCTGTCCTTTCAATCTATTAACAAATTTTATCTTTTTTTATTTATCTCCTAAAGCTTGCTCCGCCACCTACTTACTCAAGCTCGCTAGCTAGGTCATGCGTTATTTTCCTCTGTCCCTCTTGCCTTCAATCTGGCCTGTGAGTATCAAATTTTCTAAGCCTTTTTTCCTCATTATACGCCCTAGCAATTTAAACTCCCTCTTTCTGATGTTAAGCATTTTATGTCTTTTTTTTTTTCATTTTCTCTCAAATTTCCTCATTGCTCACATGTTTTGCCCATGGTATTCTCAGCTTCCTTCTGTAGAACCATATTCCTGTTGCTTCAAGTCTCTTCTTCATCACTGTCTCGAAATAATTACCGCTGCCAATAAACGAGAACCTAAAACCAAAGATCGCATCAACATGTTTTGAACATGAACTGAAAGGAATGAAACTGATGTCAGAATCAATTTGTTTCAATATAGTCTTTCATTTTGATGTAAAGCACAGACATCGAACCGGTAAACGTTTGCTTTTTACTTATCTATCTCGAACGGACATCAAGATTATCAATATCTCTATACAATATCTATAGCAGTTTCACAAATTCCAAAGTTTTTTTTTTTCTCAGTCTCAGCTATTTCGGAAAAAAAAGCGAGAATATTGTTTTTCATGTTTATTTTAGTTCACGATTATCATCATGAATTGATTGATCTATAACCAGAACAACAGCAAAGATCAAAGATCACAATCTCTGATTAGCCATCTATTTTTACTTATAGATATTGATATAGTGGTAAATTCTGAATCCTCTTTCTAACTATAAAAACTCGGCTGAAACTATAAACATTTTGTACTTGAGGGTACGCTTCTTCAGCCAGAATTTTTAATATTCAACTCTAAGATAAAATTTTTCCTAACCCCTGAGTTAATATCCAATACAAATACTAAATCGGTATTCAAATCAGAATTCAAAAATCATAAACGTAAAGGAGACCACTGCAATCTCCTCTACTATTCCTTAAAGTCATGGCAGTTCATAGATAATAGAAGATAAATTCACAAATAATAATAAAAAAGTTAATCTATTGAGGAGGTCTGGACCTATCTTTAAGCATTTCACCCCAAGCAAGGCGGATGTGCCACTAGTAGTATCGTATGCAAATTAGATAGACAATTATAAATAGAGATAAACTGGTGAACATAGTTTGGTTATGCCTAGCAAACTCGCTTGCTACTCAGGACACGGAGAACTGTACTACGACTACTATTACGCAGAGATATATGCAAAGCATAAAAATGGCGTCGCTGATGGGATCGTTAATTTCGCTGGACGACCCAGAACACATAGAAACATGGATAAGAACTTTGGGGGGATTTGCAAGAATGATAAAATGAAGAGAGACTGAGATTACCATTAAAGAGAAAACGAAAAAGACAAGAGGAAAGACAACACAATACGAAAATAATCGGGAATCGTAAAAGGAAAAGACAAGGGTATACGACCTCTCCAGTTCAGAGAAGTGAATTATCGTATGCAAATTAGATAGACAAGTATAAATAGAGAACAACTAGTGAACATAGGTTGGTTATGCCTAGCAAGCCCGCTTGCTACTCAGGATACGGTGAACTGTACTACGTCTAATATTACGCAGAGAGATGTATAAAGCATAACACTACTAGCGCGCAAGGGGTTACAGGGAGTGAGAGCAAGAGTAAAGAAGAGTGTTTGAGGAAAGGATATAGAGAAGGATGGGGATCGGGATCAAGGCATCAGAAGATATCGATTGACATTACATTTGAATATTTGATGATTATAGCTATCAGGGAGGCAAGTAGGAGGAGGGGAGTTCTACTGGCGAGAGAAGAAGCTGCTGGAGTAGAAGAGGCGGTTACATTTAAGTGTTTCGACAGCGAAAGGGTGGGACTGAAATGCCAACTCAATAACACGCTTAGATTCATGAAGTTGGAGTACCAGTGAAAGTAGTTCGACAGAGCAGTTGCCCTGAAAATATTCGTAGAAAAGACAGAGGAAAACCATGTCACGTCTGTGAGTGCAGACGAGATGCCAAATCAGGGCCTATCACATTGCATATTCAAACAACATGAAAATGAGCATCTTCCAAGCACCTGTTACCTCTGTTTTATTGTATGGCTACTCAGGATGAACCCTTACCACAAAGCTTGAAAGACGACTGGATGGGTCCTTCACTCGGATGCTAAAAATGGCTTTGAATATCACTTGGAGATATCGTCTGAATAATGAGCGATTGTATAGGAGTTTTAAGTCTAGTATTAAAGAGCGTAGAGACAGATTCACGGGGCATTTCTGGAGAGCTAAAGACAAAAATCTTGGTAAAGTTCTTTTATTGGAGACTACACAAGGAAGAAGTAACAAATGACGACAAGCCAAGACCTATATTAAGTACATTTGTGACGACATCGCCAGTTATTCCGATCTGGTCAATATGGTGATTTTTCTAAGTGTAGCTTAGATGTAGGACAATACCGAAAGTATGGAACACCCAGTGAGGATCGAACTCACTAAATAGTCATAACTGTACGACCGAGTCAGACTGGCTTAACCACTATACTACGTCGAAGTGCCCAAATATATTTTTCAGGCGTAGATTAGATGTGGCACATCGGCGAAAGTATGAAACACCCAATAAATAGTTTAAGTGGATTTTTAACGGCATATCAAGTCTTTGGAGTCATTTTATACTAAACTTGATTTATTTGGGCTTATGTTGAGGGAAAATGGGCTATCTTTGTTTTGTTTTTTATTAGGTTGGTGCAAAAATAATGTCGTTTTCTCACATAGTAACATGTGTGAGAAAACGATATTATTTTTGCACCAACCTAATATATATATATATATATATATTCAAAGATAATGCAACTGACTTCAGGAATGCTATAATTCTATTTACTTTAATGCTTTCGAATAGTTCTTTTAGGCTGTTTGTCTTGAAGTAATTATTTCTTTTCAAGACAAGATCCATGCATTCAGTTAGATAATGTTTTACTGTATACTGTTTTTTTTTTTTTTGCGTGTAGGACACCATGGTGCTTCTTCTTGTTTCAGTAAGAATAAATATATCATTTTAATGCGACCTATAGTTGTGTTATAGTAACATCTTCCCTTCGGAATTTTCTATAATGACATAGATAGATAGATAGATAGATAGATAGATAGATAGATAGATAGATAGATAGATAGATAGATTCTATAATTTTTGTTTTGTTTTTTCCTTGAGGGTTAATAAAGTTGTATTTAGTTTATTTTGCGTTTATTGGACATCTATCAATTAGGAACAAGATGTTCAGAGATCACCGCTTTAAAGAGATAAATCAATTGATAGAAATAATGAACCTGCAATTCTTGAATTTACATACGAATCACAACAAAAGGAAATTAATTAAGAAAAAATTAGTCCGTTTTCAATACCTGAGAAATGCCTATAGATTAACTTTAAAAGCGTCTAGATGCTTCTTAACGTCTAGGAAACACACAGGCTCACAAGTCTCAATATATATCGATGGAATTTCACCATTTCTCCTTGTGTGTGACAATAGTCACATGTGGCTAGATTTGATTAGCTTTGCACACATAGGATTTTAAATTTAAGCTGAAGTAGATTTTTAACAGCATATCAACACTCTGGAGCCATTTTATGTCAAAACGGATTTAGAGGAAAATGGACATTTTTTAAAACTATTTTCAGAATTTTAGGAATGTTATAATCCTATTTATCTTAATATTTTCGAATAGTTCTTTCAGGCTGTTTGCCTTGAATAAATTGTGTTTTTCCGAGTCAAGAACAATATATTAAATTAGGAAATGTTTTAATGTATATTGGGTTTGGCATGTAGGGTACCATAGAGATTCTTCTTGTTTCAATAAGAATGAATGCTGCAATTTTTGTGTGACCTATTCGAAGCCGTGTTATAGCAATATCTTCCCTTCGAGATTTTCCATAATGCCAGGGTTTTTCTTGGGGATTTGTAAGAGAATAACTTCACCACAGCTTCAGCATGCTATGTGATGCTTCAGTGGTATCCGTAGCAAATAGGTTTTGACGGGGAGAAATTGCCAGCAACATACCCTACTCAGTTTGCATTCAGTGCTGTCCTTCTCCTATGCAGTTTCCTAAACAAGGCTAGGGGCTCAGTCTACCCTATTAACCCATAGTTTGGTTGTGGAGGAAAAGAGATATATTCATAGTTTTCTCAGGGCTATTTGTACGAAAGTGAAAGAATTTGAATTCGGGATACCGATTCCACGTTTCACGATTATAACTGCTACACTACGAGCATATCTAAGGAGATGACATTAAAAGATCTATTTGAACAAAAAGTAAGATCTCTCTTGTTAATGTTTGACTACATGGGTATTTCGGATTTCACAGTCTGTAAAGGGAGGTGTAAATGTCGTAGTCTGTACTTTGGCTCCGACCAACTGAAGAAAAATGCTTTTTATCAATTTAGAATTTTACCCGTCCCTAAGATAATGAAGCGTTCCGTTCGTGTCCCATGCGAATCAGATTGAAAAGGTCAGGGGCTCACGAGCAAAGAGTAGCCGGTTCAACAAGAGATCGGTCGATGTTGAGTGAGAGTTTGTAAAAGAATCACAATAAATCTTGCTGGAAGATTTACGAGCTGAGGACGTGGGTAGGGAGAAAGGCGTTTGGGGACGAATGTGAGGGCTGGTGATAAACAGGCCTTCGGGTTATTGGAACCAACGAGGAGACGCTTCGTAAGGCCGATGCAGGTCTGTCGACATCGGCCCATGATCAGAATTTTCGATTGTAATCCTGTGTTCTGATTCCAAATTGCCCTAAGGAATGAAACGCGACCCCCACCCAGCACACGCACGTAGGCAAATATATGCGAACCTGACTGTATTCAGTCATACACAACCAAGACTACATATTTATTCAAAGTATACTTATAATCATCTACAGAAATATCCGCAAATATATAGATAAATGTTCATGAAGAGTCACATTTATGCACACATTTATAAATATAATGTTATATATATATATATATATATATATATATATATATATATATATATATATATATATGTGTGTGTGTGTGTGTGTGTGTGTGTGTGTGTGTGTGTGTGTGTGTGTGCAGGCGTTTTGACATATTGAGTGTAATACAAGAATTGATTTCTTTATTAATTTATTGGCTTAGGAATTACAATACACATCCTTGCCACTAAGATAGATAGATAGATAGATAGATAGATAGATAGATAGATAGATAAGCAGGCTTAGATATATATTGAACAGAATCACAGAGAAAGAAAGAAATGAACTGAGATAGATAGATAGATAGATAGATAGATAGATATGTGATGTATTTTTATTTATTAATCCGACAAATTTTATTATTTAATCGTTATTTATAGTGGATACCCATATTTGTGTAAATGCTCCGTTTATTTCTTAAACAGTATATTTGTTTATTTTCGTCTACCGAACTAAATATTCGAGAAATCTTATGCGCACTCCGGTAAGTGCTAGAGAAGAAACTGTTAGCATAGAAATTACAGTTAGATCTCGCAATTTAAACTGTAAACGATGAGGTCTAATACTGCGATTAAATTCATAAATTCTAGGACCATCGCGGAAAACAGTATTTATTTTGATATAATACAAAAATGTGTCACAAGGCCAAAAGTGGAAATAGGCGAAGGCTGCTCTTCAATCTGTCTTATCTTACACTTAGCAAGCCACGATTACTGACCCAAACATACTACAGTATTGCTTACACCAAAACAACGCATTCTTGCTTACCATTCTTACTACAGCCACCATAATACCTCAGTCTCTATGTAATCCTAACTAGTTCCCATATATACAAGTTTTTACTGCAACTATACTGAGCGAACATCAGTTCCAGTTCTGGGAGAGAGCGCACAAACTGGTGTGATCTTCAATTGAACAAGTTCAGTAAGCTGAAAACATCGGTCACGATGGCGTGTTACTTTGTGCTACCACAGCCACAGACAACTTCCCAATTTCACTCACAAGGCTTAGGTTTAATCTTAATATTATGTCTTTCAGACATTGCCAACGTCGTATACTTGTATTTTCTCCCCAAGCTGATATCAAATGTCACCCCCTTCACAAATCGACCATGTTGATATTCAAAGTCGAGTTTCGTGAACGGAGCAATAAAATATAATGAGCCCCGAAGAACTAGCTTATAATTTAACCATTTATTTAATGGAAAACTCTATATTAGATTTTTTTTTTAATGGATATCCTAGATAAACGGTCTTAAAGTCAGCAATAACTCAGTTTGGGTTAAAAATTGATCTTGATTAAAAATTGATTTTTGATGCATTTTGCATTTTTGAAAATTTTCTGCGCGTCACCTGAAGGAAAAATGAAAAAAATATATAAAATTGTATAAAGTTAATTTTATTGTTAAAATCTGTTTTGCTGTTTGTAGGAAAGAAAGGACGAAGAAAGAATGAAGAAAAAAAAGAAGGAAGAAAAATTATTATATACAATTTATTTACAAGAGAAGATATGCCTGACCCCACCACCTACAAACCGTTTGGAATGGCACTGAACGTTCTGTTCCAATTTTCCACCAGATAACACAATAACAACAAAAAAAATATTCGGCTCCACGTGGTCTCAAACTTGCGTATTGGGAAGTTACTTCACAATAAGCGTAACTACCTTTCTCATCACATCTATTGATAACTCATCCTGAATTAGTCTTCAAACTGGTAATCTCTATCTATAAAAGGCAGGATGTGTGTGCGTGAGTGAGTGAGTGAGTGAATGTAACGAATGCACGGCCGCAATTTTCGACGGATTTGCACCAAAATTTACCTGCTAATGCTTCAAGTTAGCACAGAGTTCCAAGACAGACTTTGCATTTCCCATCTCCCATCGATAGTGGAAATAATCGATTTTTTTCATGCTTTTACGGCACTTTTCATGTAGTTTGCGGCCATTTTTGTACTGGCCAGAATGAGAGATAATAGCTGGCTGCCACAAATAGGCAGGAAGATTCTATTGGCCAGCGTGTGAGCCAACAGCTAACTGAAACGAATGTTAACTAGTATGCTAGCATGCAAAAAAAATCGATAGCTACATTCGACACAGGTGGGAAAAATTTAAATCTGCATGGCACTTTACTCCAAATGGCTCATTCACTTCCTTAAACTCAACATTGATTCCGAAGAACTGGGTTGGGTGTGAAAAAGTATTGTTGTTAACATTCTTTTTTCATTCGGTTTTTCCAGTTACGAGTCCTTTTTTAAAGCTGATCATTCTGTGTTCATTTTGTTTTAGTTCTTTTTTTCGTAACAGATTTAATGTTTAGTATAGAGCTTAGAAAAAATTCGCAGTGGGATATAGGCAAGAAGTAAGGCATGTAGCAACATCAGCACGGCAAAGGGCACTCTTTTAAAGGCAAGGAAGGGAAAAAATATTTGAAGTCAAGTGATAGCGATTGCTGTACAAGTCGTACGAGTTTTGAATCAAGCACAGGCAACACCGGGTCATGCTGCTAGTCGTAAATATAACGGAAAGTAGGAACTGTGTATAGTTTGTCTTGATATATTATTCCATCTGGTTGATATTTTCTTTTTACATTTCTGTCAATAAATATCTATCGATCTACTTCATTATCTAAAATTTTTGCTGAGTTTCATCTGTATTCGTATTTACATGAGAAATACTTACAAAAGATTTCAATTTGGTTGTTGATGAAGTTTTATGATGTATCAATATCGACATGTTTAGTATAGAACTTAGAAAAAATTCGCAGTGTGAGATAGGCAAGAAGTAAGACATGTAGCAACATCAGCACGGCAAAAGGCACTCCTTTAAAGGCAAAGAAGGCCAACAATATTTTAAGTCAAATGATAGCGATTGCTGTATGAGTCGTACGATTTTTGAATCAAGCACGGGCAACGCCGGGCCATGCTGCTAGTTGTTACCATAATCTTACGTTACAACTGTAGTCAATTGTCATTAGTACAACGGAGCTTTCAAGCAACCTAAGTATATAATAAATGCGAATGTCAGTGTGCCACTGTGTCACACTTTTAAAACTTTACTCCTAGACGCTGTAGCTCAGTATATCATATCATTTTCGAATCAGGCCGACTCTGTGAGCAAATTAAAAACAGTCCGAGCTGAATCCGGACCCGTAATCCTAAAAGTTTGGATTCCCAATTTTTCATTACTGCGATTGTTTTCGGCGATTTTTTTACCTGATGTTTTGCGATTAATTTTTTGTATGATAACAATTTTCATAACTTGGAAATAAATTTGCGAATAATCGAAGTTAATTTCAAAAGTCACCCATGAAATAAAAATAATATTTGTCCGGAAATTAAGGACCTACGTACATTAAATTGTCTTTAAATTAAGTTTCGTCAGAAGAATAATCGTTAGACTTTTAAAAGGTAAACTTAAATATTAATGCAGTACTTAAATGCAATGATCAATTTTGAGGTTCTTTTTAGTTTAATGTTGCCTATCGCATCTACTCTTCCCTAACTGTTATGATGAAGGCACAATAAAGAGTCATCGACAAGAGCTTGCTTAGATAGAGCGGATTTTAAGCTAAAATATTTTAAGCTAAAATATTTTAAAATATTAGAGATATATCATTATGGTTTTAATTGTTTTGTCATATACTGTCTTGAGTGTTGTTACTGGGTTTTATAAGATAAACAAATTAAAAAGATAAATGGTCAAAATTCCTATTTTGAAAAAATACGAAAAGAAAACAGACAATATTAAAAATATTTTGTTGCTTACTTGTCGTGATCTTAAGGGGAAAATAATGAAGCTATGCGAATCGAAATTGACAAGTCTTTTACAGAACTATGTAAATCTATTATTGTATAGTTACATCAATTTAAAATTTGTCCCCCAAAATAAGAAAAAAATAAATGAAAAATAATGCCATTATTATTTCGGGATATTTTTGGAACCCCTAAACAAATATAACTGCTTGTAATTCACACAAATATTAGGACTAAATCAAGAAACCCCTCCAAGTTATTTACAACTATTCAGAAAGCTACTCGTCGAATCAAAAAATAGATCTTGACACTTGCCACATCTTAAGAAAAAAACGAATTTTTAAGGTATTCAAAACTCCCGTGTTACTAATGGAGGGTTAAACATATATAATAGATTAGTGTGTATTGTGTACTGATTGTATTTGTTTAAGAATTAGATAAAATACATAGAGCTGTTTTCTTTTATTCTGGGTAATCTACAGCATGGGTAAGTTTCGGATAATGGAATAAAAAAACAATTCAGAACGGCTGTCGAAGACACAGGAATAATCTTTCGCGCTAAACGCTTCTATATTAATTTAACAATGGATATCACATCACAACCATGAAGTTCTGACTGGTAGAGTTGATTCTAAGCTAACGAAATACAAAACAAATTTCGGAGTTCTCATCCTAGTCACCTTCTTCCAGACTTGGCTAAATAAAAGAGGATTACTATAATTTCCTCTTGCCGCAATAACGATCATAAAAGACAAAAGCTGATTTTTCTACTAGTCTCTTCATCCTGAAAAATAAGTTAAGTGTTTTTCGTGTTTTCATGTCTGTTTTCTTTCCGCTCTAATCCGTTTACGAACAAAATAGAAAAATCACAGCTCCGAAAATAACTTTACCTTCTGGACTTGATATACGTTTTCCATTTCTGGGTAGTTTGTATTTAACTATTTTATATGATTTTGATATTAACTCTTTTGCAGACAAGCGAAGAACGATTTTTTTCCGCTCTTCTATATTATTACAAACTAACTTATTGGCGTTTTCTTCTCTCGTGTATTTAACAGCTGCTTTATTTGATTTACTATGAGTTAACTTTTAGCCCAAACTCTAAGACAAATTCAACAAGACAGGCTGTGGTCTTTGTAAGTCGGTAAACACCGTTTAAAGGCAAAAGTTAACTTCAAACAAAGCAACCAAATAAACATCACTGTAATCTTTATAGAAGAGAAATCTTTTTGGTACCCAAGTATAATGGTTAGAAAAAAAAAATGGAACGAATATTTAACTTGTCTATATATACTGGGTGTAACAGCAAAATTGCCCAAATCGGGTAACAGCAAAATTGTTCAATCGTTAAATTAAGATTTGAAACTTTGTATCTTGGAAATGATTAAAGATATCATACTGGAATTCTCCGACGTTTTTATAATACTACTGGGTTCTACTTTGAACAATTTAGAATGTATAATTATTCTACAAGCTTAACAGAAGAATCGTGATGAAATCGATCATAAACGAAAATGACATGTTCAGCATTAATTAATCATAGCTAAGGATCAGAAGCTCATCAAGTACTGAATTAAAATTAATATATATATATATATATATATATATATATATATATATATATATATATATATATATAAAGAAATATAGTCTTAAGGTGTGCTATATTTATGGAATAAAGTGCTCAATATCAGAGATAGAGCGTGTGTAAATATAAAAGTGAACATAGAAGTCAACACTTAGAGGCGACAGTCTGTTTCTATGTTCACTTATATATATATATATATATATATATATATATATATATATATATATATTATTCCAGGATCATTTTCCAATTTATTCAAGATGATATTCGCCATTTCTGACTATATATTTGTATATGCTTATGCATAAGTGTATATATATATATATATATATATATATATATATATATATATATATATATATATATATTTATGACTAAAAATGACAATAGGAAAACTAGTAAGTGCTGACGCGTTTCGTCCAATGTGGACTTTATCAAAGCAAAGTACGAAATGAATTTAATTGAACAAGTATATGTACACAACAGATTTTGATTTATTTTATGAAAAACGAATCTATTTCCATACCTGATGATGTCTGTATGCACAGATGAAAGCTAGTAAAAAACTAAAAAAAGACCTTATGCAACTGGAATTTATAAACAGGGATCATAACATTCATCTACAGGTTCGGAGTTAATGTAATTTATTAAATTTGTTTGCGAAGATGTATTTTCGCCATTTATATCATTAACTTCTATATCTGTTTTTATCTGGGTTTTTTTTTTTTTACGAATGATTGATGTAATGTAAATTGAACTGCACCTTATACTTGATATATATATATATATATATATATATATATATATATATATATATATATATATATATATATATATATATATATACCGGGTTTAACAGCAAAATTGTCCAATTGTTAGATTAAGATTTGAGGCTTTGTATCGTAGAAATGATTAAAGATATCTTAGTGGAATTCTCCGAAGTTTTTTATAATACTATTGGACTCTACATTGAACAATAAGAATTTATTTAGCTCTAATTTAAAATGATAATCCCTCTTGCTGTTGTGAGCTCCTGGTCCAGGTTTCCTCTCAACTGTTCCCTCTTTTTTAAACTTATTTACCGTTCTCATGATGGTTCTCAACTGAGCTTTGAAGATGGTAGCCTGAGTATGAATATTGGTCCATTACTGATGGTCTGAATTATTTTTTTTGTCCCTCACCATTCATTAGTCATTTAGAACCACTAGTGAGTCTGATACAAAATTATTTTAATCTCTTCTCTTTCCAGCTGAATGATTCAAAGGCTTTTTCAGTGATTCTTACATCAATGGTGTCAAGAAGGTTAAATATCTTATCTGAAAGCTCATTAATTTAGTTTTTATTTTGTTTTTGTTTTTTGTTTTTAGATATTAAACATTTTGTTGCATGGACAATTATCCCATGCTGTTACACAATGTAGACAATTTTGCTGTTACACCAGGCATATATATATATATATATATATATATATATATATATATATATATGTGTGTGTGTGTGTGTGTGTCTGTGTGTGTGTGTGTGTGTGTGTGTGTGTGTGCAGCAAAAGCGGTTATCATTTCAAATGAGAGCTAAATAAATTCTTATTGTTCAATGTAGAGCCCAATAGTATATATATATATATATATATATATATATATATATATATATATATATATATATATATATATATAGCGGATGTCAGAGCAAAAAAGTCCAAATAGTTTACAGTATAATTGCCCATCCCAGAAAATGTTTAGTATTTTAGACTTTTAGCTATCTTCACATTTGTCGTAAGAATCAATGAAAAGCCCTTTGGGCTAGTATTCAGCTAGTAAGAGAACGTTTTTTGTCAGTCCCACTATATATATTTCTGCGATCAAGTATTGTAACTATTTACATTATTCCAACTACTCTCCTCATCTTTATTGTCATATTCACGACGTTTCGGTTGTTGTACACCCTGAACTTCTTCAGGTGCTATACATTGAAATTTCGAAACAAACACTTCGTCCATTTCTAGTTCAACGTATCATGCTCTTTCTGGATATCTCAATTTCAGTTATCTCCCTTTAGTAACTCAGCTCTCCAAGTTTTGTTCAACTTTGTTTTGGCCAGGTATTGAACTCATAACTCTTTGGGTCAACTCACTGCATTATTTCAACCAACTCTTTTAGCCACTGAGCCATGTGTATATAAAAAAGTAAAATCGGGAAGTATAAGCAGTTAATTTGCTAATACCAGCCGACGAGTGGGTGGTGTAATTCCCGAGGATTCCGTTTACGTATCTTTGTAGTTAGGCTGCAGAAGATAACATCAACCAGCTATTTTTTATTCAAACATGATTTCCTACAAATGCAGCTGTCCTGGGCTTGATGAAAAACTACATTCGCGTCCTGGGTGAGACGATAAACTACGTCCAACAGCAAGGCCGCCTCTGATCATGAGATTTTGAGGTGGATAGAACCATCTCTTAATTGCTATTGTTACCAGATCCACCCAGACCCGGAGTGATAGTATCTGTTAGGGTCACAGCTATGGGCGCAAATAGTTACGCCCCATCCAAACTGGGTTCAAAAAACTATGTATATATAACATTATTTAAGAATAAAATATTGCCAGCAGTAACTATATATATATATATATATATATATATATATATATATATATATATATATATATGTTAGCATCAATACATTTTTTATAATTATTACCAGCAATAAAAATCTTGTCGGCATTAAATAACCCATTGAGGTTGATATTCCGTAAAACAAACTAAAACAAACCAAAAAGCAAATGCAGGCACCGTGCGATGTAAAGTATGGCGGGTCATACGGTGGTTTCTCCTACCAAGGGGACGCAGGTTCTAACCTTTTCAGGGAGCACATTTTCTTCAATGAGTCTCTCGAATGTGCAGACCAGTAGACATAATTGACGCTGTTCAAATGAATAAAATCCGTAGCATTTATTCAAACATGGGTATCCAAAAAATAAGGTTTGTAACTGTAGAGAACGACTACAAAATGGTTCGTCTACGAAATACATAACAAATTTTAATCGTATTAATCATCCCCCAAATACACACACATATATATATAGTCAACACAGACGGCATTTATTTCGTAACAGATGAGCGTTTCTGTTAGCAAGTCGTTTTTATTATATTTAAACTACAATTTTCCAGGCTACATGACGCTTCCGTATAGGATACAGGTTCGATTCCTGTGGAGGACGCATATTTTCTATAACAATTTCACGGACATTCATGCCGGTAAATCTCGTAATGCCGTTTATTATAAGCTGTCAAGTTTTTGAATTTTCCTGTACTTGTGTTTTGATTGGTCATTCTAGCTTTTGTAACAGCGTTTTCCCCTTGCGAAGGATCGTTAAATAATTTGAAACTTTTAAAACCATTTATTTTACATTCAACATCATCACTTGATAAGACACCGGAGGTGTTTAAATAAAATGGCTATTTTGTAGTGATTTTATAACATATTTATGTTATAATTTTTAAATAAATAATTATATATAAAGAAATATAGTCTTAAGGTGTGCTATATTTATGGAATAAAGTGCTCAATATCAGAGATAGAGCGTGTGTAAATATAAAAGTGAACATAGAAGTCAACACTTAGAGGTGACAGTCTGTTTCATGCTATATGCAATCGTCAGGCCTGACGATTGCATATAGCATGAAACAGACTGTCGCCTCTAATTATATATATATATATATAGTTTTCAAGGATACTAAAGTACTCGGGAAGAAAATTAATATAAAATAAAAATAAATATGAACGTTGGCAAATTTGCCGATAACATAAGAGAAATAATTCGGAAATTTAAAAATCTTATATAACATAAAACAACACCGATTAAATATTATAGCATGGTCATCAGTAAAAAGATGAGCCCGAAATGCGATTTACGGGTTGGGATTATTAGAATCAAGCAGACTGAAGTTTAAATATCTGGGAAGCGTTCCGACAGAGGACGGTAAATGCGACATTGAGATCCGTAGACATATTGGGATGGCCAAGGACGCATTCCAAAAGCTTTGCATAGTATTGAGAGACAGGAGGATTTCTTTGATAACAAAGAAAAGAATACTGAGCTGTTGAGCGGCATCTGTTCTTCTTTACGGCAGCGAATATTGGATGATTTCCTCAAAGATGAAAAAGAAACTCGAGACGACGGAGGTGTGGTTTTACAAAAGGACGGTAAGGATACCATGGACTGAGCAACAATGAGGTCTTAGAGAGGATGCAAACAAGAAGGAGGCTTATACTTAACATCAGGACGAGGCAGCTGAACTTCCTAGGGCACATAATGAGGAGGGAGGGCCTGGAGAAACTGATACTCACGAGTCGATTAGAGGGAAAGAGAGACAAGGGAAAAAAACGCACGAATATCTAGCGGTCTTAAGCAAGCGGCTGACAGAAGTGGTCTAGGGAGGTGGTAGAGTGAAGGAATTTGTGGAGCTGCAAGGGATAGAGGGAAGTGGAGAGCCATGATCGTCTACGTCCACGGCACATAGAAAGAAAGAATTGAATAGATCAATAAACGTTCAATGAACTTGACCGACTCCAGAGTTTCGCGTCAAATCGCTTGTCAGTCAGTTACGTGCCATGCGTGATACACGCTTAGACGATCATGTATCTTTCGATACATGACTGACGAGATTTTTCCTGCAGTAGAGGTGCCATTTCTTTCTGCTGTAGACTAGTTGCCATCCAAGGCTATAGAGCTGGGTTTTCTATTTGCCCATAGTTGGGCAGAGAAGAAGAGGATTCATACCTTTACCAAGGTTATTAGCAAGTAAGTGAATGTAATGGATTCGACTGGAATTCGAACTCGGGTCGCCGATTCCACAATCCGTGCCATTATCCATTACTCTACCGTATCGATAAACATATAGTTTAGTATGTATACATTCGTATATAGTGCTATTAAGTATAGTGATAAAATATGAATAGAAACCAAATAATCAAAATAAATAATTAAGAACATTTTGAACTAGTTCTAATTAGAAATGCTGTTAGACATAATTAGATAGGAAAGGTTTTCAAATGGGAATAGTTAAAAAAAAAATGGAATTTTACTATCCAAGCCAATGGCGAATCTAAAAAACATTCTCTCTATTCCCTCAAATGGAGATTTCTCTCAGATTTGATGTCGCTAATAAAGCAAAATTATTCAGTAAAAATAAAAGGTTGGAAATATATCAAGACAAAATGCAAAACAACTGAAAAATTGTAAGACATAAAAATTACTCTTATGATCATAATTTTCTTCTTTTATGACCCGTGTCATTTCTTGGCCCTTTCTCGAACATGACCCATTACAATATTCTGCCCTTTGTAGCTCAAAGCAGTGGTTGTCCCTTTATCATCCCTCGCAGATCCTGCTTTGTATTCCACTTTGTTATTTGTTGTTTCCTGCTGTATCTTTATTCTTTTAATCCTTTCATCCCAAGCAAGTCAATAAAGTTACAAAAACACTGGGGGTTACTTAGGGTAAAAGAATATAAGTAAAAGAAAAACATTATTAAAGAGCGAAAACGATAACAGAAAAAGAATTAAGAAGACACACGATAACGATTGGCATTTAATTTCTTAACTGGAAAGGAAGAAGTCAGAAGAGAAGCGAGAAGTGTGAGAAAAGAGACTGTTACCCTAAAGCCTTACGGTTGCATCTAGTTATTCTAACTGTAAAATAACGAGACCTTGTCGCCAATCTATTACGCTTAAAATTCATAAAGTCGTAAATCATAAAGTAACAGATAAAAGCTCATCAGAACAACAACCATGAAATTGTTTATGGAAAACCTACGTTATGGCAGGGGGAAAGTAACTGAAGCCGAGATGCTAGGACAGGGACCAATCTATGGAGTTTATCAAGGATCTCTAAATATATAGTACGGTGACCAGACCATATGTGTCAGCAATATTCATAGAATGAATTAATGGTACACTTATAGATATCTACTATAGTCTACGCTGAAAAAAATTGTTTAGCGCGACACAGTGAAATTAGCGTTCCTATGCAGAAGACCTAACAATAGATTCAACATAATATTTCTTCCTTCATGTCAGCGGAAAACATTACCCTGAAAATGCAGTGAGTCACTCTCCTGGAGATTAGCATCAGGCATGCTGATGAAGGCAGGAAGCGTTTTCTCTGATGATTAACAGAGAACAGTTTCGTTTTGCATTAAAATTAACAAGCCAGTTAACAACAGAATGTGAGTCATTTTTTTTTAGATCAGCTGTCAATATGACCTTATCGAACTGATCAGACTTACACTATTTACATTATTTGAAATATCGAACTGAACTCTTTATTTCGCTCGCTGGACACATGGCACAGGGAATAAAGGTGTTGGTTAGATTCAGTGACAGTACCTAAAGAGTTGTGAGTTCAATACCTGGTTAAGGCAGTGAAGAACTTGCAGATGTGAATTAACAGGAGATAACTAGTAACTGGCATCCATTAGACATGACACGTGGAACTAGAACAGTCTACCCCAGCGAGCGAAATAAAGGGTTCAGTTCAGCATTCCAATCACTTGAAGAAGGCCAGAGTGTATAACAGCCGAAATGTTATGATAAATATGGCGACAAAGATGAGGAAAATAGTCCGAATAATGTAAATAGTGTATATAATAGCTCACCTCAGAAATATAGACAGATACTGATCAGATTTATTATTATGACAGGAGTAAATAGTTGTGTCATACCAAATAGAGAACTCATGTCATCAGGAAAGTCGTTGATCATAATTAGGAACAACGTAGATCCAAGTATAGAGCCTTTGAAGACGCTTACATTAAAGCAAAATGATCTAGAAGAGTGGCCGTTCAAGACAACTTTCATTTCGCGATTTTATAAGAAAGAGTGAACCAGTTCAAAAATTCGTCAACAAGCACTATAACATTTCAATTTGTAAAGAAAACCTATTATAAAGTTAATATGATGGCTTAAGTTTAAAACAAAACAAACAAATCGCAAAAACCGGAAAGAAAATGTCCAATGTCAAAATCCTAATGCACATAAAACCACTAGAAATCAACCACTCTGTCCAACACTTGAAAAACGCTACGATCGTATTCAAAAAAAGTAGCGTCACACATGCGTAGTGGAGCGATTGCAAATAGCCGCTCCTCACGACCACATGTGACATTATCGCTGCCTCCCGACGTCGGCCATATTGGATTTACACGCCAAACAGGTACATGTCCGTTTTACTCGACGTGGTAAGTGTATTCTCTCACTACAAGTCCAATATGTTATACCCTGTCAAATGCCTCCGGAATATCCAAAGCAACAATCTGAGATTCAGCATTCTTATCTAAAGCTTCATAATTACTTTCAGAAATAATCGTTAATACTTCAACAGTCTGCGAATACAGATGATGATCTCCAACAAACAGTTAAACAAGAAGGAGCAAGGCATTCATTGGAGAGCTTACAGAAAACAGGAGCCAGTTCAGGAGCACATTTCTTAAGGTCTATTGCAGGGATAACATCAAGTCTATATGCTTTGTGTGTATTACATTCATTAGAGAAGTATTTGGAATGATATGGAAGAGGTTTTCAAAGAGGATGGATAAACTAGACACCTGAGGAAATTAGAAACTATGACGTCGTGATAAAAATCCTGACTTTCAGTGACGTCATTACTAAATTGATGACATCATTGCTAATATCAGAATACCAGAGAGAGTAATGGAAACTCGTTATCATTTTTTTTCAGGGGTTATTAGCCCTCTCTCGATTGCGTTCCTTCGGAGGATTGGCGCGATTGCGTCTCGATTAAGGGACGAGCCTCGCGAAACGGAGTGGCTCTTGCAGCGTGTCTCACTGGCAATGGTTCGAAGTAATGCTTTCTCCATCATTGCGGCTGGCAGAGGTTAGAAAAAATTGTTTATTGTTACGTTGTTCTGGAATTGTCATCAGTGGTCAACTGTACTTGTTTTGTTTCAATAAATTTTGTCTTTAAAAACAAAGTTTTTATTTGAACAAACTATCCGTAAACAAAAAAGTTTTTTTTTTTTGCTATCCTCTGACAGCTGTCATCCCGCCAACCCTCCGAAAGATCACCATCGAACGAGGGCCATTAACACCAGAAGTCTCCACTGCCATAGGAATAAAAATAAATCTGTCTGCAAGAGGAGAATATTTAACTATTTTTTTTTTTTAACCTGGGACACTGTTAGTAAAATTGTTCATTCCTTTTTCTCACGAGGCCCAGTGCTCCGATTACTATTGGGACAGTCTCGGTCTTCATTCCCCACATCCTGTTAATCTCGATCTCCAGGTCCTTATATTTGTATAATTTCTTGATAATTTTTATCGAGTTGCTTCTCTCATATGGTAATGCTACGTCAATAAGCAAACACCACCTGAATTTCTTTTCTTTTATGATAATATCAGGTCCGTTGGCTTTTAATTCCCTGTCAGTTTGAATTGGCATGTCCCAGAGGATAGTTACATCGTTATTTTGGGTAACTGTGTCTGGTCGGTGGTCATACCATCTCTCAGTGGTTTCGATTTTGTGCTTCTTGCATATCTTCCAGTACACATATGTCGCTACCTTATTATGTCCGTGGGTCTATTCATTTTTTGCCGATTCTGGATCTCTTGAGATAACATGGTCGACAGTTTCATCATATTTTCCGCAAATTTCGAATTATTATTATTATTATTATTATTATTATTATTATTAAGAGAACAGTTCGAAAAAATGATGACGCTGAGGTACAAATATATAAGGTTTACGGCAACATCACGTTGAAACATCGGTTCCCATACGATCACCGAGGTTAAGCAACGCTGAATCGGGTCAATACCTAGATGGGAGACAAATGGGGAATACCAGAGTAATTAATAAAGACTCTGAATTATTAATCAGAGGAGCAGAGTTCTAATTCCAGTCGTATTCCGTATATTCACTTCCGCACAAATAACCTTGGGAAAAGTATGAATTCAGCTCTTCTCTCCCCAGCTATGGGTTAAATAGTAGGACGTGTATCAGTAAATCATTATTTTCTAAAAATAATTCTCACAATCCAAACATATTTCTGGCTTTAAATAATCTGCAGAATGTTGATAAGCCGTAAAAAAACAAGACAATCAACCAATTAAAACAAATATGCGAATTCTAATATATATATTATAATACCCAATCTGGTGTGTCAGACTAGTTTTAATACTATTGTTCACTCAATACAAGGTTCAAGGTTACTGAATGAGATTGTTGTAGAGAACTAGGAAGTAAAGATTATGAGGAGATGTAGGATAGATAATGATTGTATTTAAATTTGAGAAGGCTAAGATTGAAGTGATTAATGTCTTTTCCACAAAGTAACATTTCTTGAGAGGAAGATGTCTGAGTGGACCTTCTTTCTTACTCATGAAATACTAGTGGAATCAGGATCATTCGATCCCGGGCACGTGGTTTGGCGGAAAGACATAGGCATGAATGAGTAGGAAGGATGATACATTGGGAACAGTACAAGCGACTGCATTTTTACTATGCATATTGTACATTGTACATATTATACAGGCACAGATTATAATCACTCCTAAGAAGTATTAAATAGATTTGATGTTACTTAGACTTCAGTGAAAACAACCAGTTGCGAAATGCTTTGAAAATTAGTCAAAACAACAACAACAATAATAATAATAATAATAATCTATCAAAATAAAAAAATCTTGAAATTGAAATCTCAAAAATGTGGCATGTGAAGACATCAACAATTTCAGTTATAGTTGGAGTCCTCGGTTTGATTGGAAAATATTCTGATAGACCCTATTAGCCGAAGCCTTGAAGAAATACGAAAGGTTGTACTTGCAAGTATAGTTTACACCTTAAGTAGGGCTTTATCTATGTAAAATGGTTGTTATATTACCAAAATGATCAGTGAAAAATGTCATGACGACATTTCTGACTGGGACCCAGAAGAAAATGTGTATACGACAGAAGGCAATGGAAATAATAATAATAATAATAATAATAATAATAATAATAATAATAATAATAATAATAATAATAATACAGAATAATGAAAGCTAATCGCCCAAACATCAAGATCAAAGACCACAAGGAGAGAATGTGCCTTTTTATTAACATTACTGTCCCTGCAGATTGTAATGTATCTTTGAAGATCTTCAACAAACCATCAGAATACAAGAATCTTGAAGTGAAAATTAAAAGAAAAATGTGTTAAACGAGGATATCAATAATTCCAGTTGTAGCTGATGCCCTTGGATGAATTGGTAAAGTTTCCAACAGATTCATTGAAGGATTCCTGGTAGCCTAAAGTAATACAAAAATTGTACTCAAAAGTTCAGCTCAAAAAATGTTCAGTGGAAAATGTCATGATGCCATTTCTGACCTTAGCTCTCTGTTTGGGAGCCGCAAACTAATGAGTATACACCAGAAATCAAAGTAAATATAATAATAATAATAATAATAATAATAATAATAATAATAATAATAATAACCACATTGTTATAGATAAGATGAGTAGCAAATGTCAAATTATTAGTTTTGCTGTTCCATACGATAAAAGGCTGGATTTTTTTTATTTACAAAATGACTAGGAATTAAATTATTAAACAAACAGTTTATCACTTCCATTCGAATGAAACATCAAATTTGTTGGGTTGGTGCATAATTATCAGGCGTTTTTTAAACAATATTTATTATGAAAAAATAAATATAACAATTCAACAATGACACTTATAAATTATTATTACGGAGCGTATGATCATCGACACGCATTTTTATAACTTGAAAATAAAATAATATTTTTTATTAAAAAAATTAAGCAAAACAGCAATTTTTATTATCAATTAACTCGCCTATAAAAACGCCTGATAATTATGCACCAAACCAACATTTATACAAAAATCAATAATAAGAACAACCACGCTTACCAGCAATTTTGAACACGTTATATGCAAAAAAGATCATGCATTATTCTTAACGGTAACCTACCCTATACTTTTAATGTTAGTGCGCCACTCCACTCGCTATGGTTTAAACATTTCTTACGTTGATAAACTTAATATTACTGTCAGGCCGGACAAAGTGTGAATTAAACAGAATTTTGTTATTACTTGGCGAAAACATTTTACCAAATTTTAAACACTCGTCTTGATCGCAAATCTTCGGACGAGCACCGTTCATTATTCCACTGGTTCAGTCTTTTACAGCTTAGTCACCCATTCTCATCCTTATTCCATTTGTAAGGACAAGGCTCCACTTCAGCAGTTTCCCCAAGACCCCTTCTTTGTGGAACAGACTCCGGGGCGAATGTTGTTAGTTTTTAGGGGTAAGTACTGG
>OZ010576.1:88655180-88670180 GCA_963932145.1 Acanthosepion lycidas | reverse complement strand
CAGTATATATATATATATATATATATATATATATATATATATGCTAAAATATAGTTTTAAGTTATGGCATATTTTTGATGGTTAAAAGTGTTCAATATTTAGACTAGAATGTGTATAAATATAAGATTGGACAGTGAGGTCAACACCGAGAGGCGACAGTTTTTTCTCTGCTTAAAAGCAATATACTGTTGCCAATAGCTGTTTTATATATATATATATATATATATATATATATATATATATATATAAGAATGGACACTTAGGTCATTGGTTTATACCAACGGCTTCCCATACTTAATACTTCTCGTTTTCACTTGGGAAAACTATCACCAAGTGGAAAAACTTTTTCTTGTGACGCCTTTCGTCCGTTATGATTTCATCGGGTTACGTTTATTTTGGTGCAAATACACATACGTCCGAACCGGGGATGCTGCGATTTTTTTTCCAATTTCATTTAGATTCTTGACCTAAAAAATCCTGCTCTGATAAAAGGAGAAAGAATTCACAAATACGAAACTCTCTCAAGAAGGTCTTAACGCAATAAATTTGCGCCTGGGATCTCATAACATTTCACCATTCCTGGCTGAACTTCTATTATCAGCACCGCCGTTTCACCCACCGCGCTAATAAAAGAAGGAAAAGGAAGAGTCAGAATCGTCAACCTTCAAGATTACGTCGAATTTGCTTTCAAAGTGTTAGAGGACGATGCAATATAGCCTAATCAATGACGAAAATGTTTAAGCATACTTGCCAGAAGGGCAAATGGATGATAAAGAATGAAAACGAAAATACAATAAAAAAATGGCATAAAAAAACATTTCAAAAGACATACGAAAAGAACTGCAGATGAGAGAACATGATTTTCAAGAGGAAACTTGAAGAGCGAATTTGAATCTGTATTAATCGCGACCCAGAACAATTCTGCAAGTACTAATTATATTATTAAGGTCAATATAGACAGGAGACAGCAAAGATATAAATGGTAGAGAAGAACCTGTAAATAAGAGAATTAACCTTGCCGGCTCAGAAAAAGAACAGGAGCTAACCTAAATGAACTGAAGAGAGAACTACTATAATTTGGTTATTAGAAAGACATTACTCTACACATCTGACCAAAATTAAAAGTAAAACTCTCTAGAACTTTGAAATTCAAACGGTTTGCCTGCTCTTGTTCAGATATCTAGATAATTGATTCAATCTATCTATCTATCTATCTATGTCAATCTATCTATCTATCTATCTATCTATCTATCTATCTATCTATCTGTGTCAATCTGTCCACATCTATCTATCTATGTATCTATCTATCTGTGTCAGTCTGTCCATATCTATCTATCTATCTATCTATCTATCCATCTATCTATCTATCTATCTATCTATGTCAGTCTGTCCATATCTATCTATCTATCTATCTATCTATCTATCTATCTGTGTCAATCTGTATCTATCTATCTATCTATCTATCTATCTATCTATGTCAGTCTGTCCATATCTATCTATCTGTCTATCTATCTATCTATCTATCTATCTATCTATCTATCTATCTATCTATCTATGTGTCAATCTGTCCATATCTATCTATCTATCTATCTATCTATCTATCTATCTATCTATCTATCTGTGTCAATCTGTCCATATCTATCTAGCTACCTAGGGTATGCTGGGAGAAATTAAGATATAAAGGCAGACTATGAGTATTATTTTTCTGTAAAACGCTTCTAAAATCTAAATCAAAAAAAGTTCTTCGTTGTATTATTTTAGATATTTTGACGTCTTTTTACATAGATTTTGAAACTGAAGAAAATCGGAAAAATATTAACCTCGAATATTAGCCTACCCCACAATTTATCATCGATTTTTGTCATATATCTCCCGGTTTATACATGGGTATATATGGTAAAAAATAAAAAAAAATAAGTGAAAGCTAAAAATAAATATTTAGATTTTACAACAAGAAAACGGAAAACTAAAGTGGAACAACAAAACATGACAATTATGGTAATCGTTATTTATGAATCGCACGTCTTAGGGTGATTTGTAAAGAATGGCGACTTTAAACAAGAATCAAAACCATCAAGGATATTACTGTTTTATAAAAAATAAAGTGCAGTTGCCAACACTGTAGTCTGAACACAGATCACCAGTGAACAAACACGAACGATTCCATTGATAAATAAGTAGATCACGTGATCGTAAAGGAAACGTATGAATGGGAATTAGCATGATTTCTAAGTGATCATTATTCTCTATACTATGCACTATACTATTTCTCTATACTGATCATTATACAAATTACTATTCGGCGATTACTATTTGAACAAGTATTATTTGTGCGAGTATTATTTGAAGGCGTTACTACTATTATACCAGTATTTCGGAAGTGATGACGAGCATTCGTTGACCTAAAAAAAAAAGTTACAACGTGTGAACGTCTAAAATCACAAAAATTACAATCAGCTAGGATACTGGGGAGACCTGGAATATAAAAGAGACTCTCACTTAATTTCCAGTAAAAGCCACCATTTTCTACTCGCATGAACCTCGTGGAATACAAATATGAAGATTAGTTCAAATAGACCATCTACACTGACCATCAAAGCAAGTAGAATTTTACGGAATTAACTTACTACTTTCACTCCTCAAATACTTTTATCCTTAATGAGAGAGGGAGTAAATTTCATCCTTTGTTTGGAATTGATCAACATTGTCTATGTGTTGTGTCCCTTCAGGACGTGGGCGATCATGGATCTACACAAACTGTTTCCCTCCCCCGTCTTCTATATAACCTGTGAGTGTCAAATTCACTAAGCCCTCATTCATCATCGTGTGTCCTAGACATTTTCAACTCTTTCTCTGGTTCTAAATATAAGAGTCTTTTTTGTTTCCATTTTTCATTAAAACTTCTTCGTTACTCACATGGAACTCAGTGTTCTTTATTTTACACTGAATGTCAATCAAGCCTCTGGTCTATTTCCCCTGCTATTTGACCCCTAGATTAAACAGTTACTATAAGAGATAGACTCATACCTAATAAGAACCCCAGCACAAACTGCCTCAGCCGATATTTGAACCTGGTTCCTTGGTTCCTTGGTTCCATTTATCGCACTGTTAGACTCACACTTCCGTACCTAACTAATAACATTTGTAAGAATAACATAACTCGAAAATCAAAATAGAGTATATACCTTATATGTTTAGATTTATATAAATTTTGATTGGAATTGCCATCCTCCGACTAAAAATTCTTAAATATTTCTAATCTCTCTTCAGAGAATATGATTTTGTCCTTCCCTGTCCATCGCGATAATTTTATAAATCAGAAACGCTAACAGCTGAAAGGTTTGTGGGAATAAATACTTTACTTTGATTTCAGACATAAAAGAAAATTTCTACTTAGCATTGATATAAAAATCAAAACATTTGATCTCAAATATATCTATTTATTCACTTCTAAACAGCTGTGATATGAATGACTTCTTTCTGTGTGCCGTGTCCTTTCAGGACGTAGGCGATCATGACTCTCCAACTACCTCTATACCTTGCAGCTCTCAACAAGTTCTTCTATCTACCATCTCCCCCATTCCCTTGCTTAAAGCCGCTAGATATGTCACGCGTTGTTCTCCCTTGTCTCTCTTTCCCTCTATTCGACCTGTGAGTATCAGATACTCCAGGCCCTCTTTCCTCATTATGTGTCCCAGAAACTTCAGCTGCCTCTTCCTGATGTTAAGTATAAGCCTCATCCTTGTTTACATCCTCTCTAAGACCTCACTGTTGCTCACACGCTCGGTCCATGATATCCTTAGCATTCTTCTGTAGATCCACATATCAGTCGCCTCGAGTCTCTTCTTCATCTTTGAGGAAATCGTTCAACATTTGCTACCGTAAAGAAGGACAGATGTCACGAAACAGCTCAGTATTTTTTTCAGGTTCAAAGATTTGGTTTCTTTCGGGAATTTTGGTGTTGTATAAACGATTGTCTGTCCAACATGAAAAGCACGCAAGCTAGTGTGTTACTAAATGTAGCATTCGTAAGGGTCTACAAGAAGGGAGCAAGAATTGCATATTATGAGGATATGTAGGATAGTTAACGGTTGACCCTCGACTAGATGAGGTTAAAATTGTAATGATCGGAGAAAGCTCCCATCGGTATTCCTATCGAAAATGAAACAGTTCTGATGAAGAAGATGTTTCAGTGGAATATCAAGAGAATGGTTCGACTCAGTGTGCGTAGCCTCGCGGCTCCTGGCTCTAAAGATTTGGACTGGTGGATTCAAAGGTTGAACTTCGCCCAAACACACGCGATTATTATTTCATTCAGAGGGTTGCATAGAATCATAAGGACGTTTTTAGTTATTAATTCATCTTTTTTTTCTTCAACGACTAGTGAGGACCTGAGTGTAAATAAATTCAATCAGAATCAAGCGTTTACTTGGAATCAAACAGATATGTCCGCTTAGACACAAGCTTAAGCCAGATAGCCAGCCAGCCAAAGAGATAGATAGATAGATAGATAGATAGATAGATAGATAGATAGATAGATAGATAGATAGATAGATAGAAAAAAGAAAGAAAGTGAATTACAGTTACATTCCCCAATTGAAATTAAGAGAAAAACATATGGAATCTTATCACGGCTGTTGGTAGAAACACAAGAATCCTGTTTCCACAACTACTTTATTCCCTTTCAAAAACTTGCTTAGCATATATATATATATATATATATATATATGTGTGTGTGTGTGTGTGTGTGTGTGTGTGTGTGTCTGTGTGTGTCTGTGTGTCTGTGTGAAAAATATATAGAAAATAGAAAAAAACTCGTTAGGTAAATAATCCAAAGTTCTTTAGTATTTTTGTTATTATTTTAAAAAAATAGTGCTCGATACAAAAGTAGAGCATAAATATAATTATTTATTTAAAATATGATTACAACACGCTACATAAGAGGTCTCATATCTCAAAACAAGAGCCGAAAACTTCAATAAAATTATTTGAAGTAAATTGAATTAAAGTACTAAGCTCTGTTCCATCTTCAAGCGAAATTTCAGAAATAAGTTATTCCCAAAAAATTTTGCTTGAAGATGGAACAGAGCTTAGTACTTTAATTCAATTTAATTCAAATAATTATATTGACGTTTTCGGCTCTTGTTTTGAAACATGAGAACACTTATGTAGCGTGTTGGACTCATATTTTTAAATAAATAATTACATATATATATATATATATGTGTGTGTGTGTGTGTGCGTGTGTTGTTTATGCATTATTTTTACACATACAAATATTTAAATAAATACTCTCTTTATAATAAGCAGTATTAACAAATTAGCAACATTTAGCGGCCTGAATGTCCGAGAAATTGCATAGAAAATACGTGTCTTCCAACAGGAACCAAATCTTACTCCATTTCATAACACACACACACATATATATATATATATATATATATATATATATATATATTGAATTATTATTATTTTTTGAATTTGTAGGTTTGATGAATTGGATCGTGGTTACGATTCCAATGTAATAAATTATAACCATGAAATATTAGCGTTTGAGCCTTTTTATATTATGTTCTTCTCTGCCTTGTACATAGAGCTCTACATGGATTTTATTCTCTTGGAATCTTTTAAATTGAGATATCAATGTTGTTATCATTTTTGCGTAATTTAGACGTATATATATATATATATATATATATATATATATATATATATATATATATATATATATATATATATATATATAGTATCGAAGTACAACAGTGCAGAATATTTGTTCCGGGCAACGACAGACCACCTGACTTATTTTGAAATACATATAGCAAATTCTAATGATTATCTCTTGCACAAACCAGACATTTGAAACAATATTCTATTTATTAGAACTGTTAAAATATTAGCGCGACCCAAACGGTGAAAGGGGAGAAATGGAATAAGTAAATTATACGATTAATTCATATTATATAAACAGTACGGAGCTATGGCTAAGATGAGTGCGCACATGTTTATTTGTGTGTGCATGTGTATGTATGTGTGTGCATGTGCGAGATGAGAAAGAGAGGGAGAGAAAGGGAAAGGATGAGAAAGAAAGAGAGTGTGTGAAAACCGTTATTACAATGTTTTTACTTCGATTTATTTGAAGGTAATAATATAGATACGCTGAATAATGGTAGCTGAATCTTCATGGCATCGATAATCATTTTTAGGAATAACACTGCTCGTGTTTTTATTTTATTTTATTTATATACTTATTTGTTTATTTAGTTTTTATCTAGTCCATCAATATTTTCAGGATTTTGTGTAAACGAATGGCAAAATGAAAAAAAAAAAATCTAAATTCTTTTCAGAAAAAGATGATAATAATTTTGATTAAAACATTTTCAGCATTGCAAACATGAAACAAAGATCCATAAAAAAAATGATGTAAATATATTCGCCCAAATATGTCCATAGCTAGCGAGATATATATTTTCTTTTAATCATACCACTTCAATGAAGGCAATAAAGCCACTAAGATGCAAAAGGTTATTGAGTGTAGAAAGATATGAGAAAAATAACAATAATGAAACAATAGAACTCAAGAAGATAGAATGTAACCATTGACATTGCATTTCAATTTTTGAAGATCAAAGTTGACTGGAGATCAAGTGAACGGAAGAGATTTTCACAAGCGAGAAGTGCGAGAGAAGAAACTCTTAGCACAGAACTTACGATTACATCTAGCCATTTCAACTGTAAAACAATGTGACCTAACTGCCAATCTGGCCAGTTAAGTACCTCACGAGTTACATGCTTAGATGATCATGTCTCTTTCGATCCATGACTAACTAGGCAGATTTTCCCGCAGTAGGTTGGCGTTTCTTCTCCGGTAAATTGGTTGCCAACAAAGGCTATAGGGTTCAATCTGTCCTGCTATTCAACCTATGGCTGGAGGTGAGAAAAAAATAGATTTCTGCCTTTCCCAAATTTATTGGAGCCTAATTGAGTATAGCCAGTCTAATACTGCGCTTAAATTCGTAAAGTCGATGTACCAAAGAGGGCAGAGGACAATATGAAGAAACTGGGTTGTAAATGCTTACTCAAAAGCTATACATACATTCAGACTCACAAGTATATTAATTGACTTACGCATAACTTTATGCAATCTAATATATCCTTTTAAATAATCATAAATACATTGTTTGTTTGTTTTTTGGGGGGAGGGGGTTGGGGGGGTAAGCGTTTCACCCCAAGCAAGGCGAGAAGCCACTAGGACGCAAGGGGTTACAGAAGATTTGGAGCAAGATCAGATAGGAGTGATAGAGGAAAGGATGAGGAGAAGGATAGTGGATAGATCAAGGCAACTGGAGATGTCGATTGACATTACATTTGAATAGTTGGAGATTATAGCTCTCAGGGAAACTGGAGAAGGGAAGGGAGTTCCACAGGCGAGAGGTGCGAGATATGAAGCTATTGGAGTAGAAGAGACGGCTACATTTAGGAGTTTCGACAGTGAAAGGGTGAGAGCGGGATGCCAGCCTCGTAGGGCGCTTGAACTCATGAAGTCTGGGAACCAGCGAATGCAGCTCCTCAGAGCAATTGCCATTTGTAAAAAAGACAGAGAGAGGCGATGGCGCGTCTGTGAGAAAGCGACTGTAGACGAGATGCCAGAACAGGGCCAATTATATTGCATATCCGCCTCTGGAGCCTATCAAGAACCCCGAGGCAAACAGAAGGAGCTCCAGACCATATATGGCAGCAATACTCCATGCAAGGGCGAATTGTTGATTTGTAGATCTGGAGGATCGATTCCGGGGAGAAAAATTTCCTGGCGCGGCACAGGGAGCCAACTTTCATTGCGTTGGACGAAGCAATTGACTCAATGTATTTGTTCCATCTCAGGTCAGCAGTGTCAACGTGAGACCGAGCAGCCGCAGTGAGGTGCTCTCGAGAAGTTGAGCGTCAGACATTCTAATGGAGGGCAGGGAAGGATCTCAGGCATTACTTATACGTACACAAGACATTAAGCTGACCAATATCGAGAGATACACGCGCTCATACGGATGTCACATACATATAAAAAAACAAACTAAATATGCACATCATCAAAATACATCTAAATTCATATAATTCCATTGAACATCAAAACAGTTGAACAGTTGAAATTCCTAAGGGATATAATTAGGAAAGCGGGCTTGGAAAATTTGACACTCTCAAGACATAATGAAGGCAAGAGTGACAGGGGGGAACAGAGCATAATTCAACTAACGAGCTTGTGTAAATGGATGGCAGATGAGGGATTAGGAGAGATCGCATAATGACACAATTTACTGTGAGCTACAAAGGAGAATAAATTATGAACAGTCATGATCGCCAAAGTCCTGTCATTTTAAGGAATCTTAATGACATTGATTGGATAAGAAAGTAAGGACAGTTGAAATTTCCGGGTTGCATAATGAGCAAAGAAGGATAGTAGAATTTGACACACACAAGGCATTTTAAAAAAAAAAGGACAGAAGAAGGCAGCGAGTTATCCACCTGGCGAGCTCGTGTGAATTAATGTCGGATTAATTGTTGTGAGGTTAGCAAACGGACAAACGTTACTAAGAGGTAGAAAGGATAGGAGGTTGCGCTGACCCATGATCGCTGACATCTTGAAGGGATAGGGCGTATAGAAAAAGAAAATGTTCTTAATTACTATGTATGACGAGACTTGCTGTCATTTTTGTATGTCTGTCAGTGGCAATGATAAAATACCAAATAATTTTGAGTTCCAGGCTATCTGTGATTGGTTCTGTAAATTTTTCATAACATTTTTCATTATTATTGATATTATATTCCTTGGTGTAATCATGCTGGTGATGTAATGTGTAGTACTGAGTTTAACTTTCTCTGAGAATCAAGTTAGTTACTTGTTGCCTGAGTTCAATATAAGATTAGCTTAGAATATAACGATATTCCTAATATTAATATAAGGAATTGTGAATAGAAAATATCCGTATTATAATAATTATATTATTATTTATAACAATTATTTATAATAAGTTTAACGTATAGAAAATTTGAATATTTTGATGCTATAAAAATATAAAAACTGAATCCTCAAATAACAACGATACTATTATTATTATTATTATTATTATTATTATTATTATTATTATTATTATTATTATTATTATTTTATTTCCTTTGATTTCTGATGTGTACTCATTTCTTTCCGGGTTCCGTCCAAAGACCTAAGTTTAGAAATGGCAACATGACATTTTCCACTGGAAAATTTTTTTACATAGACAAAGCCCTTCGTAATGTGTGGGCTGTACTTGTGAGAACAATGTTTTGTATTTCTTTAAGGCGTGGGCTTCCAGGAATCCCTTCAATTACTCTACTGGAATATTTTACAAACAATCCGAGGGCTCCAACAACAACAGGGATTGTTGATGTTTCCATGTGCCACGTTTTTGAGAGTTCAATTTCAAGGTCCTTGTATTTTGATAGTTTTTTTTAAAGATCTTCAAAGATACATTGCAGTCTTCAGGTACTGTCATATTAATAAGGAGGCGCCTTTTTTGTGTGTGATCTCTAATAACAATGGCTGGGCGGTTAGCTTGATTGTTCTGTCTGTGTGTGTTGTGTAGTCCCATAAAATTGTACCAGGTCCTATCTCCGTAACGGGGTCTGGGTGGCATTCATACCACTTTCTTTCAGTTTCCTTCCCGTAGAAGTTACAGATTTTGCAGTGCAGATATTGGCCAACTCTGTCATGCCGTGTTTTATATTCAGTGGGTGACAATACCGTGCAACCTGATACAAAATGATCAATTGTTTCTGGGTAATTATCACAGAACCTGCATTTTGGGCTAACACATTATTTTAGTATATGTGCTTGATAATTTCTAGTTAACAAGTACTAAATCTGTGTAGCAAGGATAAAACCTTCCGTTTCAGCTTTTAACCCTGCACTGCGTAGCCACTGACGGGTACGGGGCTTGTCTAAGTCAGCTTGTTTGGTACGGGCGGAGTATTAACCATGAAGCGGTTTATTTTGCCATTGTTTCTGTATCTTGTCGGTTACATTTGTTTTTGCTTTCTTTTTTATGTATTTTGCAGCTTCAATCGGTGTATTCTGCTTTATTTGTATTTCTGCATCCATTTGAAACTCCATTTTGAACTTGTTGGCTTCTTTTATTACGGAATAAAAGCGCTTCCTACTTCTATGTTCTTTGACACATATCATCATCCAGTCTTCTGTGGTTTCCAGGTATCTTTGAATTGTTGTAGTTTTGTATGACAATTCTAGTTGAACTAATCCTCTGCCTCCTCCGGATATGGGCACATACAGACGATCAACATCAGCTTTGGGATGATGCATGCGGTAGCAAATGAGAAGCTTTCTTGTTTTGGCGACCATTCGCTTACCATAGCTACTGTTGTTTAGTTCATGCGTAAGGGGGATTAAGGACAAACAAAACAGAAAGAGTGAGAGCGAGTCTCCTTGCAAGATTCCGCGTCAGATATTCAGACGGTTGAAGATGGCAGTGCCTCTGGTGTGATTTAGATATAGTGTGGTGTTCCACATTGCCATGCTGTGCTTAAGGAAATTTACTAACACAGGGGAAACTTTGTACATTTCCAAAGTCTTGATGATCCAAGAGTGTGGCACACTATCAAAGGCATTACGATAGTAAATCCACGCTGCGCTAAAATTTCTACAACGTCTATTTTTCCAGGATCATTTTGTTTATTAGTAGTTGATCCTTGAAGCCGTATGAACCTTTTCTGTATCCCTTCTGTTCCAGTGGAAGAATATATTTTTGCTTCGAAGGAAGAGTAAGTTCGGTTCGTCAGGACAGACGTGATCAGCTTACCCGTAGTGGAAAGACATACTATTGGCTTATTATTATTATTATTATTATTATTATTATTATTATTATTATTATTATTATTTCCTTTGATTTCTGGTGTGTACACATTTCGTTCCGGGTCCCGACCAGGGACCTAGGTTTAGAAATGCCATTTCCCACTGACCAATTAAAAAAAAACCACAAGCATATTTTACATAGATAAAGCCTTTTGTAAAGTGTGGGCTGTACTCGTGAGAACAATTTTTGTATTTCTTTATGGCATGGGCTTCCAGGAATCCCTTAAATTAGACTTCTGGAATCTTTTCCAATCAACCCAAGAGCTCCAACTATAACAGGGATTGTTGACGCTCCCATGTGCCACATTATTATTATTATTATTATTATTATTATTATTATTATTATTATTATTATTATTATTCCTAAAACTAATTGCATTTGACAATTTAATGCCCACCGTAAAATCTTTCACCACTCATCCATATTTTCTCTTCATGAACAGAAATGGAACGTGCACGATCCCCGAGGGGACGTACTGAGGGTGAGGCAACTGATTAGTGACTCTGCCATACTGAAGAAAATATTTATTGTTGCACATCCTAATTCACCAAAAAAAAACATGTACATTTTAAAACTTTGTAACAATTGACATCAAAACTTATGAGAGCTATTCTTTTTCGTCTTCCTATTATTATTATTATTATTATTATTATTATTATTATTATTATTCCCCTTGTTTTTTGTTGTATACACATTCCATTCCAGATCCCAACCAGAGACCAAAATGGCTTAGTGACATCCTCCACTGATATTTTTGTATAAAAACCTAAGATCACACACATTTTACATAGATAAATCTCTTCGTAATATGTGAACTGTACTTGTGAGTACCATTTTTTATATTTCTAAGGCATGGTCTACCAGGATCCCTTCAATGTGTATATCGAAACCGTTTCCAAACAATCCGAAGTCTCGAACTACAACTGCAATTATTGATGTCCTCATGTGTCGATTTTTTAGATTTCCAATTCAAGATCCTTGTATTTTGATAGTTTTTTGGAAGATCTTCAAAGATACATTACAATCTGCAGTCAACATTATTATCATTATTATTATTATTATTACTATTATTTGCTTTTCTCTTGTTGAAGCAGAGTTGCTACCAGAGACTTGAATAGACAAGATTTTTGTAATAGCAGATGTAAAAAGATGAGACGCCATGCAATCAGAGAGAAAAATATGTAATTGTGCTCGCTAATTTGAGAGAAATCTACACAAGATGTGAGAAGTATCCGTGAGTATGATTTTTTTTCAATTCATATATCTTAGGGTTGCCAGGAATTTGATTTATATATGTGCTTGCTCCCTTTGATACCATTTCCAAAGCCCTAACAACAACTAATGTCGCTGCCATGAGATGTCACATTATACTTATTTCTATATGTATGTACTTAGTTTCTTAAACGTTTCAAAAGATGTGTTTTTGTCGGCTAGACCAGAAGATATATATATATATATATATATATATATATATATATATATGTATATATATATATATATATATCATTATTATTATTATTTGTGTATGTTATGTTTCCTGATTTGTATCCTGTGGAACCGGGTACAAACATGGGCTCTATAGGAGACTTATCATTTAATTTTCCTAGTAGGGCGATCTTCTGAGCAACTTTTATGTTGATGTTACCTGGGAAACTCTAAGTAAAATTGTCCATTTCTTTTCTCACGAGGGCCAGACCTCCAATTACCATTGGTACGATCTCAGTCTCATTTCCCACATCCTGTTTAATCTCTATCTCCAGGTCCTTGTATTTGGGCAATTTCTCGCTAATTTTTGTTTCTCTCAAATGGCACTGCTATGTCAATAAGCCTACACTTCCTGAATTTCTTGTCTGTTATGATAATATCAGGTCTGTTGGCTTTTACTTCCTTGTCAGTTTAAATTGGCATGTCCCAGAGAATATTTATTTTGGGTAACTGTGTCAGGTTGGTGCTCATACTATCTCTCAGTGGTTTCGATTTTGTGCTTCTTGCATAAATTCCAGTGCACATGTGTCTTTACCTTCGTATGTCTGTGGGTATATTCATTTTTTTTCCAGACATCTTGAGATAATATGGTCGACAGCTTCATCATATTTTTCGCAGATCCTGAATTTCCATCCTTGATTATGTAACAGTGATAGGATGTGGTTGCGAGGCTTTGGTGCTGAGCTGCAATAATTAGGCCTTTTGTCTCACATTTCAGCCCGTTGCTCCTCAGCCACTGATGTGTTTTCTGTTGGTCCACATCTGCTTCTTTCGTTCTTTTTATGCACTGGGCATGCAACGCCTTGCCCCTCCCAGTTTTTTGTAACTTCATTTGGCCAAGTTGTTTTGCTTTCTGTGTTACTCGTTTGGTGTAGAAGATATTCGCTTTGTCTTTTGTTGGAGGATTTCAGGTATATTTAGCTGTTTCTTGAAGAGTGTAGCTTCTTTGTTGATGGAGCGGATTTGGTGTTTTAGTATTTGTAGGAGAGGATCATTGGTTTTTGTGAGGTAGGCTTCCAATCCGGTTGTTGTAGATTTTGGAGTTAGTTCAAGTTGGATTAGACCTCGGCCTCCTAAAACTCTTGGTACAGGGTATCAACATCTGATTTCGGGTGGTACATCCTCATTTGGATAAGCATTTTTCTGGTCTTGGCGTCAAATCATTTAATGTCATTCAACTAATAATATTGAATCTGTATGTTACTCAGGTGTTAATAGCCTTCATTTTATTGGTCCCATTTAGTTCGCTTTCTGGTATCATATGTACTCACCTGTAATATTCTATTCGGATCTTTTTCTTCATAATTGAATGTCGTATTCCGTCTCCTTCGTTAATTCCTAAGTATTTTTATTTACCATCTTGGTCTAGTTCCTTAATATTGTTGTTGATATCAAGGTATAAATCCGTAGTTTTCATTAGTTTACCGCCTTTGAAGGTGGCTTTGGCACATTTGTCGATTCCGAACCTCATCCTAATGTCTTCGCTGGAGGTTTTGAGAATGGTGAGTATTTTTTTTTTTTATTGTTGTTGTTTTTCTTTCTGCCGGCTGTCATCCTTGGCAAATGTTTCAAGATGATCATCAATATAAAATAGGTGATTTAGTTTGCAATTCTGCGACTTGTATTCGTAGCTACTGTTGTTCAGTAGGCAGCTGAGTGGTGCCAATGCAAAGCAGAAGACTAATGATGACAATGAATCGGCTTAGAAGATCCAGCTTTTGATGGTGATTTGTGACGATGTTAATGACCCGTATGTATGGTTTAGATTTAGTGTAGTCTTCCAGTTTTTCATTCTCTCCGTTATGATTTTGACCGTTGTGGGGCATATATATATATATATATATATATATATATATATATATATATATATATATATATATATATATATTAACCTACGGGGTATACGTATATTTTTAGGCTCCTCTTTATCCATGTGTGTGGAACACTGTTGAACGCCTTCCATACTGCCGAGATGTTTTTTTTTCTTTGTTTTCACTTCTTCCAGTTTTGTTTTATTGATATCATTATTTGTCTATTTGCACTAAAGGACTGCAAGATTCATGAAACCTTTAACACTCTCTTTTAAATGAATTTTAAAATATTCCCAGTCCTCCAGAAATTATAGGTACTACTTTTATTTTATTCCAGCCCAATTTCTTTTTTCAGCTCTTATGCAAGATCTTAGTTTTATTTACTTTCACTAAATTTTAGTTTCACTCTGCGGTTGTGTAAAACGAGTACATCCTCAATTTGACTAACTTTCTTTCCATTGTTTACATCAATTAAGTTCGGAACCCGGGCTTGCATGAACGATTTTTTTGAATATCAAAGTAACAAAATATTTTACATTTCCAATTTTCAAGGAGCGTCTAAGGTTTGCGCTTTTAATCAAAAGCGATCATTATTATTTTAGACTTGATGTGTTTTAACACAAGTAATACAGGAGTTAGTGATCCTGTTTAGCGATCATGTGGAAACAAGTCATCTACTCTCTACTCTCTACTCACTATTCTCGCAGGATATCTTTTTTTTTTTTTTTTTTTTATTGATGTTGTTGCTTGAGGGATTTAAATATTTCCTCGGATCTCCAATTCTTCCAAATTTATTGCAAGTTTTT
>OZ010576.1:88637680-88652680 GCA_963932145.1 Acanthosepion lycidas | reverse complement strand
TTTTTTTTTTCTATATTAAGGACACTTTAAATAAAGCATTATTTATACATGCTCCTTATCTTAATCTTGACCTTAAAATTCGACAACTGATATTCAATTTGATTTCAGTCAGCGACTATGGTTGTTAGCAACAAAGTTTCAGTGTAGTTTTGATGTATCTACAGTAAGAAAACTTTTGTTTACGGTTTTACGAAATTCAAGAGAGTAACCACGATGTAAGTTCTCTCTAGAATTTAAATAAACCTTCAAGTTTATTCTTATATTCAGAAAATAGTCTCCGTATAGTGATCACCTTAATTCTTGATCGCTTCATTAAAATTCAATATTTTAGTCAAAATACACAAGAACAACAAAATTTGCATAAATATCCCTGACTAAGAACTGCTATGGCCGAATTATAAAACCATGTTGAAAGCCTCAACAGTCTGTATATACAAGATAATATGGATACACATATATTTTAAATACTTACGTTAATGATACATTTTACATATATATACACGAAAGTTCAAAAGTTTGAAGCCACCCCCAGAATTAGCATGGGAGGAACTTGACAGCACAGTAAAGCCTTCAATCTAAAAAATGAAAATGTGCTCATTGAAAAAAAGACTAGAATCAATTATCAAACTTACACGTTGAGAAACTTTTGCAACGAATGCTAAAATATTGTGCTGAAGGCTAAAGGAGGATATTCTGATATTCCGTCAGAAATTTTCCAAAATTAATTTCAGAAGAAACAGAGTCCAAGCTTTCGACTTTCTTAAGTCAATCGTCTGAATAAGTAGAGATAAATGATTGTGGGATGATTTTTGAGTTCGTGTTGCGGCTTCTCTAGAGTTTAGGTTGTGTAAAAATGAATTACAATTTTTAAAATAACTGTTTTTGATAGATTCGGCTTTTAATAAGTTTAATATGTGTGCTGCAATAAATACACGCAACACACATACACACACAAACAGACACACACACAAACACACACACACACATATATATACATATATATATATATATATATATATATATATATATTTGCGTATTTAGGCAGCAAATTCTCATTTAGACATGTCTGAGTGAATAAATTACAAACATTACGTCTGGTAATTTTTAAGAAAATCCGTTCATACTCACGAATAACCTTCCGTGTATTGATGTTAAAGGATGAGAGAAATGTGCTATAGCTGTTTAAATTTATTTTATTTTCATTTCCCAAGTACTTTCGATCTTCTTCCAAGATCATCTTCAGTGTTGTAAGTCGTACAAAACTATACGTTGTTCATTAGTTAAAATATTTATATAAAAATATGTGTTGTTATCAATTACCGTAATTTTAATTATAACACAGAAGAAAAAATTCCGAAATGGATAATTTTTTCACGTTCCAATGAACGCTCAGAACATTTAAAAGCATAAGGAAAAATTACAGTAATGGATAACAATATACATTTTTATATAAATACTTATACTAATGAACATCATATAGTATTGTACCATTTGCACCCATGAAGATTATCTTGGATAAAGATCGAAAACACTTGGGAAATAAAAATAAATGAAATTTAAACAGCTATAGCACATTTCCCTCATCCTTTAATATCAAGAATAACAGAAGGTTATTCGTGAGTATGAACGGATTTTGTTAAAAATTAGCATACATAATGTCTGTAATTTATTCAATCAGACAGGTCTATGTATATATATATATATATATATATATATATATATATGTGTGTGTGTGTGCGTGTGTGTATACCATACTTGCCCGCATATAGGGCGCATTTTATTTACTAAAAATATCTTTTAAAATTCTCCTGTGTTATATATGCCATATGTAGGCTTCAAATTCGCGGAAGTTGTGAAATATTTTTAAAAGTGTGGCATTAGCAATGCTGTCAATGGAACGGAAGATGACGCATTATTTAACGACGAAGATAGTTGTACTGAAAATGAGTATCAGAGTTTTGATAACGATGACGACGAATTTTATGGATTTGAAGATGAATAAAATTTTAATGCTAACTGTACTGTTTTGTTCAATTGTAATAATTACTTGATTTTTATTTTGTTTTCTTACCTTTGGATATAATAAAGTTTTTTTTTATAGACTCATGTTCTTTTTATCTGTTATTTTTCATTTAATTGTAATCATGGTTTGTTTAACCAAAATAATATCTCTTAAATATAGCCTAGGCTGTAACATTTACTAATAATTTTGCTAATTACTAATTTTTTCTTGATTAGCCCTGCTGAAATTGTGATGTGTCTTATATACCAGTGCGTCTTATATGCCATCAAATACTGTATATATATATATATATATATATATATATATATATATATATATATATATATATATATATATAAACAGACAGGAGGAAAAGCTATTCTTAGCCGAAGCTTTTAGTCCTATTAAGGACTATGTCAAGCCAATGTAGGATTTGCTTTGGTGTACGTGTTGATAGAAAGGCTAGGATGTCAAAGGTTTATCAAGGCTTTTCAAAATGAGAACGTTCATAGCTGTTTTTCCCCATGTCTCTTTTTAGCCTTTTTGTCTCCACTTAAGATATGCTCTACCTCAGAATATTTACACACACACTCACTCATTCACACACACACACACACACACACATATATATATATATATATATATATATATATATATATATATATATAATATAAAAGGCTCAAACACTAATATTCCATGATTATAATTTATTACATTGGAATCGTAATCACGATCCAATTCAGCAGACATGCAACTTTTTGAATTTGTATTTCTGATGAACTGGATCGTGATTACGATTCCAATGTAATAAATTATAACCATGAAATATTAGAATTTGAGCATTTTATATTTTATTCTGGCTTTGTATTGTACATTGAGCTCTACCTGGATTTTATCGTCTTGGAAACATATATATTGACCAATTAAATATATATATATATATATATATATATATATATATATATATATATATATATATATATATATATTGTGGAAAATGTATGACAAAGTGGAAAAATTACTTGTGACACTTTTCGTCATTTAAAACTCCATCGGACTAATTTTTTTATGTTGCCTCGACTGTACAAGCGCACGAACGAGGGGTGCTGGTTTTTTTATAATGTTTTTTTTTTTTAATTTTCATATATATATATATATATATATATATATATATATATATATATATATATATATATATATATAAAGAAATGCTAATAAATAACGTCCTCGTCACTTGAATTCGGTGAACCGAAATGAAAATTTCAGGCTTATCCGTTAAGTTAATTTTCGCACTGATGCACTTGGGAAAAGTATGAATCCATCTTTTCTAAGCGCAATTATCTGATAAATAGTCTAATAGACTGAACTCTTTAAACTGCCATGGAAACTTTTCTAATATAACGGCAACTCTAAAATCCAAACCGTGAAGTAATTAACTGAAAATATTTACACTATTTTTCAAAAGAAATCAGCACAATTCAAACATAATGAAGACAAGGAACCTGGGTACCGTCTTGAATGCCTACCGTCTTTAAAACGCATTACATTAAAAACAGAAATGAATAAATATTCCCATATATAAATGCCAGTCTAACTTATAACCTGAAATTTCAAGACACCGTGTGGTAACGTGAATATTCGGTAACCTAAAATTAGTACAGTGCTCCTTTTGTTTTGATAAAGTGACCGTTGTGTATATCAAAGATCCACAGTATTGCATTATTTTTTTTATATTCTATGATAGTCATTTTTGTTGTTTTTTTGGATTTTTTGTTTATGTTTTTTTTTTTTTGGTTTTTTACAGTGTAAATTACCTCTACTGACATGTGCATTCGAGAACCGTAATAAAGAAAAGGTCCCCTCCAGCATAGTTCAATCTTTCCTCCCACCTTTGAAATGAAAACCACCGTCTGATCCGGAATGTTTTAAACTGCTCACCCAGAGGGAACATCCCAGCCCGGCAAGATTCAATTAACCTCTTAAGATTTGCAGATCCTCTCTTTCACAGGTTCTCGAAATCCATATCTGCTCGAAAGTTCATATTTGCTTTTAAGTTCATATCTGTTCCAAAAAACCATATCTGTTCGAAAGTCCATATCTTCTTGAAATTTTTTATCTTCTCGAAATTCCATAGCTGCTCCAAAGGCCATATCAGCTCAGAAGTTCATATCTGCTAATTTTTAATTTGTGTCCGTAACGTAAGGAAAACAATTTCCAACGAAACAAAAGATTTGTTTTTCTTTTCTAATATTTTTAATTCATCATTTTTTATTAATTTCCATCCTGGGTATGACGATAAACTACATCCGCGTCCTGGGTTAGACAATAAACTATGTCCAAAAGCAAGGGCTCTGATTGCTGGTGTTCCCAGGTCCACCTTGACCCGGAGTGGTAGCATGTGTCAGGGTCCCAGCTATGGACAAATAGTTAACCCCCACAAACTGGAGTCAAAACGTGTGGAAATAGGTTTTAATACCAGCAAATCATTTTTTTTAAAAAAAACAAATATTACCAGCAAAAGTTTTTGAAAAATAAATATTACTAGCAATATATTTTTGAAAAAAAAATTTACCAGCTATACATATTTGAAAGAAAATTATTACCAGAAATAGATTTTTGAAGAAAAAAATTACCAGAAATAGATTTTTTTAAGGAAAAATATTACCAGAAATAGATTTCTGGAAAAAAAAAATTACCAACAATAACAATTTAGTCGGCATTTAATAACCCATTGAATTTGATATGCCGTAAAACAAAGCAAACCAATCTTATTAATTTAAACGTCATATTTTAGAGAATATACATGATTGAGCAGACACCCAATTGTTTTTCTGTTTGTCTGTTTTTAGCAGTGTGAATTACATCTAACAGCCTGTGAATTCGAGAATCTTAAAGAAAATGTACACTCTGGTAGTGCTCGAAGCTGCGTCCTTCATTGTTTTGGATCGCTCGGCCATAGAGATCTTCACAAAACAGCAAGTTTCTCTTACCCTTTTAAGAAATGCATATCTTTTTGTCCAGATCTTCTCGTAAGCCATGCCTGCTCCAGATCCAACATCTGCCATTAATGGATTTTTTAACATTATTAATCCGACATCATTTCTCATATCCATCGTTCGATGTAAGGAGAAATAATGCCGGGTTAAATCCATTAATTACTTGGAAAATACCTATAAATATTCGTCCGTGAATTTGAATATTACTGATATATCTAGTGTAGTGCTCCGGCTATATATCTCGAGATTCTCCCGTCCTGGGTAAGACGATAAACTACATCCGCGTCCTGGGTAAGAAGATAAACGACATCCGTGTCCTAGGTAAAACGATAAACTCCATCCGCATCCCGGGTAAGAAGTTAAATGACATCCACGTCCTGGGTAAGACGATAAACGACATCCGTGTCCTGGGTAAGACGATAAACTCCATCCGCGTCCTGGGTAAGAAGATAAATGACATCCGCGTCTTGGGTACGACGATAAATTCCATCCGCGTCCTGGGTAAGAAGATAAATGACATCCGCGTCTTGGGTACGACGATAAACTCCATCCGCGTCCTGGGTAAGAAGATAAACTACATCCGCGTCCTGGGTAAGAAGATAAACTACATCCGTGTCCTGGGTAAGACGATAAACTACATCCGTGTTCTGGGTAAGACGATAAACTACATCAAAAAGCAAAGCCACTGATGGGGAGGTTTTGAGGAACATAGAACCACCTCTTAATTTCTGGTGTTATCAGGTCTACCCTGACACGGGGTGGTAGGACCTGTTAGGGTCCCAGCTATGGACAAATAGTTAACCATTAAACTGGGGTCAAGACACTATGAAAGTGTAAAAATATGTTTTAATACCAGCAATACATTTTTTGTCAAAAATTATTACTAACAATGAATTTTTGAAGAAAAAATTATTAGTAGCAATAGAGTATTTTTTTTAAATATTATCAACAATATATTTTTGGAAAAAAAATATTACCAGCAATACTTTTGGGAAAAAAAATTACCAGCAATATATTTTTGAAAAAAACATATTACCAACAATAATTAAAAAAATATATATATATTACAAGCAATCAGTCAGTTATGTGCCATACGTGATACACGCTTAGGCGATCATGTATCTTTCGATACATGACTGACGATGCAATTTTTTTCTCGCAGATTTCCATTTTTTTCTGCAGTAGACCAGTTGCCATCCAAGGCTACAGAACCCGATCTGCTGGGAGGAGAAGAAGAGGATTCGTACATATCCCCAAGGGTATTCGCACCTAATTGAATGTAATGGATTCGACTGAAATTCGAACTCGGCTCTCCGATTCCTCAATGCAAGCCGCTATCCATTTTTGAAAAAAAATTATTACCAGCAATAAAAATTGTGCATTAAATAACAAATTGAGGTCGATATGCTGTAAAATAAATCAAAACAAAACAAATATTGAGATTCTCGACAAAATCCAAAGAAGGGACCGCAATGTTATCGGTGATGACCTGGCATCTCGACTTCAATCCCTTTTCCACCGCCATGACGTCGCTTCCCTATGACGTTTTTTTATTTTATATATTTTCAAAAACAATTCTTTTAATCCTTGATAACTCAGGCGCATGAATTTAAGCATACTATGAGATTAACTAATAACTCTAATCGTCTTACTGTTTAAATATCTAGATGCAACTGTGAATTCTAATCTAATCGTTTCTTTTCTCGCACTTCTCGCCTGTGGAACTCTTTTCCGATTTCTTGCTTCCCTGCCGCCTACAAACTTCAAAAATTTAAGTGCAACATCAATCACAATCTTCTTTCTTCCTGAAATCTGTTCTTTTATTGTGCTTTCTTTTCATAAAAATCTTCTCATGCTCTTCCCCACTCGGTAACCCATTATAACCCGTTATATGTGATATTCTTACCTGTGAAAACGTATTCCTAAAATTTGAGTATTTTGAATGAAAATTGAAAAATGAAAAGAATTCTATTTTGATCTCGTGTTTTCGAACATAAACGAGATATTCGTCTCGGAAATTTAAACAATGCTTTAGTTGTACACACAACTAAAGCAGATCATAATTTCGATTTTGATTCCGTGAACATTTTAAAATATTTTCATAATAAAAATCTTAGGAGGATTTATGAAGCAGGCATAATATCCATCTCACGCACGGTGAATACTAGACCTGGCTTCTTTAGTATTTTCCCTTTTTCTAGCGAGATTAATGCTCGACAAGCGTACATATAAATTTTAGATCAAAATAGAATTCTTTTCATTTTTCAATTTTCATTCAAAATACTCAAATTTTAGGAATACGTTTTCACAGCGTCGCCCACGAAACAATGTTTAAATGGAACGCTGATCATAAAACTTTCAGTTATCTGTTTGGATAAGTTTTGTTCTTATGTACATCGTCTTTGTCATGTTAAATTGATAATGTTAATTATATTTTATGAATATGTCCTGAAGATGGTTTATTAGACCGAAACGTCCGACGTTGACATTATATTAACATTAAAACAGCATAATTGCATATAAGGATTTTTGTTTGTTTTTTTCCGTATATTTTTCTTCATATATATATATATATATATATATATATATATATATGAAAACACCTTTTGCGCAGTTCCCAGTATATCACCGTACCTACTCTGCGTATCTGCATTTATATTCTTTTTGGAACAATTTGCAGAATTCACTTATGACGTGATTACTATCATTACAGCAAGAATACTATAATCTGTAAATCCTACGTTCAAGCTATAGAAATGAGACCATCTTGATCCGTATGACCTAACCCTAATCACTAGACCGACCTCAGACACGGCACTTTACAGTAATGCGACCATGAAAAAGAGGTCAGTGAAGTCTGTTTTTTTCTCAAATGTATTCATGTGTTTTACACGCCTCTTTTACTGAAAAGAGCAAACAGTCACGTGAATAACATCTTACGGATACTTAACTTCATAAATCGGTGAAAGACCGCCGACCAAAATAAATAAATAATACAATATTTTTCTATGCCCTGACGCAAACCCGAGGAAAATTACTTGGGCGAACAGCTCTGTTTATATCACTTGTTTTCGAGTGTTTTTACATGTATGTAAATGTAGAACTTCAATTGATGCCTGTAGTAGAATTATTTTCCAGGGGATGTGTTTTTACTGCGAAAATCATATTCAAATTTTAGGATAAATTAATAGCGTCCTGTTAGACAGGTGTGTCCCTAGAAAAAGAGTATTTGCCGACTTTAGACTAGTCAATATTGCTTAGAATTCTATGGTCGGTAATTAAATCACAAGAATTCTTGTAGATGGTAGAGAAGGAAGGCGACGAGAAAAGCCAGAACATTACTTTAGGAACATAGAAACAAGTATAGAAGTGTTATGTATTGGGTTGGTGCATAATTATCAGGCGTTTTTTAAACAATATTTATTATGAAAAAAGAAATATAACAATTCGACAATAACATTTTTAAATGATTATTCCGGAGCGTATGACTATCAACACGCATTTTTATGACCTGAAAATAAAATAATATTTTTTATTAAAAAAGTAAACAAAACAGCAATTTTTATTAAATAACTCGCCTCTGAAAACGCTTGATAATTATGCACCAACTCAATAATATCAATTTTTATATGCGGGTGTGAATGCTGATCAATCTCGCCACAGATGAAGAAGAGACTTGAAGCAATAGAAATGTGGTTCTACAGAAAGATGCTGAGAATGCCATGGGCTGAACATGTGAACAGCGATAAAGTTCTAGAGACAATAGCAACAAAAAGGATACTTCTACTTAACATTAGGAAGAGACAGTTGAAATTTCATAATGAGGAAGGTGGTCTTGGAAAATTTTATACTCACAGGACAGATTGTGAATAACAGACATAAATGCTGGTAAGCCTGTGTGAATAAATGTCGGAGCAGGGTTTAGGGAATATCGCAAAAAGGTAAAAAAAATTGTTAAGAGCTAAAAGGGACAGGAAATAGTGGAGAACTATGATCGCTAACGACACACAGAAGATCTTTAGAAAAATGTATTTTTTTCCAATCTACTAACAGTAAAACTATCAATATTTTTTTCTGTATAAATATTGGGTATATATATATATATATATATATGAAACGATATATAATTTTTTTTTATAGTTTTATATATCAACAAACAGTATTTATATATATAGTATGATAAATTAGAAAAAAATTTGTTGCGCGTTTCATCCATTAGGATTTCATTGAACTGGGCTTTGTTGATGTTGCCACTTTTGCACATGCGCACGAAACCAGAAAGAATATTTTTAAACGAAAATTCGTTTTTTAAAAGAATTTTTCTTAAGTTAGCTAAATTCCTCTGTATTCTTTTTCTCTCTATCACATATTCAGGGATAGTCGGGAACAAAGGTGATGAAGGGAACAAGAAAAAGAACACTGATAAATTTTGCTAGATTGAAAAAATATTCTTTCAAAAATTTTCTTTCAAAAGTTTTGAAACTATCAGCATCTCTCGTTTCGTGCACATGTGTAGACGTGGCAACATCAACAAAGTCCAGTTCGATTAAATCATAATGGATGAAAGGCGTCACAATTTTTTCTATTTGTCATACTAGATATGATAAAAATATAGTTTTAACGTAAGCTAATATAGCTTACGTTAAAACTATATGGAGTAAGTGCTCAATATCGAGGATAGAGCGTATGTAAAATGTTTAAAACACCAACAATCAAGCGGATTCCACAGTCACTTAACTGCAGGTTATCTGGCAATTCTTCCGGTGGAACCATCTTCAGCGAAGCGAAGAAAGATTATAAAACAACCCTAAAAGTTAGTGGATTTAAAGCAACTCTCTTATACACACCTCACATCACAAAAACAAAACAACAGGAAGAGAAACGTCATAAAAAAAAAACGTAAAAACAGAAGTAGGAAAAATTTTCATTAAAATCATATATAAACACCCGCCCAAAAGCGCTCTGCACTAATTATTAAAAAAAAAACAGTAAAAATCAGCTATAGTTACACAGAGAACATGACACAGAATAATCAAATACAACAGGACCACATGCACAAATCAAATTCACGTGTAACTGCAGAGCAAAGAACGAATGCCCGTTAAATGTCAACTGCTTACAGAATAATGTAATATGCAAAGGCAGTATAAAATCAGCAGGTAACTAAGAAAAATATACTTAGTAATAACTGAAGGACCCTAGAGACAAAGAAAATATGCGCACAACATATCGTTTAAAATAATAAATACGCGAACAGCACAATGCTTTCTAAACATATATAGGAAATTAAAAACAAAAATCAAATAACACCAAAAATATTGTGGAAAATAAGTAAAACAGCAACAGCCTATAAGAATAAATAAAAAAATCTGTAAAACCTGTCTGATGAGAAAATATCCATAATTACTTTCTCAGGCTAACGCAGATTATTAAATAAATGATCCGAACTAATCTCAGAATGCAGAAAACAAATTTTTACTAAATTACATAAAAATCGAAAATTAAAAACGAATAAAAGAATAAAAACAAACAAACAAAAAAATTTAATTAAATTTAAAAAATATAAATAAGTAAAATAAATGAATGTAAATCAATAATGAGTAAATAAATTAAATAATAAACAAATTAACAAACCACGAATACACACATAAACACAAGTAAACATAAAAATCATCAGGCGGTCGGTAGCTAAATTTAGTAAAATATGAACCTTTATACCACCAGGTGAGTTCAAGATGGTAAGCCAAAACAACTCGTCAGGAGAGGAAGGATAACCTATGCAGTTAAAATCAATATAGTTGATAATAAAAAAAAAATATTAAAAAAAACTTCCATTAGAAAATATTTGCCCGTGTGGTGAAAAAGTGCTCAATGCCATAGTGAAAAATACTACTACAGTCGAGGAGTTTAGAATTACTGCTTTTAAACCACAAATTTCCCATGATTTTTCTCGAACACTCATATCTGCTCGAAGCGTATCTTAACATAAACAAATAACGTCATAAATTATGAAATGGACTAAGTCCGATAATTATTTTAATATATTTATTGCTTATACGTTATTTTTATAGTTAAAAATATTTAAGTAAATGCTCTGTTTATAATAAACAGTATTAACAACAGTTACCGGCCTGAGCGTTCGAGATGTTGTTAATGCTGTTTATTATAAACAGAGCATTTTCTTAAATAAACATATCTATAAAAATTGCGTATAATCAATAAATATATTAAAATATATAGGCATATATCTGAAAAAAAATTAATACATACGGTTTAAAATGAAATATCTTTCTTGAAGTTTTTAAGTTTTAATTCTAAGCTAATAGATTATATTTAATCTTTTCTTTAAGCAATATAGCTTGCTGCATGTCAAACCGAATATAAATTGATTGGAATTATTATTTTTAAATCTCTAAAATCGGCTATATTGACAAATTTGTCAACACAACGTAATTCTCTTTATTAAAATTCTTTCAAAAATAATATAAACTTTTCTGAAACTTAATTTGAGGAAGATTAACTGATTTAAAGTTTAATTAATTAGAATTAAAAGAAATATTACTTACATTTGGTTTAAAACTTTGTAGAAAAACACTTTTAACAAGGAGGTGCCTTTTTATGGGGCGTTGGGAAAATTATCGATAACTTTATGAAAAGTAAAGAGCCCATAACTTATAAATTACTTGACGAATGCAACGTAAACATCGTTTTTATATAATTGTTTAATTACCCAGTTAAAAAATTAGGAAAATATTCTAAATATTATATCTAATATTATATAGAATTTTAGGTTCTTCGGTGTTATAATCACATTTACAAAGAGGCTTGTGAGTGAAATTTAAGAAAATTACCAATGACCATTAAAATGACTGAAGTTATCGCTCTTATTTTCTGATAGTGTTGTGTATCGACGTCTACACTTAAAAAATCGCCATGTTTATACGCATACACACAAAATTCAAAATTATTTTTAAAATACTGGTAGTCACTGAATTGTAGTAAGCTGTTCAATATATGATTAGAAGAATAGCACCTACCCGCTATATATCAAGACAGAATTTTATAAGATTTAAGATTTAAATCATTATAATTAATTTTAAAAAAAATAAAAACAATTACAATTCTTGTAAAAGATAATTATTCTTTAAAAAAAGATTTTTCTTAGGACAATGCAACTCATAATATATCTTATTCATAAAAGCAACTAAAATATTTTCTACTTAAATAATATCTTAGTCGTATTGCATTTTTTCATTTTCCGATTCAAAACTGTTTTTTGTTTTTTTCTACAACTGTGAATCCTGTTGGACAAAAAGATGATTTAAATTCTTTAAGAAATTTCCTACATAACCAATAAAAACGATTACCTAAGCATAGCTTAAATATGGCACAAACGCTAAAGGATAGGATATCCAGAGTGGGATCGAAACCTTTCACCTCACATAACAGCTTTAGCGAGACAAGCGTGCTAACCATTACACCACGACGGTGTGCTCAACGTAATTGTTAATATATACAAAAATGAATTTCTCGAAATTTCATAAACTTAAAACGTGAGGATAACAGATGTAAAAATATATGTTTTTACCAAACTTTTTTAAAAATGAAAGGTTTTTTAAAATAATTTCCTTCATATTTGAATAAGCTGTGAAAGTTACATTAAAATTAGGCAGTTACCTGATGTTTACAAGAATTTTTAAATCAATGTGTTTTTTCACCGCAAAAAATGGTCAGACGTTGATGCAAGAAAAACAACGTATTTAACCAAAATTTCGAGAGTTCTAAAACGTATTAAAAATATAGTTTAATAATCAGAATATTCTTTTGTTTTTCCTTTTAATATTAACATAAAGAATGTTTTAATATCTATCTATCTATCTATCTACGCATATATATATATATATATATATATATATATTCTAATAATAAGAAAGAAGAGTCAGATTTATAATACAAGATTTTTAGTATTATTTTTTAAAAAACAGTGCAAAGTAGAACATAATTATATTATATTATATTATATTATATTATATTATATTATATATATATATATATATATATATATATATATATATATATATATATATATATATATATATATATATATTCGAATGTAATGGCAACGAAAATAATATATAAATTCTAACGTTCAAAAGCATTAATTCAAAAGAGGGCTCAATACCGATAGTAGAGCAATAATTATAATATAAAATATTGCATTACATATATATTAGGTTTGTGCAAAAATAATGTCGTTTTCTCACATAGTAACATATGTGAGAAAACGACATTATTTTGCACCAACCTAATATATATATATATATATATATATATATATATATACATTACACACATATATATATATATATATATATATATATATATATATATATATATATATATATATATATATATATATATATATATATATATATATATTATTTTAGAACTTTTAGTGTCTGGTGTAACCTAGACAACCGCGTAAAAAGATTAAGATGCTTAATTAAGTTTTTTAAAAAAACATTTATAATATATATTTTGTCTATTTTGTCAAAATGTTCTTAGTTATTATCCTGTTTACTATAAATACCGATTTGTATAACGACTGTTCATATTAATGCATATTCCAAAATATTATTGCTCTCATAATCATAATTGATATCTGTAATTAACACCTATTGTAAGCCTTGCGAGTTTTCAGTTCTCAAATCATTCTTTCTTGATTATGTATCCTGAATATTTCAATGGGCTCTTGCTGATTGTCAGCACCAGTGTCTTTTTAGTTTCTATTTTTTTCTAAGCCTTCTCGATACTCACATCGTTTATTCATTGTATTTTCCCCAAGAAGAGAACCACATCCCTCTTACATTAAGTACTATAGAGGTGGTTGTGAAGGACCATGATCGCTCACGACCTGAAAGAATATGACACCGATAGCGAGGGAGACAGAAAGCGATTAAGAATTAGCTGCTTGTTGTAGTAGTTGCAGCATTGTTGACTGAGGAGTGTTAATTTTTGACGTAGTGATGAAAAGAATTGGGCGCGTTACGAATTTAAGTGATAGCTCCAGTGTCTTTATGATCTGTATTTTAGTTCGTGCCTATATTTATTATTGTCGCCATGGCTATTATTATTATTATTATTATTATTAATTAATTAATTAATTAATTAATTAATCGGTTTAATTGATCGCAAGAAGATATAGATCATCTAAGTGAGGAACGAACAAAAAAGGAATAATCTGCGAAACTCGGTTGCTAAACTCTCCAGCAGTTACAAATTATTATTATTATTATTATTATTATTATTATTATTATTATTAACAATAATAATATACTACTACTACTACTACTACTACTACTACTACTACTAATAATAATAATAATAATAATAATAATAACATTAATAACAATAATAATTGTTATGGTATTAAAATTAATCTTTTTTTCATTAATCGTCGATAAACACTTATGTGCTCTCGTATAACAATAGCTATCATTATTATTAGTAGTAGTAGTAATGCTGAAACTACTTATTAGTAGTAATATTAGTAGTACTAGGGAACTAATACTATTACAGTGTAACCCGGATATAAGAGAGTTGTCGGAATCGGAGAAGAAGTATCTTATATCCGGGTTTCTCTTATATCCGGGTTTGGTCTATTTTGTTTAGGGAAGTAGGGCTCTAATTTGGGACCAGAGAAAATCTCTTATATCCGTGTTTCTCTTATATCCGGGTATCTTATATCCGGGTTACACTGTACTATAATGATCACCACTTTTGTTATGATAAATAATAATAATAGTAATTATTATTATTATTATTATTATTATTATCATTATTATTATTATTATTATTATTATTATTATTACATAACAACAAAAAATTTGGCTTACAGCCATATCATGTTGAAACACCGTTTCACGTACGGTCACCGAAGTTACGAACCGCTGATCCTGGTCATTACCTAGATGGGTGACCGCTGCGGAATACCAGGTGCTG
>OZ010576.1:88622680-88625180 GCA_963932145.1 Acanthosepion lycidas | reverse complement strand
TTTATTTTTATTCCTATTGATTTGTCATCCGATTCCAGACATGCACACGCACTCTACTTCTCTTTCTCTCTCTCTCTCTCTCTCACACACACACATTCACATACGTACATATACGCACGCGCACACACATACGTGTGTGTGTATGTTTTGGGATCAAATATGGGTTAAAATCTAACAGAATGAGAAGATGAGGAACAAATAATGTACATATTTTCCAAACATTACTGTTTACTTTATATATATATATATATATATATATATATATATACTTATCTATCTATCTATCTATCTATCTATCTATCTATCTATCTATCTATATATATATATATATATATATATATATATATATTCACGCACATATATATATATATATATATGTGTGTGTGTGTGTGTAAAAAAGATAGATTGATAGGCAGACAGAGTGGAATACGGTATTGAAGTCAGCAGAGAAAATAACCACCGATGGTTGGTTTCAATGGCTGTGTGTGTGCACGCCTGCGCGCGTACGATATGAAAGATACGTTTACATAGATAATTGTTTATAAACAAGATTTTACGCACAAGATATACAAGCAATCAGAATGTGTATTATTATTATCATTAGTAGTAGTAGTATTAGAAATGTTCTTGATCTTATTGTACAAAAAACACTGTAGACATCTACTATAAGGATAATAATAATAATTATTATTTATATATATATATATATATATATATATATATATATATATATATATATAAAACAGTTTCGGGATTGTTTTAAATATAGAATGTCTGCTTCACAATTTTAGGATGATAATTTAATTTTTGAAAGCAGTTAAGTAGTTATTGCAAATGTATATTAGTTGTATGTGTTTTGTTAAAATAAATATTGTTTCTTAAATGATATGCAAGTGTTTGTGTGGCTATTTAAACATGGAAGTGAGGAACTTTTTGTATGGTTCAATGCGTAAGATCAGGTTGTATAATAAAAGAAAATATTTAAAAAAAAAAAGAAAATAGACGTATAAAAAATGGTGTAGAAGATGACTTTTTAATGAAAATCTTTATAAAAGAAATGGTCCCAAATTGGTTGGGCTATTATATATCGTTTAAGCTGTATCTCGAGTAAGCACATAAATACATAAAAAGAGTTTATATATATATATATATATATATATATATATATATATATATATATATATATATATATATATATATATATATATATAATAACTGGGCAACACCTGCAACTATTTTTATCAAAATTTGACACCATATTGTGCACATCTGGCTGTGGTGCATGTGCCTGATATATACTTATATGTGCGCAATGACTTTTTAATGAAAATCTTCACAAAAGAAATGTAATATATATATATATATATATATATATATATATATATATATATATATAGAGAGAGAGAGAGAGAGAGAGAGAGAAAGATATCATATAAGATATATATTTTTATATATCGAAAACGAGATTGGAAAAATGGTATGACAAAGTTTACTTGTGAATCGTCACAACTAAACTTTTTTTACACTTCCTCATGCAAATCCCCAATATATATATATATATATATATATATATATATATATATATATATATATATATATATATATATATATACAGAATATTTCGATTGACTTCGCAGATTTTGTAGCTTTAAATGTTATTTCAGAGTATGGCCATATTTCAGTAGGCGCAATCTTTATTTATTCAATTAACTTCTTCAACTTTTCGTCTACCAGTCTGAATGTTCGAAGGATCTTAATAAAGAAAAAGTTGTACTGTCTGGCAGAATAAGTACCTTCTCCACCTTTGCAGGAGAAACCTTCGTTAGATTGGAAGTGTCATTTAGGCCGACAGACGAAAATAAATAATATATGAATAAAGAAACTTTTAAAAATAGCGTTTAAAGTGATAAAATCTGTCTAATTAAAAGTACATTACTAGTTCAGAAATATTTCCACACACATTAATTTCTATATAACGTCACACATTATGAAATGGACAAAGTTCGACAATTATTTTAATGTTTATACATTCTTTTTATAGATACACATATTTAAGTAAATGCTCTGTTTATAATAAACAGTATTAAACAACATTTACTGGCGTGAATATCCGAGAAATATTCACAGACAATATTCGTCCTCCGACAGGATTAGAACCTGTATCCTATACGGAACCGTCATTTAGCTTGAAGTGCCTTTAACCGATTTGACCACGAAGGAGCGAAATTTACTCAAATCTCACGTACATTCATATCTCTCTCTATCTCTCTATCTCTCTCTCTCTCTCTCTCTCTCTCTCTATATATATATATATATATATATATATATATATATATATATATATATATATATATATATATATATATATATATATATATATATATATATATATATGAGCAGATATGAATGTACGTGAGATATATAAGATTTCGTACGATTAAGAGAAATTCTGAATTTTGGGTAAAAATGCGGAAGTGAGATACTCGCGCTTATTTTCGTA
>OZ010576.1:88610180-88617680 GCA_963932145.1 Acanthosepion lycidas | reverse complement strand
TCAGTATTTACCCTAGAAATTTCAACTGTGTTTTCCTGATGTTAAGTATAAGTTTCCTTTTTGTTTCCATTTTTTTTTTCTAAACACTTTTTGCGTACATGGTATCCTCGGCTTCCTTCTGTAGAATATCATTTCTGTTGCTTCAAGTCTCTTCTTCATCTGTGAGGAAATTGTCTAGCATTCACATCCATATACGAGGACAGAGAAGAAGGTGGAAAACTTTAAATCCAGAAACAGTCTGAAGAGGTTGGGTGGCCACATCATTGTTGCTATGGCTGCATAGATGTTCCCTGTACGATCCTAATAGGTTATGAGACGCACATACACTGTTAATATCCGCTTCAGTACCTTGTCAGTTACCTGACCTCAATCAGTTGATCAAGTTGACGTAGTGTGCATCTCTGTTCATGGGCGGGAGTAGTGGGAGAGCATCACTGCTGAGTGTCGAGAGTTTTTTTTTTTTTTTTTTTTTTTTTAAATTTAAGGGATGATAAAACCGAAAGGATGTGGGAGTTACATCTAGTTTTTTGGCAATACCTTCAGTTTGAGGTTGGTTATCTGACATTAAGGTAGGTACCTCCACTAATTCGCGATGCCTATGATTTAAAATGATATTTTAAATAAAAAAATCTTTCTTGAAGCTTTTATTTTAATTTTAATTTCAAGCTAATTTCCAATAAGCAAAACATTTTGTTCTATTTCATAACTACTTTAAATTGATTGGAAGGAGTTTTCGTCTTGAAATTGCTAATCATCGCTGATTTTAGCACCATTTTTTTTATCCTACTGTAATATAATTCTCTTTATTAAAAAGTTGTTTTATTTAAAAAAAAAAAAATAAAATAAATAAAACTTATCTGAAACTTTATTCGAGGAATATTAGCTAATTTTAAATATAATTAGTCTGATTTGAAACCAATATTATTTTCTTTAAGTTTTAAATATCGTAGAAATGCATTTTTTTAATACGGCAGTAATTGTTTCTTTAAACTGTTTTATCTAATATTCCTCTATAGAGGCTTTATCTGTAAAAATTAATTGAAGCGAAACGAGAGCGCTGTTTTTTATATTTTGATGTACTTGACAATCCTAAAATTTAGGAAAATATTCTCCTTAATCTAATGTTTTATTGAATTTTATATACCTTGGCTTTTAAATTTACTATAGTTATCACACTTATTTTCTTGTAACGTCCGTACCTACAAAAATCGGCACGTTTATACACATATAAAATTAAAAATTATTTTTAAAATATTAATGCGTTATGAAGTGTACTAAGATTTTCAATTTATGATTAGTAAATACAGTTTTTATTTATTAATAATATATAAAAGGGTGAAAATAATGCAGAATTTTAAAAGATTTAAAACTCAATAAATTATTCTAATTTGTTTTTAAAATATAAATAATTCTTTTAAATATTCATAGAAAAAATGTTTTTCTTAAAACAATAGCGTCTATAATATATCTTATTTATAAAAGCAATTAAAGGTTTTTAAATTAAATAATGTACTTTTTTTTTTTTTTTTTTTCTAATTAAATAATGTCTTTACTGTTTTATTGCATTTTTATTTTACGATTCAGAGCAGATTTTCGGTATATTGTGTTTCTGTTTTACAAAGAAAATCGATGATTTAAATCTCCAAGGATTTCTAATATATATATTAAGGAAGTAAAATTTGCTTTCTCGAAAGTTCATAAAAGTGAGTAGGTGGTGGCTAATAAAGGTAAAAAAAATATTTTTAACAAGATTTTCTAAAATACATTTCTAAAATAATTTCGTTCATTTGTGGATAAGTCCTTCTTTACAAGAATTTCCAAATCAATGTTTGTTGGTGTTTTTACCGCAAAGAGACGCTAAAATCTCCAATATTATCTTTGGTTCACACCCTACAACACCCCCCCCCGTCCCACCGACGCAGGAAAAGCAAGATTTTAACAAATATTTCGAATGTGCTAGGAATGATTAAAAAATTTAATAAAAGGATCAAAAAATATTTTAGTCTTTTCTCTTAATAATAACATAAACATTCTGATGATAGAACTTAGTCTTTAACAAGTTTGGAGTCTTTTTTCATCATGGCATGTTCTTTTTTTTCAGTGAATTAGTGGGGGGTACCTACATTAATGTAAGTCTACCTGGGTCCGGACGATGCTGCTTTTGTAAAAACCTGTCTCCAAATTGTGCAAATATAAGTATATATCAGGCACATGCACCGCAGCCATATGTGCACAATATGGTGTCAAATTTTGATAAAAAAAAGTTGCAGATGTTGCCCAGTTATTATATATATATATATATATATATATATATATATATATATAACTCTAAATTTTTTTATGTATTTATGTGCTTACTCGAGATACAGCTTAAACGATACATAATAGCCCAACCAATTTGGGACCATTTCTTTTGTAAAGATTTTCATTAAAAAGTCATCTTCTACGCCATTTTTTATACGTCTATTTTCTTTTTTTTTCAAATATTTTCTTTTATTATACAACCTGATCTTACGCATTGGACCATACAAAAAGTTCCTCACTTCCATGTTTAAATAGCCACACAAACACTTGCATATCATTTAAGAAACAATATTTATTTTAACAAAACACATACAACTAATATACATTTGCAATAACTACTTAACTGCTTTCAAAAATTAAATTATCATCCTAGAATTGTGAAGCAAACATTCTATATTTAAAACAATCCCGAAACTGTTTTTTATATATATATATATATATATATATATATATATATATATTATTATTATTATTATTATTATTATTATTATTATTATTATTATTATCCTTATAGTAGATGTTTACAGTGTTTTATCTTATTTGTACAATAGGAGCAAGAACATTTCTAATACTACTACTACTACTACTAATGATAATAATAATACACTTTCTGATTGCTTGTATATCTTGTGCGTAAAATCTTGTTTATAAACAATAATCTATATAAACGTATCTTTCATATCGTACGCGCGCAGGCGTGCACACACACAGGCATTAAAACTAACCATCGTTTTCCTCTCCGTCTACCTATCTGCCTATCTTTATTACATATATATATATATATATATATATATATATATATATATATATATATATATGTACGTGAATATATATATATATATATATATATATATATATATATATATATTAGGCTGGTGCAAAAATAATGTCGTTTATCTTTTGAAGTTGAACGTCAAAAAACGACATTATTTTTGCACCAACCTAATATTAATAAAAACTAATCTTTTATATATTCATATGCTTACCCGAGATACAGCTTAAACGATACATAATCGCCCAACCAATTTGGGACCATATTGTACCTTGACTCCCCGCCAAATACAATGCCAAATTTCATTAAGTTCAGACAAGATGTTCTTGAGCTAGGGCCTTTTTTCTGTTTTGATGGCATTTTTAAATAGGAAATTTAGTATTCGTTTTCGATACACATTCTGAAATCAATCTGCGTATAGCACATGCCTATCATATACCAGCTATTAGGTGTGTGAAAATGATAAAAATTCCTAATACATTATAATAACATTATTAAATAAACTTAAATATACATAATACAACCTATATTAAAAAAATTTTTTATAAACAAATATCTCAGATGCGTTGCAACTATTTGATAGATAAAGAGGATATGTGGGTGTGTCATTCTAAAACGTAATCGGTATGCCTGGAAAATTGTGTCTCTTGTCAGTCAATCATGTGCCATGCGTGATACACGCTTAGGTGATTATACATCTTTCGATAGGTTGCCATTTCATTCTGCGGTAGACCAGTTGTCATATAGAACCTGCTATTTACCCATAGCTGGGGGGAGAAGAAGAGGATTCACAGAGGATTTCACGCGTATTAGCACACGTGTGAATGTAATGGATTCGGATGGTATTCGAACTCGGCTCCCCGATTCCTCAATCCACGCCGATATCTATTACGCCACCGTGCTTCCTTCAGATGACTTGATGATAAATAAATAAATAGATGCACGCTGGTTTACCGCCGTTACATGTTTTGAAATAAATATGAGGAAGAAACAAGTATGTATTATAAAAATATAATTATTATTTTGAAAAAATTACATAGAAAAATGAAACTCAAGGCAGAAAAAGGAGGCATCCATATTTTATTTTATTTCAATAAATATGATTTTTCATTAGCTATTTGTTTTTGTTTTTTTGTTTTTGTTTTTTGTTTTTGTTTTTTGTTGTTTTTTTTTGTTATTTTAATGACTTTCACCCTTGAAAATTATAAAATGGTAAATACTAAAATTGGTATAATTTATCACCTCAGGGCTACTATTACTTGAATTGAAATGACTTTAGTGCGATCTCAGTTTGCAATTACATTGTGGTTGATCTAAGTAATTTTGTATAATGTTAGTACTAATAATTATTACAATAAGTTGTACTGCAAATACAAATTAAAATATGTGTCATTAATTATACAATTGACATTACTGTTACCACATCATTTCGCATTATAGTATATATACTTCTTCTTCTTCTTCTTCTTCTTCTTATTATTATTATTATTATTATTATTATTAATAGTAATAATCGCTTTCCATTGTTTTTTACAAAGCTTGTCATGGTATGCCACATGGCCCCAAACGTTGAGCACTTAGTGGGGATGAAATTCACTAAATATAATGATTTAAGAAACGACCTCATTTCCAAGCATGCGTATCCCATTAAAACATCTGTTAATCTAAGACAAACTGATTAATCTTATCCTGTTTTCTAATTGTTTTTCTTCTAAATATTTTAATTTTGTTAAAAGTGCATTATTAGCTATTCGAACTATGTTTCATATTATTGGATAATAACAAACTGAAATAAAAGGCCAGCATTTTTTTTTTTTTTTCTCAGTAAGGTTGGCTCCTTACAAGACTCAAAGAACACTCGAGATAGAGTGTTACGTTAGGAGGCAATTTGTGCGGATAGAAGTAGAAGATAACGGTTAACCGTAGCCTTGAACAGGTTAAGATTGGAGTGATCGGGGAAACAACCTCTTGGGAATCGATTACACAGAGCAGCTGTTCGAGCGAAACTTACTTCTCACTGGTAGTTTGTTACTGTGTAAGTGGCATACCTGATATAGTAGCGAAGGTCAAAAAGAAGAAAACTCGTCTTCTCATCGTCGTACCTATCCCCACACCTGCATGAAAACTACAAGAAAATTATCCAAATATAAAGATATAGAAACAGAAACTGAAAGAATGTGAGTCGTGAAGGCCATAACAATGCCAGTGGTATTAGGGACACTCGGATTGGTAAAAATAAAAAAATAAAAGTTTGGAAAAATGGTGTATTTACTCTGCCCCCCCACCACCACCACCACTTGGACAAAATGTGACACAAGGTCTATTTTTAGGTGGGGACCGAAGCGCGTATGACCGGGACAGGAACAAAAATTCCTCTCAGCCCCCGCAACCATCGGTTGCGCTGACCTCGGTGCGAGCACCGATCCCTCCCTCTGGTGCAATGGGAGGGCGCATCCTGGGGCAGCTGTTCCCCAAGGCTGGGCACCTCTTTAGTATTATTTTCCCAGTTGCCCATCTGTCCTTTGACAGAGAAGCCCTTGAGCGCACTCTACCCAAAGACAGAGACGCAACTGAGAGATGATAAGTAGAAGTGTACTTACTCAAAAAGAGCAAGTTACATGTTGGAGATTGGAACACCAACAATATCCCTGGATGCATCAACATGCAAGAATTTCAAAAGATCATCCTTTGGTAATGTTCACATATTAAAGAGGACTCAAATAAATCCATGACATTTTCCTGGTAGCCTTGCGTCTATGCTGGCGACTCAGTAACATGAATGAACAAATCAGAATTTTTAAGGAAGAACCGAATATTAATAATGTTGATTATCAAAAAAAATCAAAAACACTTGTAAGATTTCGATACCAAGACCGATCCCCTGATCCAAGTACAAAGACAGAATCTGATAATCGTAGATAAGAGGAAAAAAGAACATACCAGATCGTGGATGTGACTGTTGCTAGCAGGTCACAGTGGGAACGGGAAGGAGAGTGAGAAATTAGACAAATAACAGGACCTCCCTCGAGAGCTGAGAAAGATATGAAAAATGAACGTCAGAATTACGTCTATAATAGTATTAGGTTGGTGCAAAAATAATGACGTAATAATGTCGTTTTTTGACGTATTTTAAAGTCAAAAAACGACATTATTACGGCATTATTTTTGCACCAACCTAATAGTTAGATTTAGAACGATGGCAAAAACTGAGGAAGGTGCTGGAGATTTGAGGAAACTTACTGTCATTCAATGATAACAATGAATTATCTGGTGTGAACATAGCTATACACACACAGATATATATATATATATATATATATATATATATATATATATATATATATATATATATATATATATATATTGAACAATAAAAATATTAAAAAATTAAAATCTTCAGACACACTGGGTTGTAGATTAATATTCTTTCGTTTTTATTAATTATCATTTCATTTAGATTCCTCGACTAGTTTCGGCCAACATGGCTATCATCAGGAGAAGAAATATTTCTGCTTGCTGGTAGCAGTGAACTACAGAAATGAATGTCTTGATGGAGAAAATGAACTTTTGTCTGTACTTTTCATTTGTTTTTTTATATTTTTATCTTTTTAACATGAATATTTTTAAACTTTTTAACATGAATATATATATATATATATATATATATATATATATATATATATATATATATATATATATATATATATATATATATATATATACATACGCATACATGTGTGTATGTATACTCCTGAAAAATTTATTTCATTTGAGTTCTCTGGGAGGAAGTGTGGGTTTGTAAACAGTGACTATTACCGCTAATAATGCAAGACTCTCCGGTAAATCGAATCGAGTTCGCTGAGTAACTGTGTGTTTATCTAAAAATAAGTACGCTTAAATTGGCCTTCATCCCTGCCGTGCACCAACGGCATAGTGGTAGAATCCCGACTTACGCCAATTCATTCGGGTTTCGATCCTAGCTAGAGGCAACCGGATGTCTAGACACACTGATGAGCTGTGATTCAGCGAAGCAGTCTGTCTGTGGATGACGATATATATATATATATATATATATATATATTGTGGAAAATGTATGACAAAGTGGAAAAATTACTTGTGACACTTTTCGTCATTTAAAACTCCATCGGACTAATTTTTTATGTTGCCTCGACTGCACAAGCGCACGAACGAGGGGTGCTGGTTTTTTTTATGTTTTTTTTTATTTTCAGATTCTTTTTTATATATACATTTATATAAAACTATATTATCGTTATCTTATATATATATATATATATATATATATATATATATATATATATATATATATATATATATATATATATATATATATATATATATATATATTTATGAATAAAAATGACAATAGGAAAACTGGTAATTGCTGACGCGTTTCGTCCAATGTG
>OZ010576.1:88547680-88605180 GCA_963932145.1 Acanthosepion lycidas | reverse complement strand
ACTGTTATGTCAATAAGAAAACACATTCTGTTTTTGTGACCTTTGATCACGATGTTTGACCGATTAGCTTTGATTGCTTTGTATTATTATTATTATTATTATTATTATTATTATTATTATTATTTCTCTCATATACACATTTCCATCCGGGTTCCAACCAAAGACCTAAGGTCAGAAATGGCCTCTTGACATTTTCCACAGATAATTTAAAAAAAACAAAAAAAAAAACAAAAAAAAAAACACGTAACATTGATAAAGCTCTTTGTAATATGTGAGATGTACTTGTGAGTGCAAATTTTTGTATTTCTTAAGGCATCGGCCACCGGTAATCCCTTCAATGAGTCTTTTCCAGTCTATCCGATGACTCCGACTACAAGTGGAACTACTGATGTAATCATGTGCCACATTTTTGAGAATTACAACTATTATTATTTCAAACTTACTCATAGCGTCAAAAAAATGGCGGCGGATTTTATAATTGTATTGTATTTATAAAATATCAAATATTATGTATTTTTTTTTAATCGATTTCACTCCAAGCAAAAGCAGAAAAGCCACTGAGACTCAAGGGGTTACTGGGTGCGGAAGAATTAGAAAACAGAAACATTGCGTCGCAGAGAGGCAACTTTACGACAATGGGAAAGTGACTGAAGCCGAGATGCCAGATCAGAGCCAATAATATAGCTGATTCTTCTTTTGATTTTCTCAAGGATATATAGCACGAACACCAGACCATATATGTCAGCAATTTTTCTTTATATTAAATATTTCTGAATATGAAATTATAGTATAATTAAATAAATACTAAAATTGGACCTGAGACTTGGTTTCATACACTGAATGAAAATATTTGTAATAAATGAATTTTTTAACTATGAACAGAAGAACGAAAAGTTCTCGGCCCGACTAGGAAGCGTTCTTGTCCAAATTCAAATGTTTCGACATTTGTTCAGATTTCGAGAAAGTTTTAGCATTTTATATTTTAACATATCTTACATTTAATATATCTTATTTTAAAAAAATATTTATCGATAGAGTCAATAGCAATTCAATAGTTCCTTTGCCATCATATATATGCCATGAAAATATTACGTTAATAAAAAATGAAAACCAGGATTTTTTTTATTGTAAGTTTCCATTGAAAATAAAAATTAATTTTAAAATAGCTAATTAAAGTGCTCAATATCAGAGATAGAGCTTATGTAAATATAAAAGTGGACATTTAAGTCAACAGCCACAGGCGACAGTTTGTTTCATACTAAACGCAATTGTCAGGCCATATATATATATACATACATATATATATATATATATATATATATATATATATAGATAGATAGATAGATAGATAGATAGATAATTGTGCGTTTCGGCATCAATCCACCTTTTATACAATTTGCATTAAAGACAACTGAGAAGGTACTGTGTTTTAAGGGTCATATTTTATTTATTTAATAAAAAAAAGTTTCTTTTCTTTTCTGGAAATAAAGTGTGTAAAAATTCTCCGAATGCATACATAAAAAAATCTACACATTCATTTAGAATTAAAAATTAAAAAAATCTTTGATGATTGCTAAAATAGCTTAAAGTGCTCCGATATTTATTACAGACCTTATGTCCCGAAAAGAAATAACTTTTATGAACACAAGAAAAATTAAATTAAAATCTTAAAACGGCTTGTCAATCGTCTTTAATAAGACTTTTATATATATTTACATGTATACATACATATACTTATATGCATACATGTATACTTACATATATATAAATATATATATATATATATATATATATATATATATATATATATATATATATATATATATATATATATATATTGTTCCTACGTTATTTTTATAGATACAATATTTAAGTAAATGCTCTGTTTATAATAATCAGTATTAACAACATTTATCGGTCTGAATGCCCGAGAAATTTCATAGAAAATTTTTGTCCACCGAATCGAATCTGTATCCTGCACAGAACTGTGCTATATCATTATGATACAGAAGAAACATCTGGCTATCAAGGTCGAATTACTACTTTTAAACTACAGATTTCCCATCATTTTTCTCGAACTCTCACATCTGCTGTAAGCGTATCTAAACGTAAACAGATGACGTCATATATTATAAAATGGTCTAAGTCCGACATTTATTTTAATATATTTATTGTTTATACGTTATTTTTATAGATACAAATATATATATATATATGTGTGTGTGTGTGTGTGTGTTTTAAATAATATGGATCTATTTCAAGTTACTTTTATCAATTTTTTTATTAAATCTTTCAAATTTCCAAATAAGTTGTTTTGTTTTATCGGTTAATTCGTCAAAATTGATATTAACTTTTATTTTATATTACTTTTAGTACTTTCGAAAGATACTCCATTCATTTTGAAGAATTGCTTTGTGTGCAGTTATGTAACTGGTTTTCACTTCCATCTTTCTCACGTATCAAAGGAGTATCATTATAAAGTACTCGGGAAGACATGAAATTTCAATTACTATGGTTGAACTAAAGAATGTTTTACCGCACTAATCGAGGATTATGCATGTACTATTATCTCCCTTTGTTCCAGATGAAGTCATGTAGGTCAAATGATGGCCGTCTCGGATTGAGGAATCGGAGAACCGAGTTCGAATTGCAGTCGAATCCATTACATACACTTACGTGCTAATACCCTTGGGAAAGGTATGAATCCTCTTCTTCTCCCACCAGCTACGGGTAAATAGCAGAACAGACCGGGTTCTATAGCCTTGGATGGCAACTGGTTTACCACGGAAAGAAATGGCAACCTACTGTCTCGTCAGTCATGTATAGAAAGATACATGATTGCTTAAGCGTGTATCTCAGTAGTGACTCAGATAGTTACTCAGATAATTACATCAATCTTTTTCGAAACACCCTGTATATGAATTTTAATTTTAATCCAGTATTATTTCTCATTCTTCGAATTACTTCAAAAGTTATTTTTAGTGGATGCACATGTTTGAGAAGACGCTCTGTTTCGTTTTTTTTTTTTTTTAATATCATGACTACAAGCGTATCATTAGCTTCCACGGACAGAGATATAAGGGTAGATACTATATACGGCTTTATTTTGATTGTACCCCGCATAACTGAATGATAATCGAATTTTAATATAAAAAAATTCAGTGCATTCATTACAAACGAATTAATCAAATGCGCATTAATCGAGTGATTCATGTACATATAAGGAAATTTTTTGTTGTTTAATTTCTTACTCTTCATTATAATGTCCTTTGATATTGCTCTTTTGAAGAAATATTACTAAGAGGAAAAATACCCCCCTTTCTGATATAGTAAACCAAACGCTTTTAAATGTAACAGATAAACTTTTATTTTAACCGGTCTTTCCTCTTTTACAAGTGAAGTATTCTGCTAATCAGTAAGTCGAGTGTATTTCTCTCTCCTCATATCGCGTTACACGATGCTGTGTTTTTATAGGCAACGGATTACAAAAAAAAAAAAAAAAAAAAATGACAGCGTCGATAGTCCCCAACAATCAGTTATCTCATGCGAAGCGATCACTGTGAATCGCATCACCGTAAACCGTCCCTAATAACTGTTCTTGTCATTACAGATTAGATAGTGTTTAGCATATTCGGTGTTCTCCCCCTTGCATTAGAAAGCGTCGTTTATCTGTATCAACTAATACTTTTCTGCTTATAATTCTGTTGTCAACTTTATTAAGTGTTAGGTAATTTGATGTTATATTCCCATTTAATTTTAATTCTAGGTTCTTTCGTTTGTGTTGATTAACGGAATTACAGCTCACTGTCATGTGTGCGTCTATGTACACGTCCTCTCGCTTACTCATGTATATATATATATATATATATATATATATATATATATATATATATATATATATATATATATATATATATATATATATATATATGTACAGATCCTGCCAAAAAGTGTATACACACTTGAAGAAAGAAAAATCTTGTAGCTTTTAGACTTTTGCCTATGGAAGACTCTAAAGAATGTTGTGCATTGCTGAAAATTGACTACATTCGCGGCCCTTAGATAAGAAATTGAAAATGCATGTATGGCAATCAACGTTGTCCAAGCAGCACTTCATCGTAGTAATAAATGGTGGGAAGCAAAAGGCCAACATTTTGAGTATTTCTTGTGATTGTAGAGTCGAAAGATAACTTATTAATTTTGTGATGTCTGAATGAATTCAGTATTAGAATATATATACAAGTTTTTTTTTTCTTTTCGCGAAGTGTGTATATATGTTTTTGGCAAACTTTATACACACACACACACACACACACACACACACACACACACACACACACACATATATATATATATATATATATATATATATATATATATATATATATGTGTGTGCGTGTGTGTGTGTATGTGTGTGTGTGGACATAATATCTTGACCGTGTTTTGAAACAAAAAAACATACATTTACAAAACATACATACAACAAACTATTTCTAATTTTAGCAGTTAAAATATAATCCTTGAAAATCTCTAAATGGATAACCGAAAACGGTCGGATAAAAAAAACATTCGGACAATTTTTATATAATTATTCACCCAAAAAGAAAAAATTATTAGATCACACGAGAAATTATATAAAAAACTAAATAAAAGCACCTTGTCAGTCGTTTTTAATGAAATGTGCATATATATATATATATATATATATATATATATATATATATATATGTATGTATGTATGTGTGTGTGCGCGCACGTGCGTATATATATATATATATATATATATATATATATATATATATATATATATATATATATATATATATAAAAGGAAGAGGTTATAGTAGTTCCATCGAGAGAAAAGTGTGTATATTGAAAAGAAGTGAGAAACCGCAAACGTTTTTGGTTGTAATGTGGATTTTTTAAATAAATATTATGCTTTATTTTCCATAAATTTTCTACACGCGTTTCCGGTCTCGCGACCGTCATCAGCCAAAGGGTGGAGATTTCTGCCTGCTATTAAAAATAATTAATTTTTTTCTCATGTTTTTCGTTGTTAAATATTCTCGATATGAGACATTATCTTTTTTGTGTGTTAGTGACCCAAATGTTTTGGGGGTGAGGACACCTAATATATATATATATATATATATGTGTGTGTGTGTGTGTGTGTGTATGTATGTATGTATACAATAGTTATTTATCAAAATTCAAGCAATTTATTCAAAAGGATGTAGATTTTATAAGCGATTTCACAAAGTGTTTACAAATCTTCAATATGCGTGCCACCTGTGACCCGACCCACGTGAAGTCGGTCGTCCAGGTCATACCAAACACAATGTAACATGTCTTGTGTAACATTCTCCAGCACCTCGGAGATTCTCTGCTTAATTTCCTCTAGGTTTGTATGAACAGGGGGTTTATAGACCTGTCCTTTCACAGAAAAAAATCACAAGGTGTCAAGTCAGGTGAACGTTGTGGTCATGTCGAGAACACATTGTCATTATCACTGGCAAGCCCGTTGTATCTTTCTGGTTTATTCAGGTTATTCTGATAAGTCCGCACAGTCAACTTATGCCACAAGATGTCACACGACTACATGCCTATCCAGACGTCTTTGCGTTACACCGATGTGATCATAGCTCTATTAGAACACATTCAAATACATACACAAACTTACCAGACTCCATCCGAAATATACTAGTAGAAAATACAATCATAATAACCTTATTCGTATTTAAAAAAAGATTAAAATTAATGGAAACCTTAATAATAATAAGAAGAGGCTAATACTTAATAGCATTAACTACGAACACGGCCACAATGTGCTAATTGTGTTCGGAAAATAAAACATGTCTATAACACTAAAAACATATACACAAAGAACATACCCAATTAAAATGAAAAAGTAAAATCATCCTTGATAATGGATAAAAGTATAGCCGAAAGCGCTCGGAATTATAGAACATTTCGCAGTTTCTACACACTCTGTTTCCAAAAAAGAAAACACTTGTTTGAACACAAGAAAAATTGAATAGAAAGCTTAATCGTAGTACATTGACTGTCGTTTTTAATGAAATATGCATATATATATATATATATATATATATATATATATATATGATATTTGTTTCCTGCGTTTCATATGCATGAATTTATCGCTGCATAGCTATTTTCCATGTAGACAAAACAAACTATCATTGTTGCAATGTCTGCTTAACCAATCTGAAACAAAAATTACCATCTTTGCTATTTATTTTATTATTTAATTTATTGTAATATACTTGTAATCTCTGATGGCTTATGTAAAGCTTAGACAGAATTAACAATAAAAAGATGTGTCAACATGGTGATTTCCTTTCGTGCTTCAGTGATAATACTAAAAAGCTTATTCTAATTTACTTAAAATAAATAAACAAAACTATATTATTTAACGAAACATGCATTGATCAAAAAATGCTGCCAAAATAAATACAATATATATATATATATATATATATATATATATATATATATATATATATATATATGGAAGGAGAGAGAGGGGAGGGAGGGAGAGACGTTGTTCAGTAATGGATAGCGGCTCGGATATATTCCACTATATTTACTCACGTGAAAATAAATTATGAATTAATCTCTGTTCCTCCCTCAGCTATGCTTAACAAATAGGACAGACCGAGTGCTATAGCTTTGGGTGGCATCTTGTCTCGGAGACGAATAGCTCTGAATTCAAAGCCTGGGGAGAGCCGTTTTGAACCTTGTGGCACAGTGTATACCTCTGTTTTTTTGTGTTCGGCTCTTCCAAAAATTGTGGTTGGTTCTGTACAGACATTCACCGCCAAAAAACAATCATATATGTGAATTGAATTGCTTGAACCTTATACGTCGAAAACGATGTGAAAAGTCTGTATATATTTATATATTTCTTACTTTAAACGTTATTTTTAATGGATACCTGTATTTAAGTAGACGCTCCGTATTTTTAAAACAGTGATTATTGTGTCTACCGACCTGCACATTCGAGAAAATTTAATGAAGGAGATAGGGCCTCCTGCAGAATTCGAAAGTATGCCCACTTCCTTTGTTGGAGAAACCAAAGTCTCCGGTTTGCTTTAACCTATTGGCTACAGAGAGCTTCACTGACAAGCAAGGTTCTGTTTACCTTAATGCATATTCACTCGTTCTCGAAAGCCGTATCTGTCCAGTTTCGTATCCGAAAGTTAAACAAGGCAATTTCTAAACAAGTTATGGATTTAATTTTTTTAATCCGACATATTTTTTATCACTTCAAAGGTTATTTTAGTGGACACCAATATGTGAATAGATGCTTCACTTCTTTTAGGAAAACATTATAAAGACGCCGATTTTCTTCTACATCTTGATTTGGTTTTTGTAAAGGTAGAGGATAGTACAGGGAACTGACCTTTTTCCAGCATCTTTAGCGATGGATCTTATGTACAAGTTCCACTTGAGGTCTGGATTTAGGTTAAGTCCCAATAGGCGTTCAAGTCACGTAGCCTCCCTTTATCCGTTTATCGTGATTGGTAAAAGTTTGGGGTCTGCCCGGTTATAATTGAACTCCTTCATAGCAAGCCTATCAACTTTTCTGCTAAACCTCGTATAATATGTTAGAGAAACTCTTTTGACGACAATAAGCAATGCAACTATGTAGTTGCTTATTGTTGTCAAAAGAGTCTCTCTCTCTCTCTCTCTCTTTCTATATGTATATATATATATATATATGTATATATATATATATATATATATATATATATATATATATATATATATATATAAAGAAATATAGTCTTAAGGTGTGCTATATTTATGGAATAAAGTGCTCAATATCAGAGATAGAACGTGTGTAAATATAAAAGGGAACATAGAAGTCAACACTTAGAGGCGACAGTCTGTTTCATGCTATATGCAATCGTCTGGTCATATATATATATATATATATATATATATATATATATATATATATATATATTGTGTGTGTGTGTCTGCGTCTGTGTCTGTGTGTTTGTGTAATTTATTACTAAGTGTTTGTTTTTTTTTTTACTGGATACGCATATTGAATAGACGCTCCATTTATTTATTAGGGTGTGTTTAAAGAGCTGCTACAGCCGGCTTCTTCAATCTGTAATAACAAAATTTGGAAGGGCGGTCTAGTAGATTGTACTGTAATAATATATTAAAACTACAATAATCTGAAACAGTTATAACTATCTCTCTTAAAACAGTGTCAAAACTTCTCATATATGCAGACTCATATATATATATATATATATATATATATATATATATATATATATATATATACAGACAGAGAGAGAGAGAGAGAAAGCGATTTAAAAAAGTTCTACTTTGACATATTTCCCCGACGAACTGGAGTCATAGAAAAATATAGTTCATAAGAAAGAAATCAACGGCAAAACAAAAGCTTTCCAAGTTAATTTGTTTTAAAAAATATTTTAAGTGAATGAGATTTAAAAAAACGAGTTGTTTTTATCTTATGTATTTTTATTTCAACTTTCTTCAAACAGACAATTTTTGAAATGCTGCAATCAATGTCAATGCTTTATAACTAGAACCGTCCGTGACCCAACGGGTTACGGGTAGTCGAGTATTTTATATAATTAAGATTTTCGTCAGTTTACGAGTGTACGTCAAAAATTTCGCTATAACATATCTTTGACTTTCCCTGATAGAACCAAACACTTATTTTAACACATAATATGACAAGAGTAGAAAATAGTGTAAGGAAACCTTTAGCTTGTAATTTTATTGTATAGGATTCTTTCCCAAATATATTTGTTTGAATCAAAGGTTTAAAACTTACTGGTGTACGCTAGGGAATTTTTTTTTAAATATAAAGTAAAGAAAATAAAAAAAGATCTCTATCTATAAAAGGCAGGATATATATGTGTGTGTGTGTGCGTGTGTGTGTGTATAACAAATGCACAGCCGTAATTTTCGACGGATTTGCACCAAAATTTACATGCACAAAGTTAGCGGGAAGGCCAAGAATGACTGGATGTCAGTTATCTCCTGTTAATTTCCCTCTGAGAGTTCTCCAGTGCCTTAACCGGGTATTGAACTCACACTCTTTGGGTCCTGTCACTGGACCTAACTAACGCCTTTATCCACTGTGCCATGTGTCCTTGGCACATGCTACAGTAGATAAAGGCGTTAGTTACTTGACACATAGCACTGTTAGTTAGTTAGATTCAGTGAAAGGGCCCAAAGAGTGTGAGTTCAATACCCGGTTAAGGCAGTGGAGAACTTTCACAGGGTAATTAACAGTAGATAACTGATAACTGAGATCCATTAAACATGGCACGTGAAACTAGAAGTCTACCCCAGTGAGCGAAATAAAGGGTTCAGTTCGACATTTCAACCACCTGAAGAAGGCCGGAGCGTACAACAGCCGAAACGTTGTAATAAATATGGCGACAAAGATGAGGACAATAGTTCGAATAATGTAAATATTATCAGCTTGATACAACTTTTTTTTCTCAGAATAGTAGTTAAAATAGTTTCAAACGAATAAATCATGTATGTTTTAAAGAAGACGATCCTTCATATCTTATCGACAGGGGCTTCAGAACCACAAAAAAAACTTTACCAAATAACAAAAATCGCATTACTCGATGTTGTAACCTAGAGAATGTCCGTTAAATTTGGTAATGAATGATAATACTAAGATAAGATAAGATTCGTCAGCGGCGCGTAGAAATAGTAGTCAACTGCTAGAAGTGAGTCAAATGAACTCTACAATGAATCTCCAACTACAGGATATCTACCAACCGCCCCCACAAGGCCGAATTTAAACTGAGGTATCCGAGCCCGTAGGCTCGGCTAAAAAATCCCCGTATACCCCATATAAAACAGGGTGGGTAGCTGTTTTCCGTGATGAGACTCTGCCCTTCGACATAGCCTCGTCCGAGGATCCTCTCTGCCCGGAGGCAGAGAGTTTGACCAGCACAACAGGAGACAGATCTACAACTGCCGGATATCTACCAACTGCTCCACGCGGTCAGATGTGGCACAAGACCGAATTTAAACTGAAGAATCCGCGCCCGTAGGCTCGGCCAAAAATTCCCTCTCGAACCGTATAAAACGGCCAGGGTAGCTGTTTCACGAGACGAGACTCTGCTCTTCGACATAGCCTCATCTGAGGATCCTCTCTATCTGGAGGCAGAGAGTTCGACCAGCACAGCTGGAGACGAATCTTCAACTGCAGACCAACATACATTATTTACTACCATATTTATGTGAATGGGGACAACACTCGAAGACTTCCAGTAGTGGCAATAACTAAAATCGATAACACATACAACTAGAAAGTAAAAATAATGACATAATCGAGATATTTACTTTCAACACAAAAGATTAGGAGAATTCCAGTCAATACTAGAAAAAAGCGATAACATTGGGCTTGAAGTGCTAATTTTCCTGAAAACTGTGATGAAAAATGATTTTATAAATTTTATAAAACTAACTTTTCGGTCAATGAATGTGGTTGTTTCCTGTATCGAAACCGATCAATCACACTATTGTCATTATGATGAGCAAAGCTGATTTCCTATGGAGTTGTCTTCTTGAAAATTTAAAATCATCCGATAGAAATGTATCCCCGCCCAAACATACAGATATATATGCCGTCATTGAAAATATGTGAAGTTTTGTATTATAAATCTCCCCGTAAATTTCATCTATCAATTTATAGACGAAAATGGTCCATTTCTCTATAAATTTTTGTTGGCATTAGTAACAAGCAATTCATTTAATTTCCTGCGCTGGGCGAGCATTCGTGTGGGAAAATGCTAAGAAATGCAAAATGGAATGGATGCGATGGATTTTTTAAAAAAATATTGTTGCGTTGAAGATAGGCGGGAAAAAGTTGTCGGAATGAACAATAGGAACTTCAAGAAACGGTGTATGGCGACAATTCTGTTGGGCGGCAGGGTTTCCAGATATATGGCAAATTTAAATTTTAGGAATCGTATGACGGGACAATTAAAAATTCTCGGATCCAGACATTTCCCAAAATAACTAATAGTTTTGGAAGAATAGATAGCTAGCTAGCTAGCTAGCTAGATAGATAGATAGATTTCAGCTGATTCAGATGAATTTTAATTTAGAGTAGGAAGAACAGGATCAGAAATATCAAATTATTCAAACACACATATATGTGTGTGTGTGTGTGTGTGTGTGTGAATACATTCATATTAGTTAAAAACAGGTATATATATATATATATATATATATATATATATATATATATATATATATATATATATTTGGAAGAACAGAGATAGATAGATAGATAGATAGATAGATAGATAGGAGGAATTTTGGTTTAGAGAGATATAGACAGGATCAGAAATATCAAGCTCTACAGATAGTGTGTGTGTGAATATATTCAGATGAATTGAAAAGAGGTGAAAACAAAATTAAGATACACAGATACGAACAGACTGATAGATAGATAGATAGATAGATAGATAGATAGATAGATAGATAGATAGATAGATAGATAGATACTGAATAACACCAGAGATGTGATCGTACTAAGATGCCCAAATATAAACGGACACTCCAATCAATATGCATAGATTTAAAGTGATAGTTAATAGCTGGCAACCATTGAATGTTTCCCCTGAAAAATAATGTAGGATATTTTTTTTTTTTCGAAAAAGCGGAACATTTGCAAAATTACAACAAGAAAAGTAGAAAAGATGGAATCTTATCCGCCATTTTTATTCAGAATTGATTCCGCCCCACCACCAGTCTTCTGCAAACTCGCCTCGTCCCCGGGCAACTACTAACCTACCCTCCCATCAATACCAAATCGCCAGTCCGCTGTTTTTCATCCTCACTTCATCGACGAAAGCATCATTCGCAAGTTTCGAGTCATTATAATTGTTGCAAAAAGACAAAGAAAATAATTCATGGAGATTAGAAGCAAAGAAAGAAGGAAGGAGAGATAGAACGGGGTTGAAGAAAATTGGATCGTAATCGAATGAATAGGAGAAAGTGCTCGTGCTGTACAGTAGAAAAAAAGGGACAAGAAGCCCTAACAGTAGCAGTAAAAGAAGAATTCGTTAGCATGGACGTAGAGGGAGAGTGCCAAAGAGACAATTATGTCACTAAAAATGCTGCTGCTACTGGTGGTTGTGATGCTAATTATCTAATGATGATGGTGTTCCCTATCTATCCATCTATATATATATATATATATATATATATATATATATATATATATATATATCAGTCTGTTTCTTTCTATTTATCTATCTATCCCAATATGTTCATCCCTCTCTCTCTCTCTCCCTCTCTCTACATATGTACATATATACACATATGTGTATATTTATATATATGTGTGTGTATATATATATATATATATATATATATATATATATATATATATATATATATATCAGTCTGTTTATATATATATATATATATATATATATATCTTTTTATTTCAGTCTGTTCATATTATCTTATTCTGTTTATATCTCTCTATCTATCTATCTATCTATCTATCTATCTATCTATCTATCTATCTATCTATCTCATTTGGTGTCCCTCAGGTTTTTCTTTCTGTATTGAATGAAAAATGGCACCGAATTAGCTTCTTTGAAATCTCAATATGACGTAAAGTAGGAAGACGCATACACATTCTCATAGATAGATAGATAGATAGATAGATAGATAGATAGATAGATAGATAGATAGATAGATAACAACAATTGAAAATAATATATCTAAACTTAATATAAATTTGTTTCAACCTCTTAAAATAATAAGACTTAATTAATGGAAAACAAAAAAATATATTTAACCTAAAACTTGAAGCAATAATTTACTTTAAAATGTTCCCACAGGAACATAAGTGAAAAAAAGGCATTCAAATCTGACCATCATTGAAACTTAAAGAATGCATTTGTAATTTTTTTTTTAAGCTGAAAATATAAAGAAAGTGCACTCCTTGTTTTTAAAGATAATTCGCCCAGCACAAGGCCCAAGAGCATCTCAACGTAGAGGGCTACAAAGTGAGAATGTAAAAAAAAGGGAACGTAAGAAAGTATTATGATGCAAATATAATAGATATCACATGGCCTCGGAATTAAAGATCCCAAGATTGTAATTGTCATGGAAACATTTTCAAGGGAATTTGTTTCACAAAATAACAATTCTGGCAAAGAAGCTGGCTTTTTATCAACAGAATGGGAATGATTTGCCACCATGACCACGTTTTGGCGAGCTCTAGTTGTGGAGGTCTAAGTTGGTGGAAGTAAGGAATGTAACTCTTCCGAATATCTGCCATAGAAATAAAAATCTAGCCGTGAAAGGCCGACAACTTTTCGTCTGTGCGATAAGGGTTGCAAGGTGAAAAATAATTCATCAATCACAAGGACGACAGCAGGAAGGTCCAACCCAGATATGCCAGCAAGACTCCATTCTTAGTCTGATCTGGCTCTTATACATATAGAGCCATGTTAACAGGATCTAGATATATATGGGGGGGTACAAAGAACCGACCATTTTCCCAGTATATATTTACGATGTAATGAATATACGCCTTACATTTAAGGTCGACAGTGAGCTTCAACTCCTTAAAGGAAGCTTTCAGGCAAGTAGCCTCTTTGAGTGCGTCACCATTCATTAAGATTGGTGCTGGTTTAGGATCTGTTCGCTGGTGATGAAATGTTACAGATTTAGATTTGGACCAACGGAATGATAACAGTCAGTCTTTTCCCATTGTGCTGTAAGAGTTAGGTCAGAGGAGAGATCAGCTGACGGGCACTGGTCATCAAAATATTTAAAGAGTGATACTAGTCAGTCTTTTCTCCAATCAGCTGTAAGAGAAAGATCGGAGTCGAGATCAACTGACAGGTCTTTTCTTCATTGAGCTACAAGATCGGAGGAGATATCAATTGACACGTCTTTTTTTCTTCTTTTTGAGCGGTAAGAGATAGGTCAGGAGAGATCACCTGACAGGCACTAGTCATCAAGATATTTAGAGAATGATACTAGTCTGTATTTTCTCCATTGAGCTGTAAGAGAAAGATCGGAGGAGAGATCAGCTGACAGGTCTTTTCTTCATTGAGCTGCAAGATCGGAGGAGATATCAGATGAGAGTCACTAGTCATCAAGATATTTGGAGAATGATAATAGTCAATCTTTTCTACATTTAGCGGTAAGAGATAGGTCAGGAGAGATCAACTGAGAGGCACTAGTCATCAAGATATTTAGAGAATGATACTAGTCTGTCTTTTCTCCATTGAGCTGTAAGAGTAAGGTCAGAGGAGATATCAGCAGCAGGCACTGGTCATCAAGATATTTGTAGGTGCACCCATATCACCCGGATATATATTTACTAAATGTTTGAGATTTTTCTTGTGTAGATCGTTGACATAAAGAAGAAAGAGGCCTATATTTGTCCTATCCTCCTCCTCTTATTCGGCCTTAGGATTGAAAAAAAAAAACGAAAGGAATTGTGAAGAAGAATAAGAAATGATAAGGAAGAAGAAAGGTGGGATGAAAGAAGAAGAAGAAGAAGAAGAAGAAGAAGAAGAAGAAGAAGAAGAAGAAGAAGAAGAAGAAGAAGAAGAAATGATGAGTAAAAAAGAAAGAGTGAAAGAAGATGAAGGAGGTGTGAAAGAAGAAAGGAGGAGTAAAAGAAGAAGTAGAACAACAATAAAGGGTGAAGGAAAAAGGAAGAGTGATAAAAATGAAAGAGGAGTAGAAGAAGAAGAATAAAAAGAAAGGAACAGTGAAAGAAGAAGAAGAAGAAGAAGAAGAAGAAGAAGAAGAAAAGAAGAAGAAATGATAAAGAAGAAATTAGGAGGGAATGAGGGAGAAAGAAGGACTGAAAGAAGAAGAAGGGGGAGTGAAAGAAGAAGAAGAAGAAATAAAGAAGAAAGGAGTATAAGAAGACGAATAAGAGCAAAGGATGAGTGAAAGAAGAAAAGAAAAAAAAAGAGGAGTGAACGAAGAAGAATTGAGAATAAAGAAAGTACAAAGGAGGAGTAAAAGAAGAAGAAAGGAAAAAAAAGAAGATGAAAAACAACAACAAAGGAGCGGCGAAAGAAGAAGAAGAAGAAGAAGAAGAAGAAGAAGAAGAAGAAGAAGAAGAAGAAAGGAGGAGTGAAAAAAGAAGAAAGAAAAAGAGAAATAAGAAAAAGAAGAAGCAAGAAAGAACGAAAGAAAGGACAATTGTAATAACAATGAAAAACACTTTCAGCCATTACAACAATGCAAATAAGCCGGTGCAGTAAAGTGATTTGATTTTCTCGATGACGTGATCAAATAAAAAGTTTTGATTTGATTCTTCAGATCACAATGAACAGCCCGCGAGAATCTCGCGGAGAGAACGGTGGGAAAAAATTAAAAATAGAGAAATTGGTCCTAGTTTCTCAAAGGTCATTTGTAATGACGCTGAGCCGGATGTCACATTTCACATGAAGGTACGCTTTTTGTCTCGAATGACATAAAAGCACAATTGTCTTTTAAGTCTGAGGGCGCGATGACTTAACGGTTAGGGTTTTCGACATCTGCTCACGAGATGAACGGCTCAATCTCCACTCAAGTCAAAGCAACGAAATATTTGCATACTACATAAGAGACCCGGATATAAGAGAAACCCGGATATAAGAGAGATTTTCTCTGGTCCCCAATTAGAGCCTGTGTTAATGTAAACAAAATAGACCAAACCCGGATATAAGAGAAACCCCGGATATAAGAGACTTCTTCTCCGGTCCCGACAACTCTCTTATATCCGGTTTACACTGTATAAAATGACCACAAAATCACTTCTTTTACTTATTCATTTTCTTTTTGCATTTTTGTTGGATATAATTATCTATTGCGAGTTCGATTCTCACTGGGTGCCATACAAATTCTATTCTTGTGCTTGATGTAATTACGTATTAACCATCAACGTTAGAGGGAATGCGTCGAGCCCAAACACAAAATATAAAAATTATTTTAGAATGTTAATTTTTTAAAGTAATCCAGAGACGAATATGCAATGTGATTGCCACTGATCTGGCATCTCCTTCACAGTCGTTCTCTCACAGACATGCCGTCGCTTCCCTCTGTCTTTTCACAGTAACTGCTCCGACGCGCTACATTCGCTGGTTCCCAAACTGCAGGAATTTAAACGTGCTACGAGTTTGGCATCTCAGTCAAACCTTTTCACTGCCGAAACTGTTAAATGTAGCCGTCTCTTCTACTCCAATAGCTTCATGTCTCACACTTCCCGTCTGTGGAACTCCCTTCCTCTTAGTTGCTTCCCTGATAACTATAATCTCTAATTATTCAAATGCAATGTTAATCGACATCTTTAGATGCCTTGACCCAGTTCACCGTACTTCTCTTCATCCTTTCCTCTATCATACCTCTTTATACGTGCTCCCACACTTTGTAACCCCTTGCGTGCTAGTGGCACTCCCGCCTTGCTTGGGGGTGAAATACTTAAAAAAACAAAGCTCGATCGACTTGAAGTGTTACGTAATGCAATTTTCCTACCCCGTTTTACAATATAAATTTACTGTGTACTAATTTTGATAAATATCTAGAGTATTCAGAGTTAGTGTTATGATGTGCTAGAACGAGGACAACTCGAATATGAGGTTCGCTTGTCGCCCGGTTCACACTCCTTCCTCTTCTTTTGTACAAGAGTAGAGGTTTAGGATTGGGGTTTCCCGTTCCTTCTCTTAACGTATTCACATTTTCTTTCAAACCCCTCCAATAACTCCTTGCGTCTTAGTAACATTATCCCTTTGTTTGGGGTAAAATGATTAAAAAAAAAAATTAAAGAGATTGACAAAACATATTTAAACAATTTCTGAGACCTAAAAAAAAAACTTAAAAAGTGGAGACATGACAAAAACTACTGCCGAAAAGAAAAAAAAAGTGGCGTAAATTCTCTTAAGCGGTTAGCTTCTCAATTAACCCTTACGAAAAGTTCATGAGTTTTAAATCTTCTCATCTTCAGCTATTTTCCTACCGCCATAACGTGGCTTCTCTCTCTCTTTTCCATAAACATTTTCGTGGAAATTGTTCTTATGAGGTTTACTCTTTGATACATTGAATTTAAGCCTAATACTAGATTGGCAGATAGGTCTCGCCGTTTTGTTATTCAAATAGATAGATGCAACCGTTCTATACTAGTAAATTCTTTTCTCGCAACTTCTCGCCTGTGGAACTTTCTCTGGGATTCTTGCTTTGCTGTCACCTTCTTCAAAGATTTAAGTGCAACATCAAACGCTATTTACTGACTTTTTAAAAAATCCTTTTCGTTCTGTACGCTCTATTCATTAACGCCTTTCTCAGTTTGCACCATCCACTTTTCACTATGCACTTTGGTGGCACTATCACCTTGCATGGGGGTGAGACGATTAAAAGGAGAATTTTAAAAAAGCATATAAAAATAAAGGGCCGAAAAATTAACAGGGAAAATAGAGAAATAAACTATTCTGTTTCTTAGGCCTAACATACGGCACTTCGGCATTCAGTGATGCATCCAACATGATAGTAAGCACGTGGCAGACTGCCGAGTACTTAGTGAAAATTGAAACACAGATTAGGCGATTACCGACGCTAATTGCGTTAAGCACTCTGATTGGCCAAACGCATTGTACATTTGAAACCATATTCTTGTTGTAAATAACATATTCAAATCAACTAAACTATGTATGCCAATTTAAACGTAGTTTACACATTTCTTCTGTATATATATATATATATATATATATATATATATATATATATATATGATGCTTTCAGAAAAGTTGATATAATTTTGTAATTGACCAAACTTGACCAATTCTCGTTCAAATTCCTGCACTTGAGATGCTGTTTCTTTCTGCAACCAAGGCAACTCAGTATGTACTGCTATTCAACCCCTAGATGGAGGGGAGAAGAGATGGATTCATACCTTTCCCAAGGTTATTTGCGCGTAGGTGAAAGTAATAAACCCGACAGGTATTCGAACTCGGCTCACCAATTTCTCACACCGAGCCGATATCCATTACAGGGCAACGAACATTAATGTTCAAATGAACGCCATTCTTTAGTGCAACCAGCATTCAACTTTGTAGCCAAGACCCGTCAGCGTTAAAACTCCTAAACACTAAAATCTTAAACTTTGGCGGCGGGTGGGCGATACTCATTATCTATCTGACGTTGAACGTTTGAAATGGTCGAAAATGACGGTATGTGTAACTCCTTTTGAAATATACAAGACATCTATGCATATATATCTATATACAAGACATATATGCATATATATATATATATATCATTTTTTGACGTATTTTTTAACGTCAAAAAACGATATTATTTTTGCACCAACCTAATATATAAGGGAGGGATTACAGTAGTTCCAATGAGAGAAAAGTGTATATTTTAAAGACAAACTTTTTCGGTTATAATATTGATTTTTTATACTTTATTTTCAATATTTATTTTACCAAAGTATATATATATATATATATGTATGTGTGTGTGTGTGTGTGTGTGTAGACACACACATTTTATATATATATATATATATATATATATATATATATATATATATATATAGAGAGAGAGAGAGAGAGAGAGAGAGAGAGTGAGAGAGAGAGGGAGAGAGAGACACACACACACATTTTATATATATTAAAGTGAACGTTGAAGTCAACACTCAGAGGCGACAGTCTGTTTCATGCTTGATGCAATCCTCAGGCGGCCTGTCGCCTCTGAGTGTTAACTTCAATGTTCACTTTTATATTTATATTTACATACGCGCTATCTCTGAAATTGAGCACTTTATCCCATAAAAATAGCACACCTTAAAAATATATTTCTTCATATATATATATATATATATATATATATATATATATATATATATATATATATATAAGGTATTGCCCTAAACATGCGAATGGTGTAAAAGTAATTAAAATGCTTTTTCCAAGCTTTCTTGACACGATTAAGCGGTTAGTTCAATCCGTTACGTTCCATGAGTGATACACGCTTAAGTTATCAGGTATCTTTCGATACATGACTGACCAGGCAGATTTTTTCCCGCAATAAGTTGCCATTTGTAAAACCTTCCACCACACCATAATCATATTATTGGTATATATCATTGGTCAGTACTAATTGCATAGAGAAAACATTTCGGATCAAAATACACCATATGACAAGTTGGTGCTGAAAAATTCTCAGCCCGAATAACAAATCTTTCCAGGTTTGTTTAGATTTGGGGAATTGGATCAGGACGAGAACTTTTCAGCAACTTAACATACATTGTAAAACACTGCGGACAATAATCACTACGTGCCGTTTCTACACCCTCTTGTTCTTCATAAAAGAAAAACTGTAAGCTCTTTAGAAAAACTGAATAATTATTATATATTTCCTTCTGTCTCATTGAAAGAAACATATATAAAAGGAGGTTTGTTGTCAGGTTAAACAATACATTTTGAAGTATGCGTTCAAAGAAGAAACTCATCATATCAGTAGCCAAATATGTTTACAGCAGTCGATGTCAATTAGATGAAAGAGAATATTTTGTTCTAATTGATAGAAGAAACAGACCTAGTAAAACAAAAAAATAAAAAATAAGTTCAGATTTTGTTTGTGTCTCGTTAGCCGCTCCCTTCAATCGGAGAAAAATAATTAGCTCGACGCAAGGAGCGGCGTTTTAGACGCGAATAACTTGGAAAGTATTTTCATTCTCCAAAAACTAAACAAAGTATTAAGAAACGAGAAAATATCGTTAGAAACAATAAAAACAGTGTTGAACTAGTATGTAATATCAGTCCGCCTATCTAGCAGTGAATGCTTGAATAAAATGCCTTCCAAAAACTAAACAAGGTATTAAGAAACAGGAAAATATCGTTAAAGTGCAATGTAGAAACACAAGGACGACATTTCTTGAAGTTATAACGAAGAAAGATTCGAAAATATGGCTCTCACAAGACATATTAAATGCAATTGAGACAAGGAAACATCAAGTCACCTACCTAATGGTCTTGTGTACATGGATTACTGAACAGAAAATAGGATTGATAATTAAAAGGCAAACAAGTTCCAAAAGATAGGAAGCTGTGGAGAATCACGATCGTTAACATGCTAAAGGCATACAGCAGAAGGGTTTCCTTTTTGTATAGCAGGTGTATATTTGTACGAATTTGATGACTGAAGTATAAGGGGATGCTGAAAAGTTTTCGTTCCAACCAAGAATGGATTAGAAAGATCCTGATGTCAGTCAATTTGTTCAGAGTTTGGAGAATGGGGGACTTTTCTGCACTTTCTTGTATCGACACTCGCACAAGGCCCAATGGTAGAAAAAGATTCTAGGTGTATGGTGATGCGCCAATTTTTCGAGTGGGAAAAATGTGCTTAAAGACCCGCCTAGTTAACCTCATTCTGGGGTTAAGCAATGATCACTGACGCTAGGGGAACACCGAACCGATCTGACTAACCGGGCTGACCTATTCCCTTTTGCCTAGCCTAGCACGAAACAAGGAGGAAAGAAGGGAAGTGACTTTTCTAAGTGGAAATATATTTCCTTGAAAATCAGAATTCGTTGTTGTCATTTTATGAGATAACGATATATATATATATATTTATATATCAGGAAAAATGTTGGGAAAATGTATGACAAAGTGAAAAAGGTTTCTTGAAATACGTTTCGCCCGAAGAAGACCTAAAGAAGGAAACACATCACAAGAAACTTTTTTCTTTTTTTCATATATATATATATATATATATATATATATATGTATGTATGTATGAAAAGTTATAGAAGAGAGATCAATATCTGTGATAGAGCCTTTATAGAAAGAGATAATGTGGACATAACGAATCATCACCGCAGTGTAACCGCCACTTTTGTGCATTCCAAGTTTTGTTCAGAAGATCGAATTGAGACGTGAAAATGATAGTCACCATGCAGTTTCGATTCATATCTATCTATCTATCTATCTATCTATCTATCTATCTATCTATCTATCTATCTATCTATCTCAGTTCCTTCATCTATCTATCTATCTATCTATCTATCTATCTATCTATCTATCTATCTATCCCAGTTCCTTCATCTATCTATCTATCTATCTATCTATCTATCTATCTATCTATCTCAGTTCCTTCATCTATCTATCTATCTATCTATCTATCTATCTATCTATCTATCTATCTATCTATCTCAGTTCCTTCATCTATCTATCTATCTATCTATCTATCTATCTATCTATCTCAGTTCCTTCATCTATCTATCTATCTATCTATCTATGCCAGTCTGTTCATATCTATCTATCTATCTATCTATCTATCTATCTATCTATCTATCTATCTATCTATCTATCTATCTATCTATGTCAGTCTGTTCATATCTATCTATCTATCTATCTATCTATCTATCTATCTATCTATGTCAGTCTGTTCATATCTATCTATCTATCTATCTATCTATCTCTCTATGTCAGTCTGTTCATATCTATCTATCTATCTATCTATCTATCTATCTATCTATCTATCTCGGTTAGTCTATTCATGATCTATGTCAACCTGTTTATGATCTATTTATCTATCTATTTATCTATCTATGTGAGTTTCTTCATGATCGATCTATCTAAGTCTGTGTGTTCATGATCTATCTATCTCTATCTGTCGATATGAGGGGTCTATTTTATGTGTACATGTTTGTGTACGCGTGTGTTTATGTCCCTTCTTAAGAGTAGGCGTCAATACATAGTTATGCATATTAAAATCTATTTATGAATATTTAACGCATCTGTCCATGTGCATGCGTGTGTATGCGAAAATGTGGATGTGTATGTACCATTGTAAGATTAAGTGTCAGTAAATATGCATTTTGATATTTAGATACGAATACTTAATGTATTAGGTTGGTGCAAAAATAATGACGTAATGATGTCCTTTTTTGACGTTAAAAAATACGTCAAAAAACGACATTATTACGTCATTATTTTTGCACCAACCTAATATATAGTCATATACTTCTGTGTATGTGTGAGTGAGTAAGAGAGAGAGAGAGAGAGAAAATGAGTGCTTCTGTGATTATGCACTTATGTTTTACAATGTATAGTGTTATGTATAAATACATAGCATTTTGCAGTATTTCCGAAACACTATATATTCACTTAATATTTTTTCAAATAAAAAGAAACTCAATGTATTTTTATTTTTAGCTGATTTATTTAAGCTCCGTATCTAAGTGTTTGTTACGTGTTTCAAGCATGTAAATGTATTCGCATGTATAGAGCGGGAATCTTTTTCTTTTCTTTTTTTAATATTAAAAGAAAGAAAGAAAATCGAAGATAGAAAGAAGACGAAAACTGGGAATGGAAGAATTATGGCTGCAAAGGGTTGGAGAAGGTGTGATATACAGAATAAAAGAATTATTCGACTACGTCATTTAAGTTCTTGCTGTCAAGAACGTTTTTTTTTTTGTTGTTTTTTTTTTTTTTTTTTCGGTGAATAATTTTTTGGCCATGTATTTTCATGCAACATCATTTTTAGTTTTAGTTTTGGTTTATTTCTAACATACTTTAATTTGTCTTTCTTTTGCTCCGTTAATTTTCATTTATTTTTATTGCATTTTTTTTATTTTATTTTATTCTATATGATTTTCTTGTGAAATTGTTTTCTTCAAAATTCAATTGTACAACATCACTTCCGCTCCGCCTCATGTTCGCTCAGTCGAGATCACGTCTTCAGTCTCGCTTGACGTTAATTGATTTGAAATTCGGAATAATTTCATTTTCCCTCCTATGCGTGCATTTGTGAAATGATGAATGCGGACACTTGTGGCCTGAGATAAACATTGGCGAACAACACAAGATTTGATTGCTTCGTTTTCTTTTCATTTTAAAATATGTCTTCTTCTTCTTCTTCTTCTTCTTCTTCTTCTTCTTCTAATAATAATAATAATAATAATAATAATAATTCTCTCATTGTCTATCTTTTTACACCATTTCTTCTGTTATGCGCCGTGTTCCTTCAGGACATGGGCGATCACATATCCGTGTCTTTACCCCAAGTCGTAAATGCCGGATGGCTTAGCATTGATGAGGTTTCCTTCGGTTAAAGCAACGTTACCACCAGCGGGTCTTGCACGTATCAAATTTTACAAGATTTTAGATAATGGAAAAATCTTCTACTATGTGTCGTGTTCCTTCAAGATTTGGGTGATCATGTCTCTCCACAACTACCAATTCTTTGTAGCTCTTAGCAATCTTCATCGTTTTACAATCATTCACACTCACTGTGGGCACTTCGATATGGTGTAATGGTTAGAAACCTTGTCTCATTAGGTCAATTATGACTGAGTGCCCCATCTTTACAGCATTATGCCATATCTAATCTACGCTTAGAAAATCAGCATTCCCAATCGTTGTTCTGCCATCCCTTAAAACAAGCTGGGTCGGTAAGTTAGTCCCAGTTTCTATCTGCCCCTCATGCTTGCGAGTGTCAAATTTTCCAAGAATTCTTTCTTCATTGTGTCCCAGATATTTCAAGCGTCTCTTTCTTTTTATGACTTTCGATTTTCCTTGAATCTTACTGGTTGTTCACGTGCTCAGACTATCCCCAACATCCTTCTGTAGAACCACATTTCTGTTACTTTGCATTTCCTCTTCATCTGACAGAAAATGTCCGCATCTTTATATTCAAATATTTCCCGGCATCTGAGTTACCCAAGCAATGCACCATTTCCCGAACGCGCTCAGATAATGATAACTTTAGACAGCTAAATTAAATAGGCTTTTCATAGACACCTTCTAGCCTAATATGATTCTTGGTGACTGTCCACAGCTTGCTATCATGTGTTCTCTCTCTCTCTCTCTCTCTCTCTCTATATATATATATATATATATATATATATATATATATATATATATATATATATATATATATAACGCACTACAATTTTTTTACTAGATTTTTTTATGAGATTACCGGAAAGGATTTTCACATAACGCTTAGATCGTTCTCATTGCTTATAATAATGGCTTTTTATGGTAGATTTTCACGAGAAATGTTCTACTATACTTATAAAGAACTGGGGCTCTCAAGAGAGACCAGACTGACCGGAAGAATTTTTCTTAATAGCATTTGAACTCTTCCCATCGATCATGTTACTTTCTTTTAACAAACGCCAGGTGGGAATTAGGGTTACCTCACAATGAAAGTACCCGATCTCGTCCGTTTCAGGCTTGACGGACTGGGTTACTTTAGAAAGTTCTAACGCTATTAAATTCTGCGTTTTGCTGCTTTCGACTCCTGGGAACACTTTTTAAAAAAATAAACTGCACTAACTTTGGATTCCAATGAGCAGAATGTCAAAATTGATCAGCGTCAGACTTTCACTACGTATAACTTATTCAAATAACCCCATTCTGTATCTGTCGATATTTCTGAAATAATGTAATTATTTACATTATTTACATGGTGCAGACTGTTGACCTCGTTTTTATTGTTACATTCATGACGTTTCGGCCGTTGTACGTCCAGGCCTTCTTCAGGGGATTGGAATTTCGAACCCTTCATTTCGTCCACCGGGGTGATGCTTCGGTGAATTGCCGTGACGCTTGTATTACTTAGTCTAAAGACTGACTGCAAACGGCTTCTTCTTCTGATGTAGGTCGCAAGACCGGAAACACGTGTAGCAAAATTATAGAAAATAAAGCATTTTAAAAAAAAAAACATTCCGCATTACAACCAAAAACGTTTGCGGTTCCTCTCTTCTTTTTAATACACACACACAGACACACACACACACACACACACACACACACACATATATATATATATATATATATATATATATATATATATATATATATATATATATAAAGGAAAGAGATTGTAGTGATTCCAACGGGAGAAAAGTATGTATATTAAAAAGAAGAGAAGAGAGGTGCCGCAAACGTGTTTGTTTGCAATGTGTTTTTTTTAGAAAAAAATATTATGCTTTATTTTCCATAATTTTACTACACGTGATTCTGGTCTCGTGACCGTCTTCAGGTAAAAGCGGAGATTTCCACATATTATTAAAAATAATTAATTTTTTCCTTATGTTATTCAATGTTAAATATTCTCGATATGAGACATTCTCTGTTTTTGTGTTAGTAATCCGAATGTCTTTATATATATATATATATATGATGCTCGATACAACGTAGAGCAAAATATTATCTCTTCTATGAACTGAGCCTTCTCGACCATTGGCGTGTTTACTCGAAGTACTTAAAAATCCGCATTCCTCTCTACCGGGCGCTGATACCTCAGGGGTAAAATCGCCAACTGATGGCAAATCAGTCGGATTTCGATTTTCATTCGTTATGTGCCATGCGTAATACATGCTTAAACGATCAGGTATCTCTTTTCAGTATGAAGCTCTTTCGTTTACCAGAAGATTTCTATTGTCGTTGTTCCTAATTTGGTGTATAGAGTTTAAAAGGAAACTGTTTTTCCTTGATAGTTTACTATACTTATAAACTCATAGATTCTTGCTTGTAAACTTCGACATGATATTGTTACTTTTCAGGGCAATCTACATGCAATTAGCTAACGAAATAGTGTCTACTTCACAGACAACAACAGCCAGTTCTTGATAATGACTAACGCTCGAAATTACTTGAAGTAAATATAAACATCGAATAATTTATCCAAAATTTTGATCCCAACTGACAACATCTTATCTGTAAATTGGAAAAAGGCAATACCAAATTTAAGCACATAAACTATGATGTTTCAATCAGAAAAAATGTTTATATATATATTGCTGTATAAAAAGGATCGACAAAGTCTGTCTTTTCAATTTCTTGTTGTATTTTTCAAGTTATCGAATCATGTATTGTTTATTGTAGTCAAAGTTATGTATAAACTGTTCAAAGTTCATGTATTATTGTTTTGTTCAATTTGAGCACGCACGCACAGACACACACACACATATATATAATTATAAAAGTGGACACTGAGGCCAGATCAAGCGGTGACAGTCTATTATAATCTTGAACACAATCTTATGTCCATGAATATTGCATTCAAGTATGAAACAGACTGTTGCTTTGGTCTTGACCTCAGTGTCAATTATATATTAATATACACTCTGATATTGATACGATCTCTGATAATGATCACTCTTACCCGTAAATATATCATACTTTAAAACTATATTTTATCATCATTATATATATATATATATATATATATATATATATATATATATATATATATATATATATTGTACTTCCATAGTTTCGCTATACCTAAGGTTTAAAATGAATTTTAAAAAAAGAGAAAACTCTTTCTTGAATCTTTTATTTTAATTTTAATTTCAAACTAATCGGTTAAATTTAATAATTTTAATAAGCAAAATACACTGCTGTATTTAAAAACTAATTCTAATTCACTAGCAGGATTTTTCGTTTTAAAATTATCCTCGTTTTACCGCCATTTTTAGTCTCCGTCATTTCAATGTAATTCTATTTATTTAAACATCTTTCAAAAATAAAATATACCTTTCTGAAACGTTATTTGAAGAATATTAGGCGATTTAAAGTTTAATTAATCTTACTTGGAATAAATATTACTTACCTTAAGTTTAGAATATCACAGAAATGCATTTTTAACCCGTGTGTGACTGTTCTTTTTAGGTTTGACAGGTTGACAGATTGATTGATGGACGGAAGTATATCTAATTTTTTTCTACGCTGCATATATCTAAAATATTCTAAAATAATTTCATGCTTTTGTAAATAAGTCCTGAACATTTAATTAAAATTTAACAATTATTTGATTTTTACAAGAATTTCCAAGTCAATGTGATTTTTAAGGAAAAAAAGGGCAAAATTTCCTATATGACTCGTTAGCAAGCAGTGGCGAAAAGAAAAAAAAAACAAGCAGATTTTTAACAAAAATTTCGAACGTTCTAAAAAAAGGAAATATCTTCACGACCCTTAAAAAATGTTTTTAAGGGTCGTGAAAATATTTCCTGTCTCGTTGCTTTTTTGCGTGTTTATATATCCAAATATGTCTGTGTGTTTGTGTATTATAATCATATTGTGTATTTATTGTCTTTTGCAAGATTTCATCCTCCCCTGCCCATGTCTTCACTTCAAATGTATCTAAGTTGTAACGGAGTTCAGAGCAGCATTAGATCTTAACGTTTATTAATCTCAGTAAAAACAAAATAAATAGAAAAACATATGTATTTTTTCCTCAGTTTCTCCTTTAAATAATTTTATAATTTTAAACTTAATGTAGATTAGATTTAAAATTGGTAATTTTTAATTTTATAGTATAATTTAATATTTATTAGTTAGAATGTATTCTATTTTGTCTAACCCTAACATTAAAGCATTAAATAATTATTATAACCAAAGTTCGTTGTCAAGTTTTTTGAATTCTCCTAGACTTGTATTTTGATTGGTCAGTCCAGCTTCTGTAATAGAGTTTCCCCTAGCGAGGGGTGTTTGATTGATTTGAACCTTTTAAAACCCTTAATTCTACATTCAACACCATCACTTGATAAGACACCTGAAGTGTTGAAATAAAATGGATATTTTTGTAGTGATATTATAACATATTTATGTCATAATTTTTGAATAAATAATTATATTTGCTCTACTCTGTATTGAGCACTCTTTTAAGATTAGTATTTGATGGTTATTGAAATTTATTCTGTATACACCAATCCTATACTTGGATATATATATATATATATATATATATATATATATATATATATATATATATATATATATATATATATATGATGAAAATACAGTTTTAAAATATGCTATATTTATGGAGTAAATATTCGATATCAGGGATAGAGTGTCTGCAAATATAAAAGTGCACATTGAGGTCAACACCCAGAGCCTGTTTCAGGCTCATCTTCAGAACATATGCCTTGGTTTTTTGATCGACTATTTATATATGCAAATCAGTGATGCATTTTAAGTAGTCTATTGCATCGTTCTAACGGTTACTTTGGACGGCAATAAAGGTTATTTTTTTCATTATTCTAAGGGCTATTATAGACATTAAGGAAAATCAGTCTACATTACCGACAAGGATCGTACCTGCATAACGTTTCTCTCCGAAAAACTACCTTTTAGCTAGGCGTACTTTACCGTTAGGCTACGGTGATCTTTACAGTAAGACAATGCTTCTGACCAGCTCCCTCCAGATGTTTTGGCTGCATGCCAATTACCCCTTTTAAGAAATTTGCATTTCTCGTTGGTACTTTTCTGTGTATATATCAGCTTGCATATATTTTCCTTTCCCTTACACGAAGGGTTGCTGAAAATGTGTCGGGCCGAACAATTTCCGAAAATTTGGTGAAATGACTAACCTTCCGATCGAAAGAAAGAACTCATTGTGTGGTAAGTGTAGACGTGCTAGTTTTTTTTGTTTGTTTTTTTTTTTGTTTTGTTTTTTTGTTTTTTTTTTTGTTTTTTTTGTTTTTTTTACACTAGTATTCAGCAAAGCTCGAGAGCTACTCTAGGTAGAGGGTTACAGAAAATGTTTGTTGTGGAAGCGGTAAACTAAAAAGCAAAGTTTAGGAGGAAATGCAAGAAAGATGTCGGCTAACCCTAGACTTGAACAGGTTAATGTTATTCTCCGGAAAGTATCCACTTGGGAGTTGGTTTCACAAAGTAGTGCTCTATGGAAATAAACTGTTCAAGTAAAACTTACTTCCCACTAATGGATAATGAAGGTAATGAGGATGGCTCACCTCAGGGTATGTGGCGTGGTGTGTTAGAGTTGACGGAACTAAGGAAAATAGCTTGTCTGAATATTTTCCATGGAAATAGAGATAGGCATGCATTGGCCTGTTTCTTATATGGAAAAGGGGTTGCAGGGGCAAAATAATTAATCACCCACAAGGCCGCGTAGAAAGCGAAAACTAGATAACAACCCGGCCTAGATATGACATCAGTACTCCATTTTAGGCCTATTCTAGATCTTGTAAAGGTAGAGTATATCAAGAGGAGTCAGATACAAGGTACCGCTGCTTTTTCCAACAATTTTAGCGATGGCTCGTATAAAAGAGTACCACTTGTGTTTTTGTCCTAATAGTCGATCAAGTCAAGGGGCCTCATTGAGAGAATACACGTTCCTTGCGATAGACGAAATTTCAGGGTCTGCTCAGTGATGATGGAACGTTACTTATTTGGTCTTTCGAGTATTAAATGTGACCAGCGAGTTTTCCTCCTTTGAGCTAAGTCAGAGGAGAGATCATCTGTCATCTGATAGTCTACAATTTTGGAGGGGCATCCATATACTGTTGTATCTTCTATATAGATATCACATATTATGAAATGGACTAAGTCCGACAATTCTTTTAATATATTACTTGTTTATACGTTATTTCTTATAGATACAAATATTTAAGCAAATGCACTGTTTATAATAAACAGTATTAACAACATTTACCGGCCTGAATGTCTGAGAAATTTCATAGAAAATATGTGTCCTCCGTCAGGAGTCAAACCTGTATCCAACTTAATGCATTTCGTAATATATGACGTCATTTGTTTACGTTAAGTTACGCTTCGAACGTTCCAAAAACTCATGAGAAATTTGTAGTTTAAAAGCCGTAATTCGACCTTGCTAACCAGACGCTTCCTCTGTAGCTAAATGGTATAGCATATCAGGCTATACGACGGTTCCGTGTATGATACAGCTTCGATTCTTGTCGGAGGACACATATTCTATGAAATTTCTCCGATGTCCAGGTTGGTAAATGTTGTTAATACTGTTTATTATAAACAGAGCAGTTACTTAAATATTTGTATCTATATAAATAACGTATAAACAATAAATGTATAGATATTCAGAAAATATCGGAGTATAATCTGAAGCAGACCATTAATATAAAACAGAAAGAGAGTTGGACTGAGAAACGAGCCTTTTTGCTACAAACTTATGTGTTGTGGGTTCGATAATTGCAATTCTGTACCTGACTAAATAAAGACATCAAATTTTCAAGCTAGCAACGTTCTATCATGAAGAACGTTTGTACTATCCAAACCCGAGGAGCGTTTTGTACTCTCGATGAAGCTACTTGTCTTAAATGTCCATTAGGACTCAAGTTCAACCCTGGAGGTGTAACCAATATATACAATCCATCGCTAAAGATGGAAAAATACTAAATTCCTAGTGCTGCTCCTGGTAAGCTTTAAGAGTCTGGTCTAACTAAAAATGGAGCATTGTTGCCACATCAGGGCTGGAACTGCCCAATACTGACATTCATGTCTTGATTGAGTTCAAAAGCGTTTATACAGATCTGTGACCAATTAATTATTTTCAAGCCTACAGCCCCTTTCCTCACTTTACTTTATTGTTATTTCCATGGCAAATGTTCAGACGAGCTACATCCGTTAGTTTCACCAGTTCGGACATTTACAGCTAGGTCCCGCCATGCCACATAGACTGAGTTGAATCATTCTCATTGTCTCTGCATTCTATCGGTAAGGAGGAAGTTCCACTAAAGCAAGTTGTCTTTGTATTCCATTGGTAAAGAGGAAGTTCCTCTAAGACAAATTGTCTTTGCATTCAATTAGTAAAGAGGAAGTCCCACTCAGAAAAATTCTTCCCGGAAACCGCTACTTTGTGGAACAGACTCCTGCGAGAATGCTTCCCCAAATACTACGATCTTAACCTCTTCATGTCTAGAGTCAGCCGTTATCTATCGTACATACCCTTATAATCTGCATTTACTTCTTCATCTTACGTCTAAACAACCTCATTCATTATCCTTCTTATTTGAGTGGCTCTTGGGCACTGAATGTAGTAAACATTTAGTAAAAAAATTAATTTTATTGAATGGGCATTTTTTTTTTCGTTTGAATAAGTAATCATTCAGTTGAGGATTGACGTTTACCAGGAAATATCTGGTTATTTTAACAACAATGCCTGTTTCATTTGATGTCGTACAAGCTTGCTGACAGAATAAAGATGATATATCTGTATACAAAAGAGAAACTACTTAATTTTAATCTTCGGAACGTTTTCATCTGCACACGATGGACTTGCCTGAAGCATACTTGCAAATTTTCCAATGACTGAATATCAAAAGCAAAAATGAAGTTCAAACAAAGAAACAGGCTCTTAATAAAGGTGAAGATCCAGGAAGCCGTAACACGTCAGCGTGTTTTACGACAGCCTGTTTAGTAAATTTCTTATATTACGAAGAGGGTCGCGTTTATTTTGGTTCGTTGCATTTCTTATGCATCCTTCCTTCTGTAAATTCAATCTTTGATTCACGGCGATTGTACGATACTTGTTTTTGTTTTTGGTTTGTCTTCATTATCATTTTGCATTATTTACCAAAGTCTTTCCGAAAACCCATAGGCGGAGGCAAGGCGTAATTCATTCCTGGTGTTTATTTCTGGATTCAAATTTTCATTGAAATACTTGGCATCTATCACCGCATTCTCTGATCTTTTAACTCAACAACACGCATATACGCGCACTCATGTCTCCATAGATACACATATATCTATAAGTATATATATATAGGCATGTAAATATGTAAAAACTTCACAACAGTAAATATATATATATATATATATATATATATATATATATATATATATATATATATATATATATAAATGTCTGTACATATATCTTTATGTTGATAGACATACATTTTTTCCTTTATCTATAGAAATGTATATTCAAATAGATACATTTTTACACTGTACGCATAAATGTACATTTAACTACCTGTATAATCGCGAGTGTCTATTTCTATGGACGTGTCGGTGAACATGGCGGCGTTCGAGCGGCTTTGGGTTCAAAGGAAACAACATAAGTTTTTCAGAGGATTAACGTTTGAGCAATCAACTTACCGGAAATAAGCCTCAAGAGAAATTCCAAGCATTTCTCTTTGAAATCAATCAGATCTTTCACATTTATATCTGTGAGGTGGGACATAGATAGATAGATAGATAGATAGATAGATAGATAGATAGATAGATAGATAGATAGATAGATAGTGAATAGACTAATATAGATATATAAATAAATAATAAACAGACATAGGTAGATATGAAAAGACTCGCATAGATAGACATGAAAAGTCTCATATAAATATGTACACACACATGTAGATAGCTATCAAGACATATAAATATGTACACACACATATAGATAACTATCAAGACATATAAATATGTACACACACATATAGATAGCTATCAAGTCTCACAAAGATAGATAACAACCTACATAGATAGATTAATATGAACCGACATATATGGATAGATGTGTACACAATCATATCGATATGCAAAGACTCGTGTATATATATATATATATATATATATATATATATATATATATATATAGATAGATAGATAGATAGATAAATTCCCAGATCAATTTTTTTTATTTTTTAATGTAACTATAACAACAAGAACATTTCGATTTCATTTTTGCCTTGAAAAAGTCGGAAGACGAAAGGCGTCGGCAAAATCTAAGATCTTTTTTCCAATTTTCATTTTATACCATATATAATGACGTCACACATTATGAAATGGACAAAGTCCGACAATTATTTTAAGACATTTTTTTTTTTATGTCTATACATTCTTTTTATAGATACAAATATTTAAGTAAATGCTCTGTTTTATAATAAACTGTATTAAACAATATTTACCGGCCTGAATGTCCGAGAAATTTTCACCGAAAATATTCTTTCTCCGACAGGATTCGAACCTGTATCCTATACGGAAACGTCATTTAGCTTGACGTGTCTTTAACCGACTTGGCCACAGAGGAGCGTTCGGTTAGCAACGTTGAATTTACTGTATTTTAAATTTGTATTCGACCTTGCTAAACGAAAGTGTTTTTTAATCGTTAAAAATCGATGATTTTAGACATTATTTTTGCTCAACGCAATTCTCTTTATTATAAGTCTTTCAAAATGAAATATACTTTTCTGAAACTATTTGAGGAAAATTACCTGATTTAAAAAGTTTAAATATCACCTAATCAACTACACATTAATACAGAATTTTAAAAGATTTAAAACTTTATAAATTATTCTAATTAATTTTTTTTAAAGGAAATCAAATCTTGTAAAAATTAAGTAATTATCAAAAAATGTTTTTCTTAAGACAATAGAATCCATAATATATGTTATTCATAAAAGCAATTACAAACTTTCTTAATTAAATAATGTCTTAGATTTATTGGATTTTTTATTTTACGATTCAGGGCAGATTTTCTATAACTAGGGGTTTTATAAAAAAAAATCTTTGATCACTTTAAATTCTTCAAAACCTCTGTTTATGACTAATATAAACATCGCTTCAAAAATAAATTTCTTATTAATAACATTTTTATCAAGATTTTCTAAAAAGAAACGCTTTTAAAATAATTTCATTGATTTGTGAATAAGTCCTGAAAGTTTCACGAAAATCCGAAAATTATTTGCTTTTTGCAAGAATTTCCAAATCAATGTTTTTTTTTTGTTTTTTTGTTTTTTTACCGCAGAAGGACGCAAAGATTCTTATCAAAATTTTGAAAGTTATAAAAGGATGAAAAATATAATTTAATAATTAAAATAAATCCTCTGGTCTTTGACCTCTTAATAATCATTTTTTATGATAAATATATATTGTTTTTAAAATCAGTAGCATTTTTTATTATGTGTGTTCATTTTTTTACGAATCTTGGGATGTACACACAAACACACACAAACATACACACACACACACACACACACACATATATATATATATATATATATATATATATATATATATATATATATATATATATGATAAAAATATAATTTTATGGTATGTTATAGTTATGTGTAAATGTGCTCATTATCAGAGACAGAGCGTATGTGAATATGAAAATAGTCCCTGAAGTCTACACCAAGCAGCGACAGTCTGTTTCATGCTTCAACGTAATCTTCAGGTCATGTGTGTTGTGTTTTGAATCAACTATTTATATATGTTGGTCAGTTGTACATTATGGGTAGTAAAAACTTTTGCATTTTCCTGACGGCTGTTGGGGGGGGGGTGCTGTAAAATTTACGTTTCAAATTATTCTAGAGGTTATTGAACAGACATCACTGTGGATCGAAACGCCGTTACTTGTAACTATTTTGTAGTGTTGTTTGTTAATATTTTAATGATTATTTTTCATTGATTAGTCAATTATTTGTTGTTGATTATTATTATTATTACATTTACTTGTATTCATTCGTAGTGAGTTGACTTGTTTATTATTTACTTCATTTGTTTTATTTATATATATTTCTTTATTTTATTTAGTTATTTCAATATATATATATATTTATTTATTGCAACACACACACACACACACACATATATATATATATATATATATATATATATATATATAATTATTTATTCGAAAATTATAATATAAATATGTTATAAAATCACTACATAAATAACCATTTCGTTTCAACACTTCTTGTGTCTTATCAAATGATCTTGGATATATATATATAATTATTTATTCGAAAATTATAATATAAATATGATATAAAATCACTACATAAATAACCATTTCGTTTCAACACTTCTTGTGCCTTATCAAGTGATCTTGGATATATATATATATATATATATATATATATATATATATATAAGAGAGAGAGACTGTGATGTATAGATATGCATTTATATATCTATTTTAAGCAAATGAATGAAAATTTAAACAGTCTGTATTGCATGTTTCGTCCTCTAGAAGGAGTTAATCACTTCAAAATAATATTTTTGCTGATGGAATTATATATGTTTAATATATTACTTACTGAGAATAAATGTTAAAGATATGGGAACGCTAAAATTTCAAATTAAGTATTAAATCTCATATTTTCTGATAACTTAATCGATAAATTATTATTTTGTTTTTTTGTTTGTTTGAAGGCACATCAACTCCTTATAGGTCATTTAATGGTAAAATATAATTTTCTTGGGAGCTTGAGCATTTTTTTCTTTTTACAAAAATCTATTGCTGTTTCTTTTATATTTTCTTTTGCAAAAATCTGTTGCTGTTAATTTTTTTTTTTTTATAAATCTATATTTTCAATAAATGTGTTTTTTCTCATTTCAAGCTGTATTTATGATATAGTAAATATTTATCATAAACATTTTATAAGATGTTAATTTTTAAACTGTACTTTTTTCTGTAACACGAATGCATTTGTATTATCCTCAAGATAAATTCCGAGCATTTCTCTTGAGGCTTATAAAACAAGAGTACAAAAATGGAGTACTTCTACCATATATATGCAGGAGATACCCATTCTTCACTTTCTAGATTCGATAGAGTCTCAAAGTGATTCCGTATCCTTGTGAGTACCGAATTATTTTCCAGCCTATAATCCCTATCTCACAGACCAAAGTTCCACTGTTCTTTCTGAGTAGTCAAAAACGATTTAATGGGAAAAAAAAGTGTCCTCACACTTACCAGCATTTATTCATATAACCGACCAATCAACAACGACTAGACTTTACTTTCATCCCTCAGAAATGTTATTTAAAATATAGTCTTTGCTATCTTCAATATTTGCAATGACGTCATACAAAAATTAAGATCATCATTTTGCATTTTAAAACTTACAGCATCATTATCGCCTGTGCATGTAGTTTCACACTTTATATGTGACTCTAAAGGTTGAACACGACAAAAAAGTAAGAGATGACATTGGTTTTGTAGGGATACAAAAGGCGATTATCTCCCTTTGGTGAGATGAATTCACGTGGGTCACATGACAGCCGCTTACTTACGTAACTTCATAGAGTGACGAAAGTGGCTTCCAGGAGTCAAACCGAACAGTTACTTTTTTAGCAAAACCTTCCTCCCGCAGTCGGCTGCCACGTGTGCAGCTTACAAGCCCATGGCGCCGTTTTTCTATGGAAATCTACCTTCACCAGATATAGAATAGATCTCCGACTCGCAATCCTCAATTTGGGAAAAACCGAGGAATCGCCGTTTCCCGTCTGCGGGATATGTCATCGATAGCGGTATAGCAGATAAATCTGACTCATTTGAATCTGAAATCCTAAATATGTCTTCTCCAGAACCACAGAAGAATTTCAGGCAGACCCAATTCTCATTGGGAATTATTATATGCAAGGCTCACATTTTGTTCGTCCACTTTTTACTCTGCTTGTTCTTGCATACATGTTATATTTTCTCTGCATAGGACAATTGGAAATATGTATATATAATTTTATGCATGACAGTGGTATAAAACTCTCTCTGAGAACAAAGCATGTTTATCATTCCCTGTCTTTTCGACCATTCCGTTCCATCCGTGGAAATAAGGTTTTATTATATGATAATGCAACAACATTTACAGATAGCTGACCATATTAGGCATTGGGCTTGCACGAATCGATAAAAGAATAAACAATATAGTAGCATCAAGAAGATGTTCAGATAGAGACAGAAATAATAATAACATTAAATAAGAAGGTTGGTTGCATGTGATTTGTCACTTCAGAATATATCACTATTAAAAAGTATTATTTTTATACCTAAAATGGTAGCCGTCTTAAAGTATTGTATTATTACTTGGTGAATACTCTGAAGACATTACTTACGTTCTTGTAAAATATTTGGATGAAATGACGTTGAATCCGGTATGTCAGAATGATCGAGAAAATTACTGAAGAGGACATATTGAATACAGAAGAGAGAGAGATAAAAGCAACGAGTAACCTACCTAACAAGCTTGTGTAAATGGATGACAGAAAAGAGATTGGGTGAGACTGTGAAAAGAGAAACCTTACTAAGAGCTAATCAGGATAAGACGTTGTGGAACGCCCAAATCCTGAAGGGACGCGGTATACAGAAGAACACTTGAGCAGCAAAATTACAATTACAACCGTTGTAAACCTTGACAGCGACGATGGGTTACTGTTCTTTTTTCTCCAGAATGAATTATGTGACAAACATTTTTTTTAATTGCTATGTCCCTTCAGAAGGTAGATAATCATGGCTTGCCACAATTTACTTTTATCTGAATTGCCATAATTTGGAAGGTAAAAATGGCGAGATAGTTTCCCGTAATCTTATTTGAATTCAGTATTGTCCTTTTTATATATTGGCTAACAGACGAAGCTAAAGAACTTAGTCTACCCTGCTATTTAATCAATAGTCTAGGGAAGGGAAAGGAGAGTTTTTTTTTCTTAATTTTTCTTGCTTTTTTCTTATATTTTCTTATTTTTTTTCTTGCGTTTTTTCTTATTATTATGAACGTTATGTTAAGTGAGTACACTTCCGACATCACATTCCTGTTTCTCTTAAACAGAGAAATGAATATAAACTGACCTAGTTCAAGAATTCCTTTTAAAAAACAAAACAATAATCTGTATTCCCTTTTACCTTAAAAAAAATCACTCCTATAGCTGAAGCGTACCGTTACCAATTAGGCCATGGAAGAATGCCGTCGTAAAGCAATGTTCAATTTGCCGACTTAAAGAAATGAAGATCTCGCGTTAGGACATCATCGAATCTAAACCTGTTGGCTTCATTTTCGTACCCGAAATGCAAACACTGTCATTTTGAAAAGGATTTTTTTTTATCTGATATTATTTATAACTATAAAAATTATTTAGATTTTATCTAGAAGGACTTCGCGATCGGGACCTATCGATATCAATTTCAGTGTATAAGAAAAATAGGGATGTCAATTCAAACACATGCACACAAGTAAAATAACATGTATAGTAAAAAAGAAAAAAAAAATTCGGATAAAAAAGTCTTGCTTTGCCTAAGGGCATTTTGCCTGAAAGTGTACCTGGCAGAAGAACAGGTAATCGAAATCAACTAGCAGATTTCACTTTTTGCGTTGATAACAGTGAAGCCATCGGTACATATTAGCAGTTTCAAGAAAAGACGTAAGATTTATTGAAGACATCAAAATTTTTATTCCCTCTAATAATCATGGTGGCAATAAATTCTGATCTTCGCGAAAAATAAAAGAGTAATCACCGTTGTGTTTTAGCGATGACTGCTGTTGATTGCGTTAAATAGGCCATGTTTCGCCTTTTTCTGACTGACTATAGACTTTCCTTCACAATTCCCACGAAGACACAGGTCCGATTCCTATCGGAGGACACATACTTTTCTACGAAATTTCTCTAACATTCAGGCCGATAAATGTAATTAATACTTTTTTATTATAAAGAGAACGTTTACTTAAATAATTGTATGTATAAAAATAACGTGTAAACAGAATATATATATACGCCCCCGTTAAATTTAATTCCGTTCGAGCAGTCTTAAAAGATAGCGCGAATTTGTAAACAATGACTATTACTGCTAAAACTGCAAAGCCTTTCTATGAATTGAGCCCTCTCGGTCACTGGCGTGTTTATTCGAAGAATGAGTACGTAAAATTCCGCCTTCCTCTCACTACCGGGTGCTGATAGCTCAGGGGCAAAATCTCCGTAAAATCAGTCGTGTTTACATACTGGCTTAAGTAGGCTTGTCCCAGGTAACGCTAAAAAAGTGGTATACCCTGGAGAAAAAAGGTTTAGCGTTACCTGGAACAAGCCTACAATCGGATTTCTAGCGACACTGATGAGCTATGATACAGCGAAACTGTCTGTCTGTGGAGGACAATATATATATATATATATATATATATATATATATATATATATATATATATCAAAAAGTCATATAAATAAAGACAAAAGGAAAACTTTTCTCTACCGGCGCGTTTCGTCTTCTGTTGGACTTTATCTAGTCAATCGTAAGAATTTTATTCTACATCAAATATTTATAAATAAAAGTAAAAAATATTTTTAGATTTTCAAAACGTTTAAATCTAAGAACGCTCATAAATATACTATATGTATATGCTAACTGTATGTCAAGGTAAATATGGAGGATGCTAAGTGATATTATTTTAATGTCTAATATACGAAAATGAATAAATATTCTTATTATTGCTGTTGAGTATTTTTAATGTAATTAATATTTATTATTTATTTTGAGAAATTAATCTATGCGTTTATTTTAAATAACAGGTGTTGATTTAATCGCTTTCTTTTAAATTTTAATATTTTTATATTCATGCGTCTTGACTTGGGTAACGATTATAGCTTTTAAGAAATTTAAAAACCGGCGTAGATTTATATTTTGGCAAGATTCGATAGCGGCATTTTCAAGAACCTTTTGTCTAATTAAGTTATTTTTATCTTTTAACAAGTCTGGTCTTCTTTGCATTGACGTACTTATTTTTATGTATGTCTGATGCATCTGATAAATCGCCATGTATAAGATATATTTTTGTGTTCATAGATACGTATTTTTAATTCTGAAGCATGTATATATAAAATAAACTGTTACAAATGCTCCTTACAATATACTGTGGAGAAATGTGCGGAAATCTGAAAAAAAATGCATCTGTGGATGTTGAACAAACACATATGTACTAGGCCTCTACAACAAGGATTGTCTAGCCACACTCGCGAACGGCCAGCCATTATGATATATGGAATGTAAATTAATGTAATATTCATATATCTTATGACTCAGAGCCAATCAACTCTTTAGGATTACATTAAATCAACTTAATTTATTAACCAAAATCATTGTTTTTAAAGAACAGTGTCTCTTCAGGACGTTTGCGATCATGACACTTCATAGCTTCTTTCCTTTCTAGTTCTTAGCAATGGTTGTGTTTTTACTATCCCCCTCTAATTTTCTGTCTCCGCCTTACCTCTAATATGTCCTGTGAGTTCCGAATTCTCCAAACCATCCTCCATCATTTTATGTCAAAGAAATTTCAGTTGTCTCTTTCTGATTCTGAATACAAGTGTCCATTTTGATTCCATTTACTTCAATGTATCTTAATGCTTATTCTCTCCGTCCATTCTTCTGTGACCTCAAATTTCATTTCTGTGACCTCAGATCTCTTCTTCATCTATGAGGAGATTGTGCAGCATTTACTGACATATGTCGTTTAAAATAGGTTACATAAAACAGGTTGGTTTTTAGCGCGATCTATACTGTAACCAATAGCACCTCATCCTGGGTAAGACGTTAAACTACATCCGCCTCCTGGGTAAGACGATAAATTACGTCCAGAAGCAAAGCCTCAGATCAGGAGGTTTTGAGGAGCGTGGAACCACCTTTTAATTGCTGGTGACCCCAGGTCCACACTGACTCAGGATGGTAGTACCTGTTAGGGTCCCATCCCTGGGCAAATAGTTATTACCAGCAATACTTTTTTGAAAAAAATTATTACCAGCAATACAATTTTGAAGGAAAAATATTACCAGAAATAGATTTTTGACAAAACAAAATATTACCAGCAATAAAAAATGCTGTCGACATCAAATAACCCATTGAGGTTGATATGCTGTAAAACAAAATAAACTAAACTAATCTAAACCAAAGAATACATATTCTATTCATATGAATCTATCCTAAAAATCTTGTCGACAGTAAATAAGCCATTGAGGTTGATATGTCGTAAAACAAAATAAACCAAACCAATCTAAACCAAAGAATACATATTCTATTCATACGAATCTATTCTAAAAATCTTGTCGACATTAAATAAGCCATTGTGGTTGATATGTCGTAAAACAAAATAAACCAGACCAAACCATAGCACCATCGTCTTACTCATGGAAAACGTCACATTCAGGGCACACAAATTAATTAATGAACAGTTAACATCTATTCAAGGATCTAGCTGTCGGGTTTTACATTGTAAAACTAACTAATGCTGCAGATATTGTGAAAATCGGGATTTTGAAGGATTTTACCGCCTGTAGTGCCTTTGCGCTGAGGATTAGCCCGAGGAAGACTGAAGTGATGTTCACACCTCCAACCGGTGTTCCATACAAAGAGCGAACAATACTTTCGGAAAATACCAGGCTCGAGGTAGTTGACACTCTCCCATATCTAGAAAGTACTGATACAGATACAATCAGCTCAATCAAGGAAAGTTTATGTCATATATGCCTGATGCCTATGAAATCGAATGGTGGTCTCAAGAGTCATATTTTGCGGACATGGACTCCGAATATATATACACGTGTGTGTGTGTGTGTGTGCACATGTATGTATATGTACGTATTAGTGTGAGTCATAAGTAATATCTGTTGGGGAGGGAAGTGATTGTAATGACGAATATATTATCCTAACTACTAGTCATACGTGGCTATTAAGAATAAATTTGGAATACACTAACTTAGATTCTGGACGACAATCGCAGCGTACACAGTGTATTAAAGAATAAATTTCTTAATCCCACCAATAGTGGGACTGAAAGCATAAGGTCATGGTAATTCAAGAAAGAGAACAACAATATGGAGACATCCAAAAATATGCTGTGTTTATGGTCAAGAATTTCTTAACTGACCAGCAAATAAGAAATTGGCTTGCAAAATGTCGTTCTGGAGAAATGACGTTGATAGTCGATCTTTGGTTATGAGGTCATTAGTTTAAAGCAATCCACAGCAAAGAACTTGAAATTTAGCAAAGATATTAAACACATCCCAATCTACCATATACCGACAATTATAGAAGTATTCTAATCGTTTAGGTTCCACACGCTCTTAGCGAAAAGAAACAATGTGGATATATATGAACTGGGATCAAATACAGATCAAATATGTATCAGAATCTGATAGAATGATAAAAATAAATCATAAACTAGAAACGGTTATAAATCTAACATGTTTCGCTTTTACGCAAGCTGCATCAGAGAATGAGATATGGAAAAGGATTTTCTGACATTTTTTGAGTTGTTTGATTTTCATTGGTTAATTATTTTTTGAGTTGTTTGATTTTCATTGGTTAACTTTTATTAAATCAATTCCTAAAGAATCTAAGGTATACGTAACTACCACGACCGGTGTTGACGCACAAACCTCCCCAAATCAACGTATGGACAACCTCCAAATATAAATAATGATTACTAGACTCAAACACGCACACGCACGCACACGCACGCACACACACACACACACATACATACATACAAATCTCGAATCTCGCATAGACAAACTAGAATTAGGATATACTTAAACACATAAATTATACACACGAACGCTGCTTGGCCAGTCAAATGCACGGGAAGTCTACTTAATCAATGATAATCAAAGAACACAAAAAATAAAAATGCTAGAATAGTTTTCCATATATCATTCTCTGATGAAGCTTTAATAAAAGCGAAATATGCTGGATATATAAATGTTTTTATTTGTTCTTTATCCTATCATATATATATATATATATATATATATATATATATATATATATAAAGAGAGAGAGAGAGTTAGGTAAATGAAATAACTAGATATTACCAACCATATACATGCGTGTTGGCGTGCCATCACTGGTAAGTAAATAAATAATTTACCAATTTTTGTCAAGAGGTGTAGACATTATAGTGCTCGATGTGGTTAGACAGAGTTAAGAAATATATATTAATAAATACACATATACCTACGTTTTGTGTGCGACTTAAGTTTCACTGGTTACCCAACTCGTCGGGCACAAGATATAGCTTATTGTTTAAATGAACAATAAGTTATATTTTGTGCCCGACGCGTTGGGTAACCAACGAAACTTAAGTCTCAAACTAAACGTAGGTATATATATATATATATATATATATATATATATATATATAATGATTGGACAGAACTTTAAATCAACTGTTGAAACTTACGCTCGCTTTCCTTTTTGGCTGCCTGTCCTAATTTCCGTGTTTCAGTTTGTAAAGAATAAAGTCGGGGTATATCTGGGTGTTATATTCGGCACTGCTGCCCAGGGATATAATGGTGCCGTTGATAATGATATTCGTCATCATCACCATGCCGATGAGGATGACGGCAATAATGATGATACTCATTGATTTCAAACTGTCAGAAATGGGAAAACAGATATTTTAATTCGTAAAATTAGTATGCTGCGAAAAAAATACGAAAAAAAGATGAAGGTAAAATATATATTAATAAAATAACGTAAAAGATTACAAAGTGATGCTTAAATAAGAATAAAAAGAAACTTACATAACGTTAAAGATACGAACACATAAAATAAAATGATAAAAAAAAATGGCCGTTATAAATCGATGTGTTCGGTTTATTCAATCGAAAAACAATTTCATTCCAATAAAATGCAGAAGAGAGGCAGTGACGGGATAAAAATGATTGTAATTATATATCTTTCCCTTCCATAGACAAATCTAGCTTTGATGTGCAGCTCTGGTGCGCGTTCAACGGCGCCTACCCCACGCTAACGTCCATTCATGGACATTAAAAAAAAAAGAAAAAAGAAAAGGCTTCTTTTTTTGCTATTTTATTATTTTTTTTTTTTTGGTTGAAATATTTTTCTATTGAAAATAAAAATGAAAGTGAGAAATTCTTTAAAATATACGTTTTCTTTTTTTTTACGACAAAAGAAAAGTAAAAATGTCTTTTTTTTTATTTCAGTTCTTTTCCTTTTTTTAGTTGGGGGAGGGGGTTGCTCACACACATGCAATGGATGGAATATTTTGGAGTCCTTCATTCACCTAATTTCTTCATTATGCGATTGAGAAGTTGATACTTTTGTTTCAATCTTTTCATTCATTTACTTTTTTTCAATTTTAGTTATATATATATATATATATATATATATATATATATATGTGTGTGTGTGTGTGTGTGTGTGTGTGTGTGTGTGTGTGTCTTTTTATAAGCAGTTAAGAAGAAAAAAAAGACATTCAAATTTGTCTTCTTTTTACCTGCTTTTTTTCTTTGTCTAATTTTATTTTATTCTGCCACATCTTTTCCATCTTATTTTAAAAGTTGTTTTTTTTTCTTTCTAGTTTTCTTTTATCCCCCCCACTCTGTTCTTCCTCTTTTTCTCTGAATTTTCCTTGCTGCATTTTTTGCGTTATGCTTTCCGTTAGTTCTGAAACTTACTCTATTTTTTATTTTTTTTTAAATCATTTAAATTTTTTCAGTATTACTGTTCTTATAATTTCTTTAACAATTTTTAGATAGATAGGAAATGAGAAAAAAAAGAGGTCGTTTAAATTTTATTTCTATTACTTACTTTTTGTTACTTTCCTAATATCTTTCGTTCTTTCTTTCATTTTATTTTACTCTGCCATATTTTTAGGCCTTTTTTTTTTTTTTTGTCTTTTTGTCTTCATTCATTATCGACTGTCTTTATCACTTTTTATTTCACGCACACTTCTGTCTAAATGCCTTAATTTAAGTTTTCTAGCTAGCTATTTCTTTTTTATTCCTTTTACATTTATTTTCCCTTTTCCTTTTTAGAGTGTTGGGATAGTTCATATTTCTGCATACATCATTCTTTTTTCTTTTTTTTTTAATATATTCATTATCTTTTTGTCAGCCAGACGTTGCAGTCTTTTTCTCTTTCTCTTCATCTTTTGACTCGCTTTTCTCTTTTTGACTATTTCCCATTTTCAATGTTTAAATATTTCTATTTCTATAATACTTTACTTTATCTATCTGAATGTTACGTTTTTTATTTTGTTGTTTTTTTTTTAATTTATTTTCCTTCATTACATTTGTGTCCTTTTCGCTGACTTTCCACTCTTTTTATCTTCAGTATCCGTCACATTTTTAACACTTCTCATTTCGCCTCTCTCTCTCTCCCACTCTTCCTCTCCCCCCTCTCACTGTCTCTTTCCGAATTTTTTCAACATTTCTTCTTTTTCTTTCATCGTTTGTTACTTTTTTGTTTTGTTTTTATCAAATTGCTCACTCCTCTTTTTTCCACTTCTTCTTCGCTTTTAATTTCTGCTATCTTTCTTTCTACACTTTTTTATCTCTTTTTCTTCACACTTTCTTTTTTCTTTCTTTATTCACCTCTACTTTATCTTGTCTCTCTCTCTCTCCAGCATACCTTTAACATTTCCTTTCTCCTCTCTCTTTAAACTTTTCATTTTTTTTTAATATTTTCCGTACTTCTATCTATCTATCTATCTATCTATCTATCTATCTATCTATCTATCTATCTATCTATCCGTCCGTCTATCTATCTATCTATCTATCTATCTATCTATCTATCTATCTATCTGTCTATCTATCTATCTAACCTCTCTCTTTATCTCTATATTCTTCTCTCTCTCACTCTCTATTTATATCTTGATCTGTGTCTAGCTATATATTTTCTCTCTCATACTCTCTCTATAGATTTACTTTTCTCATTATCCCTCTCGTCATCTCTGTTTCTTTATTATTCTCTAATTTTCCTTTTATCGAATCCCCCTCTTTTTTATATTTTACCAATGCGTTGCTTATTTATCCTCTGCCTCATATACAAGATCCTACCCAATGGTTTCGGGAACTTTAACAGTACGCATGAAACAAATATAGTACGGAGAATTGCCGTTACTCTTTGGTAGCTTGTGTAAAATAGTGTGCAAGAAGCGAGCAGATTATTTCGAAGGAGAACGACTGGAAACTACATATCAGCACTTCGTATAATTTTGGGCAGAGTGATATGACGAAGTGCGTAAAATCACATTTGCGTTAATTACTTTGAGTAAAAGCAGGGATTCAACTCTCCATGCGCCCCTCTGCTACTGCCTTTCATCATGTAGTCGAGACATTGATTCTTTGTTATTAGTGACTACTTCCTGAGCGATACTTAGAGAAATGATAATGGTAATGATAATATTAGCCGTTTCCCTATAAGGAAACATTTGGCATTCATTGACCGAGCAGCCAGTACTACTTTTGGTTGAAATTTATAAAATCTTTCTCTTAAAACAATTTTTCAGGAAAATAGGTATCTCAAATCCAGTAGCTGTTATTGCTCTTTCCAGTAATGATTTAGGTTTCCGTCCTAACCTTTTATCTGAAGTAAAAGAAATGGAAAAAACAGTGAGAAATTCTTAATAATTTCTTTGGCAATGATAAATAGGAAATGAGAAAAAAAGAGGTTATTTAAATTTTACTTCTTTAACTTACTGTTTCTTATTTACTTAATTTTTTCCGTTCTTTCTTTCACTTCATTTTACTCTGCCATATTTTTAGGCCTTTATTTATTTTGCCATATTTTAGGCCTTTATTTTACTCTGCAATATTTTTAGGCCTTTATTTTACGCTGCCATATTTTTAGGCCTTTATTTTACTCTGCCATATTTTTAGGCCTTTATTTATTTTGCCATATTTTCGGCCTTTATTTTACTCTGCCATATTTTAGGCCTTTATTTATTTTGCCATATTTTTAGGCCTTTATTTTACTCTGCCATATTTTTAAACCTTTATTTATTTTGCCATATTTTTAGGACTTTATTTTACGCTGCCATATTTTGGGGGCTTTATTTTACTCTGCCATATTTTTAGGCCTTTATTTATTTTGCCATATTTTCGGCCTTTATTTTACTCTGCCATATTTTTAGGCCTTTATTTTACGCTGCCATATTTTAGGCCTTTATTTTACGCTGCCATATTTTAGGCCTTTATTTTACTCTGCCATATTTTTAGGCCCTTATTTATTTTGCCATATTTTTAGGCCTTTATTTTACGCTGCCATATTTTAGGCCTTTATTTTACTCTACCATATTTTTAGGCCCTTATTTATTTTGCCATATTTTTAGGCCTTTATTTTACGCTGCCGGGATTTTGCATGCTGATTCTGAAGACAAGCAAGCATTCCTTATTTGGATGATAAGCGTAAAACCAAATTCGTACACTTGCATTTTACTCTCTGTATTGGACACTCTGAATCCCCTGTAAAAGGGTAAACACCCCACCAAAAAAGGGCCATCTTACGAGTGGCTATTTTTTATACTCATGTATAAACCCGACTAATATCTCCCTTTGTGACTCTCGTGTAAACTGTTTCATTCTTTTCTTTTTTTTTTATTCTCATGTAAACAGAACAAACGTCTACCTTTTTGACTCCAATGTAAACAAGACCTACGTGTACCATCTTGGCTCTACTATGAATAGGACCTATGCTAGGAAGGAGAAACCCATCAATAGCATGTTTCTCAATCTATTCATTGTCCTTTTTGCCTTTTAAGACTTTCCATCGAAATTGAATAACCCAACAATGTTTTATAGGTTATTTAGAAAGCTAACCTTCTTCTGGGTTAGACATTGTTCAATAAACACGCTTTGGATTGCTGCTTTGGATGGATGAAGTTGAATGGTAGCTACTGAGGTCATGTATCACAGAAATAACTTGTCCACCTGTGAAAAGCTCTTTCAATCTTCACTTTAAAAGTTCCGTAGAAATATCTATAGAATAACTTTATGACTAATGTATTAAAACTCAGTTTCAGTATCTGAAAACATACAAGTACCCCGGTCTCAAAATCCATGTAATGGGGTAGAATAATAAAAAAAAAAAACATATGGCCAACTCTATATATCCTGGTACGCTAGACATTAGACATTTGGAAATAAGTTATCTGGGACGATATTTTACGTTGTTACTTAACTATATTGAACCAAGATGTTTTTCAGAGGTATCTGAAACTTTGAATTTTACTTTTAATTTTTATAGCTTATGGACTAACGCTTTTACTAATTGTCATCAATGACTTGTAATCAGTTTCCAACTATGTATTTATACAGATGACAAACATTTATTTCTGTCAAGTCCGACAGTTTTGACGACGTAAACGTGGTAACTGCTCCCGAAAAAGACCTCCACTCGGCGGTTAACTGGAACAAAAAATGGCTTGTAAATTTTAATGCCCTCAAAACAGAATTGCTTTAATTTAATCACCACAAGCATTTCTGCCTGGCAGATGCCAAACTTCAGGGGAGCAACACACTTCTTGGCCTCACGTTTTCCACTAACATGAAGAGTCAATATATCGAATCAACTGCTACGTCTGCTGCTAGAAAAGTTGATTCACTGTGCCGTGCCTGAAGTTTTTATCGTCAGAATCCATCTGTCACATTTGTAAATCTGCCATTCGCCCGTGCAATGATTTCTTTCTCCCGTATTATATATCGAGATTCTTGACAAAATTCAAAGAAGCGTCTGTAGTGTAATCGATCCTGACTTGGAATCTCGACACCAGTCATTTTCTCACCACAGTGACGTGGCTTCCCTCTGTCTTTTCTCCACATATGGCAATTGTTCTGATGAGCTTGCTTCCTGGTGTCTTACATAAATTAAAGAGTGCTACTGGATTAGCAACTATGTCGCACCTTTTTACTCCTGAAATAGATAAATGCAACCGCCACTTCTATTCGAATAGTTTATTTTCTCACACTTCTTACCTGTGGAACACCTTTCCGATTTTTTGCTTCCCTGCCAACTACAATCTATATAGATTTAAATGCACCGTCAATCGCCAACTTATGTCTTTATGAACTCTGTTCCTTTATTATCCATTCCTCACTCTCCTCCCACCAAAGTCTTCTCATTCACTTTTACTCAATGTAAACCCCCCTGTATCTTAGTGGCATTATCACCTTCCTTAAGGTGAAATGATTAAAAACTATACAAGTAGAATGCAGAAAGGGGTGAGCTAAGCATTGGGGACCCCAGATTCAAATACAGAAATTTAAGTAAACGTGAACGCACATAAAGCAGGAAAACATATGCAAATATATGAACAAATACATATGCTCATTTGGTGGCTATTAGGTTGGTGCAAAAATAATGACGTAATAATGTCGTTTTTTGACGTATTTTTAACGTCAAGAAACGACATTATTACGTCATTATTTTTGCACCAACCTAATATCTATCACTGACGTCAGCAGTTGGTGTTCACGCCTACCCAGGATTTTGCATGATTATTCTGAAGACAAGCAATCATTCCTCATTTGGATGATAAGCGTAAGACCAAATTCTTACAATTGCATTTTGTTCTCTCTGAAACCCCTATAAAAGGGTAAATACCCGACCAAAAGCAGTCATCTTCCGAGTGGGTATTTGCAAACTCCTGTATAAATCTATGTTTTTCTCTGCCCCTCGTGGCTTTTTTTTAATATTTTTACTATATCTCCTAAACCCTTTTCTGTCATCCATTTACACACGCTCCTTAGGTAGATTATGAGATGTTTTCCGCTTTTCATCTTCAATCTATCCTATGAGCATCAAATTTTCCAAGCCCACTCTCCTCATTATGTGCCCTAGAAATTTGAATTGTTTTTTTCCTGATGTTCTTTATAAGTGTCCTTTTTGTTTTTTTGTTTTTTATTTTCTCTAAAACCTCATGGTTTCTCATCTTTGAGGTGATTGTCCAGCACTCACTGCCATACAGAAGAACAGACGTCACGCAACAGTTTAGTACTCTTTTCCTTGTTTCTAGCGCTGATATTTTTCTTCGTACAGAGCTAGACAAGTGTAGTTCGAACGCTGAATGTTAATGAAATGGTCAGCGAAACAAGCTTGCTCACTAACACCCTATATTAGTCACCCTATGTTAGGCACCTTATTCCCAATAGAAAAAGTTATTTATTTTTCAGCATAATCCACTTCCTTGTCAACGAAACAAACCCAACCTAAATCTATCGTAATCAAATAGAGCAACGTCCTGGGTATGACGATAAACTACATCCGCGTCCTGGGTATGACGGTAAACTACATCCGCGTCCTGGGTATGACGGTAAACTACGTCCAACAGCAAGGAAGGCCTCAGATGGTGTTTTCAGAAAAATAATGTTGCCAGCTATACGTTTTTTTTGAAAAGAAAATAATGTTGCCAGCTATACGTTTTTTTTTAAAGAAAATAATGTTGCCAGCTATACGTTTAATTGTACTGCATATTTAATATATATATATATATATATATATATATATATATATATATATATATATATATATATAACTTTATTTGGCATTAAATGACCTACAGTGGTTGATATGCCATAAAACCCAACCAACCAAATAGAGCAAACATTATACAATGAAAATTGAGAATTCATAGTAACAAATAAAATCACATGCTCACTCATCTGTCCCTAATCCCCGCTTCGTGATTGTTAACTCAACTTGACAGGGTTTGTTAACAACATGTTACTCTCTAGTGTTCGATCCTCATTGCATGTCCATTTCTTTGGTCCTGTACGAAGACCAAGATATATAAATGTTCACGTCAAAATCCATCTTACACATTTATAAATCTATTATTCTTCCATTCATTAAATATTGATACCATATCTGGTCTTGTTTTCTCTGCTATATAACTCGATATTTCCGACAGAATCCTAAGAAGAGTCTGAAATATAATAGGTCCTGACCTGGCATCTCGACTTCAGTCATTTTTCCCCTGCCATAACGTGGCTTCTCTCTATCTTTTTCTATAAATATTTTCATGCCATTTGTTCTAATAATCTTTTCTCTTTGGTACCTCGTCTGCATGAATTTCATCGTACTACTAGATTGGCAGTTAGGTCTCATCATTTTAACGTTGAAATACTTAGTTCTAACCGTCAGTTATATTCTATTAGTTTAATTTCTCGGACTTCTCCCCTGTGGAACCTTCTTCCGTTTTCTTGATTCCCTGCCACCGACATCCTTTAAAAATGCAAATGTAACATTAATCACAGTCTTCTGTCAGCATCCTCTACCAAACGATCCAAGAAACAGGGCGTAAGATTAATCTTTTAATAAGAGAAATGACTGTCTGGAGTTTGAATGAATGCAGTGATGGAACCAACATTGAATCCATTATAAAAATTCAGAATTTTAAATTAGGAAATACCAAAGACTTCAAATACCCCTTTGCATGGATCAGTTATAACAAATTTAGTACAGGAGAATAGGAAATTAAACAGAGAATGGATTCACCAACACCACAAGTTGCTACAAAACTAAAACGATAACTTAAAACTCGAAACATGTAAAAAAACTACGTCAGATCGAGGCTTTCGCGTTAATGTCATGCATGATACCAAAGATGTTACGAATTATCTGGACTGTTATTATTAATACAAATAAATATTACAAATTATAAAAATGCTTTCAGATTGATTTTTAAGGTTGACTTCCAGTGAATGAAGCGTGTAGGTCTTAGCGATGACAATCCTATTTGAAATGTAATAGACTGGCGCTACATAATCACAAAGAAAAAACTGTACCAGATAAGAGAAACCAGATTACTTGAGTACTTTCAACAGCTAAAATGGATATCACATATAAATCGAAGAGAAAATATCATCATGAAGATGTTGGCTTTCCGCATCACCTCAGGCATAAAGCAAATAAGGAAACTCCTATCAATACTGGAAAGAGCAATAACACTTACTGGACTTGAGGAAGCTATTTTCCGGAAAATTTGTTTTAATAGAAATATTTTATTCATTTCAAATGAAATAACATCGGCTTCTCAGTCAATGAATGTCTGATCTTTCCCTATAAGGAAATAGCTAATAAATGCTGTTCCAATAACTTGGACTGATTTTAAATGGTAATTAAGTTCAAGCGTCTAATGATTTTTTTCTTTTTCTTTCAGATTTAACAACTTAAGTCTTTGGCAATGTCAACCATGGAAAGATTAACAATCAAACAACGTGTTAAAGTTATCGGACCCTATTACGAAAATGGACGTTCAAACATTTTTTTGGTCAACATAATCGACCAAACGAGAGTGCAATTGGAAAAATTTTTCAAACAAACTGGATCGGTGGCAGATGTGAAAACACCACTGCGTGCTCGTTTATGCCGTTCACCTGAAAAAATTACTGCAGTGCACGAGAATGTGGCCGAAATTCCAGACACCTCTATTCGCCATCGCGCGCAGAAATTGAACCTCTCCACAACTTTACATCGAATTTTGTGCCACCGAAAATTTGGCGGACATTTGAGCGATATTATTTTTCACACATAACTGTCATGACTTAAATAACATGGTCCAATAGAGAAATAAATAAATTTTTACCAATAACACTGATTTATTTATTGCTGACTTTGATCCGTCTTAATGAAACACCCTTTATTACACTCACCATTACTAACCGAGATAAACAAATTTATTTACGTGTTTAATGTTTTCATGAGAATCAGTATTCTTTGTTTAATGTTAAGGAGTTGAGCGTTAGTTGCATTGACCCCTGGGATGAGCCATACGTGAAAGTAAATTAAGGCATCCTATTCAGTCATGATTAAAGAAGTACAAATATTCGTGTTTATATATTACTTTTTTCATGGTGGTTACTTTATACAATTTCTGCGATAGAAACACTTTGTAATCCTTCTCTATATTTATAATTACTTGCACCATTGTCTCATGCTATGTATCAACATTTTCTTTCTAATATAAGTACGATCCATAAAGGAAAATTCAGAAACGAGTAAGAAAAAATCTGTGAAATTGAAAAGTAATTTCGAATAAAATCTTCGGGCTGAGGCAAGATAACATCCTTATATCTGATATTTATTTTAGAGCTAAGCAAAGTATTTCAGCGCATGGGGTGTCAAAAATACTTTTACAAACTTTGTGGCGGGTTCCTTGCACCAGTAAAAGGACAAAAGTTCATATAAACGTATGTCCTCATATCCTTCGTTTTTGACATATTAAGTTTAAAGTTTACGCTAGACGCTGTTAAATGTAGAAACCATAATACAATCCAAAAATACTTTTACAAACTTCGAATATCCTGCCATTGTTAAACGGACCACTTCTCAGTTAACTCACTACTACACAAGTTAAACCTTGAAGGCACACTAGCCACAGATGTACATGATTGACAAATGTAACGTAGTCTACACGACAACACAGCGCCATCTAACGAAGGATTAGTGAACATATGTTTATATGGAGTTTTGTCCTTGTTTGGGTGTGAAGGTCCCAACCCTAAAACTTGTAAATGTATTTCTGATACACCCTGTGTATTTCTGTTTTTATTTGAGAGTGCAGGATTTATAGAAACGGGAAATTGGCGAGCCGAGCTCGAATTCCAGATAAAAAAAAATAGTTTATGTTTCATAGTAACCTCTTTAGAAAAACATGACTCAGCATCTGCTTGCGTATACTCCTGTTGTTAGATATCTTGTTTAACATTTATTATGACTGGCATACCACAATGGCTAATAGAGTCAAAAAAAAAGAGGCTATCCCAATGGCAAATCACTACCAAAATTAGACGATCTGGCAGTCGGAGGAAAATACTATTCTTAACAATTGCTATTCATATTTACATTTTATTTTATCCAGCATACACCCTTGTGCAAATTAATTGAAACAACCTCTTTAGTTTCCTTTCTTCCAACATATGGTCAGCGTTAAACCCACTGAAGTGACAAGGTGTAATCGATTCCTATTTTATCCTCAGATTAGGTCATTTGCAGTAGTATGCAAGTGTAGGCTGAAATTTGTTTGGCTTTGAAAAATATTACTCCATCCGCGATTGCATCAGATTTTTATCACGTCCAGACACTATTGTCTCGACTGTCGATTAGTTGTCCCACGGCCATTGTCTGGGGTGGGCGTTATTCCAAGGAAGCGTACGAAAATTGTAACGCTGCACGAAAACACTGGCAAGCTTTACCAGTGGGTAAATCAAACTACTATAAACTGTCCCGGAAACGCTCCTAATTTAAATCCAATCGAGAATCTGTGGTCAATCTGCAAGGAACGACTTCTTAGAATGGACATAAGAAGTACTAACATGTGCACTAGATCATGTTTCATTGGAAAATACGAAAAAAAAGTAGATAATAACGGAATTATTCGTTTTGTTTCAATTAATTTGCACAAGGGTGTAGAAAGAAATAACTTTTTCGAAAAGTAATTACGTATTTCACTGCTTTGAATTATAAGGTAGAACGGAAGCAGAATTGTAAAGAACGGCGTCTCTAATTAGTTCGTTAGCACTTCTATCTTACAGTTTGTCGTTTTCCGTGCATTTCAGAGTTTAACCTCAAGGAGCATTATAACTTTTAAAAGCAACGTATTCGCCTTTGTTTACTGTATGAATTCCAAACTAGCTAGTACTGCTGCAGAGACATTTAAAAGTGAAGTGTAGACTGATGCGGTAAGGCTCTTCCATGTCAATTGAGGTTTAAAACTGTTTAAAAACAGTAAATGTGACATATACGACAAGCCTCGTTCGGTGAAAAAAATCACACTGAATCAAGTCCATTTTAAAGAGATGTTGCAATGTTAGCTTTGTTCAAAATTGCCGGAAATTAGGAAGGCTATAGTTAGAGAGAGCATTGAAAGAAACAGAAGACTAGACAGGGAAAACAAAGAAGAGTTTTACTACATACTCATACATAGAACAGAAAAACTTAAGTAAATCGACTACTCCTCAAATCCTACTCTCGTGTTGCTATTTGCCATATTTATAAGTCGGAGCAGTCCATTGTCGCAGTGGTAGGAAAGAGCAAGAATTACGCTTAGATCTACTAAAAAAATCAGAGATTTGGTGTACAAAATTAATGTATCATATTCAACTCTTCACAAACAACTCAAGCGAACTGAGAGAGAATTTGGGATCTTTTTGCTTGAAAACCAAATACAGCGTTCTACCAACTGTAGTAGTCTTTGAACCAGAAATGCCAACTTTCTGGTTTTGCATTGCATTTTGCATGTGATGAAAAGTATGTTTTGCATGTTAACATAAAGAGAATGTCAACGCAGAAATCAATTCTCTGTTCACAGAAATTCTTGCTTTCTGTCTGTTAGAAAATGGAAGGTGTTGTCCATTACGTATAGGGCCCACACTGAAGATGTTTATTAATATCAAGTTGATCCGGTAAACGAAGCATTACATCGAATACGTCGTTATTTGGTAGAAAAGGTGTTATTCTCCAGAGGAATAATGCAAGGAATGGTTTACTCTGCAAAATAAGAACCAAGGAAAGATAAGACCGTTGGCATTCGGGGTTCTTCCACAATTCTCCGTATTCACGAGATTTAGCACTTCGAAATTTGCATTTGTTTCAGTCACTAGCACATTTCATAAGTTTCGTAACATTCAGAAACAAAGTTGAAAACAGTCGTTCAAACATTCTTCGGCAAAAGAAATCAGATTTCTTTAAGCATGGAATCGAAAATTCGCCATTCCATTGTTAGGTTTCAGTCATAGAAAATGAAGGCGATTTGGAATTCTCATGTATTCTAAATATTTTACTTCTCATAGTTCATATTTGGATTCGTAAGCATTGAAACTGGGCCTTTTTCTAGGTCCAGAATAACCAGAATAATTGGCTATGGTTAAAAGTAATTGGCAGAAATTCCCAACAAACAGAACGGACAAAGTTTCCAATAAACAACGAGAAACGAAAGAAAAGAATAGGGCAAAGATAATACTAAACAGGCAATATATATATATATATATATATATATATATATATATATATATATATATATATATAATAAATGAACTGATTTAAAATATGGTTTTTCGCTACACAGTTCTAACCGTGTTTCAAAAATGGAAGCTAAAAGCTTCGAATTTAAATTTGTAATTAAATTAAAACATTAGTTCCATTTCATCCTCAAACGAATTTTGGAGTAACTTATTTTAAAATTTACTGGGTTTTAAAGGCACGGCAAAAATCATAATTTACTGTTTCCAAGGATACAGAGAAATCCATTCATCCAGACAAGGGGTGGTTGCGTGTTTATTTTCATTAACTTTTGTTGTATCAGTTTGAAAAAGGGGTTATGTTTAGGTAGGGGGAGGGATGTATTTTTCAATGAATTCTGACAGCCGTTAAATGCATGTCGTCTGGATTTTTTTTTTAATTTTATTGTTAACGGCAAAAATTCTTACGGAATTTTTTTCTATTTGTATACTTAAAGATTTTTGGGGGATGTTTAGGTTAGAATACATTATATTTAACTACAATTTTAATATATAAGTGCGTGTGTGTGTGCGTGCGTGCGTGCGTGCGTGCGTGCGCGCGCATGCGTACAAACCAAAAGTAGGCAAAGCATCAGTTATACGACAAAACGTTCATTAACTAAGAATGATGTTAAAACACAAAAGTCAGACAATTGATTGTAGCGTTCTGACCTAAAAACAAAAAAATAAAATGGCGGATGAAACCGAAAATTGATCTATCTTATTGGCGTGGATGAAATCCCAGCATGCATCTGTAGGATTTGTCTATACATTTAGGGAGGTGAATATTTTTGCTGTTATCCCATGCCTGATTGGAACCAAGACTTTTCGATAAATAATATTTCAATGTATTTAACTTATATTTGTGTTATATGTCCTTTCGGGTAAAACATGATTATTTTCCGAATATCTTAAGTCGTATTCCTTTTTTGCATTTTTTATTCAGTTCAGTTCTTTTCCACTCTTCCACGTTTCTTGTTACTAATTCAATTGTCTCATAAAAATTAACGGCATATTAAGTTATTCCGTTAAATATATTTAAAACCGCACTTCGTCTTATATACAAAGCTGGAGTTTCACTTCGGTTAATTTTAGCCCCAATATCCACTGCCGTAGGTTATCATTTTACCCCATACCGTCTATTTTTACTTAACCCGACTCCTTAATATTACTGTTATTAAAACGGCATTTGTGCTTACGAACATGTCACGTTGAAACACCGATTCCCATACGACCACCGGAGTTAAGCAACGTCATGTCTCGTCAGTACCTCGATGAGTGACTGTTTGGGAATAGTAGGTGTTTTAAGCTTGGATATGAAGTTGATTTGATGTGCTCGGAATTAAAAATTCCGGTTGGGTCCTTTATATTCAGTTACGCGCAAATACCCTTGAGAAAGGTACGAGTCCACTTGTTTCCCCGCATCTATGGGTTAATTAACATGATTTGTATTAGTCAATCGTTATTATCTCAAAAACTTTTTACAATCTAAAAATAATTTCTGCCCTTAAGTAATTTGAAAAGGGTGATAAGCCGAAAAATCAACCAATCAAACGACATCATTATTATTATTATTTGAGGAAGTAGTACATCAAAAAAAGTGATGGTGAAGTACAAATGTATAAAACCAAAAATACCCATCATGTCCCCCCGTCTGTGACGGGTATACCAGACCCATGAATCACAGCCAAATGAACGCGAGATTGTAACAAGTTTTGATAAATGCAGTTGGGGTACAATTAGACATACCCACAGCTCAACTAACTCAAACTATGCAGACGTTATCGCCTTGGTTGCTTCAATCTTCATACTTAAAACGAAACAAGCATCTCTAAAACCCGACGAACTTAGTGAGCAGGAAAGTAAAAAGAAATTAAATTAATTAAACACTTCGTTAGATCAACCTCACGAACCAAGTTTGTACTGCTAATCATTGAGCTAAATTAGGGCCTAACAGCGATAATGTGTATATATATTAGCAATTTTATTGCAGGCCGAAGCGTTAAAATATTTATGGATTAAGGTAAAAAAATGTCACATTTTTCTCATCAGGAAAGGAAGAAAAGAAAGAAAGAAAGAGATAAAGAAAGAAAGAAAGAAAGGAAGAAAGAGAAGAATGAGTTGAAAGCAGTTAAAAGCAAGAAGAAAGAAAAGAAGTTGAATGCAAAAGGAAAGAAAGAAATA
>OZ010576.1:88522680-88545180 GCA_963932145.1 Acanthosepion lycidas | reverse complement strand
AGTTTCCAAATGCAAGGTTGTACGCCCTACATAACCAGCAGCACACTGGCAATTAAACTCATATACTAAATTACTCAATTTGATGTAGGGCAATACATCCTTGCGAAACGACGGAAACACAGACCTAGTTCGAAAAATACTACGTAAAGCAACTGATGGGAAACAACCATATATATATATATATATATATATATATATATATATATATATATATATATATATATATATATATATATATATATATATATATATATATAAATGAAAAGGATTATTCCCGATAATTATTTTAATAAGTTTCATTGTTATACGTTATTTATATAGATACACATATTTAAATAAATACTGTTTCTAATAAATAGTATTAACAACGTTTATCGTCCTGAATGTCCAAGAAATTTCATAGAAAATGTGCGTACTCCAACAGGAACCGAACCTGTATTCTAAACGGAATATAGCCTGACGTCCTAGTTGGCAAGGTCGAATTACTGCTTTTAAACCAAAAATTTCCAATTATTTCCCACGATATCATATCTGCTCGAAGCGTATCTTAGCGTAAACAAATGACACCATATATATAAATAACGTATAACAATAAAATATATTAAAATAATTGTCGGATTTCATAATATATAACGTCATTTGCTTACGTTAAGATAGCTTAAGATACCCTGCTAACCGGACGTTTCATTCGTAGCTAAACTGGTATGGGCTATATGACGGTTTCGTGTAGAATCAGGTTAGATTCCTGTCGGAGAATGCATATTTTCTATGAAATTTCTCGGACATTCAGGCCAGTAAATATTGTTAGTACTGTTTACTATAACCAGACCATTTACTTGAATATTTGTGTCTATATATATTTATTTCATGTTATAAATCATACATCATTTCTGGAATGTTTAAATCAATGAAAACTAATCAATAATTTTGATATATTAACTGATAATATACGCCTTTAATTATCTGTGAGAAAACGACTATGTTTCGGAAATAAACAGATTAAATCATTTTAATATAAATAATTGCTGGAATTCTTGAATAGAGTATGAAATAACTAATTTAGCAACTCATTTTTGCTTCATTTTTTCCTTTTTCATTGTTATTTGTTGCTTAAGCCACACTGACGTCAGTAGTGAAGTTGCTTAAGGTCTAGTCAGTGCCGGACTTTCGCCTGCTGAGGCCTTAGGTTATATGAAATTCAAGGCGCTTCATTAAAAGAAATTCGATTTTCGTTTCTTTTACGGAATATCTAAACCTCAATGGGTTATTTACTGCCGGCAAGAGTTTTATTGCTGCAAATAATTTTTTCGACAAAAATTCATTGCTGGTATCAAAACCTATTTTTACACTTATAGTGTTTTGACGCGAGTTTGGTTGTTAAATATTTTCCCATAGCTGCAACTCTAACAGGTGCTACCACCCCGGGTCAAGGTGGATCTGGGAACAGCAGCACTTTAGAGGTAGATCCACGCTCCTCAAAACCTCCTGATCAGAGGCCATGCCGTCGGATGTAGTTTATCGTCTTACCCAGGACGCTGATATCGTTTATCGTCATACCCAGGACGGTAGAAATTCGGATAAAAAAATAAACTAATTATACATGGTTATTATTTTTTAATGATAATATATTTATTTTTTATGATTTATTGTATTAAAGAACGAAAACTAATGTTAAGAAATATATTTTTTAAAGATCAAGTCCCCAAGAACTAAGATTAGTTTCTTCAGCTAAATATTGTACTGGATTTACTCAAATTTGAGTACAGTTCTTTATAAACGAGTTTCTTTATATATATATATATATATATATATATATATATATATATATATATATATATATATATATATATATATATAATAAAAAGGCTTAAACACTAATATTCCATGGTCATAATTTATAATAATAATTTATAAATTATGACCATGGAATAAAAGTGTTTAAGCCTTTTTATTATATCCTTACTCTGTCCTGGACATTGAGTTCTACCTGGATTCTATCCTCTCGGAATTTTTTATTCAAAAAATATACATGTGTGCATATTCACCTGTGGATTTTGCATATATATGTATATTTACCACTAATATTATCTCTCTCTCTCTATCTCTATATATATATATATATGTATATATATATATATATATATATATATATATATATATAGATAGATAGATAGATAGATAGATAGATAGATAGATAGATAGATAGATAGATTCGTAAACAATTCCTAAACTAAAAGAAAATCGTTGCACCCATTTGCACAAATATGTTTCTTTATAATCGAGTTTCTTTATATATATATATATAGAGAGAGAGAGAGAGAGAGAGATAGATAGATAGATAGATAGATAGATAGATAGATAGATAGATAGATAGATAGATTCGTAAACAATTCCTAAACTAAAAGAAAATCGTTGCACCCATTTACACAAATATGTTTCTTTATAATCGAGTTTCTTTATATATATATATATATATATATATATATATATATAGAGAGAGAGAGAGAGATAGAGATAGATAGATAGATAGATAGATAGATAGATAGATAGATAGATAGATTCGTAAACAATTCCTAAACTAAAAGAAAATCGTTCCACCCATTTACACAAATATATTTCTTTATAAACGTGTTTCTTTAGATAGATAGATAGATAGATAGATAGATAGATAGATAGATAGATAGATAGATAGATAGATAGATTTGTAAACAATTCCTAAACTAAAAGAAAATCGTTGCACCCATTTACACAAATATATTTCTGTGTAAAAGAGTCTTGTCTCGGCGTATTTCTTTTCACTGATATCAGCAAAGTTCAAACTTCAAATTCTCACACGCAAATGTCAACGACCCCTGAAAAGATAGTCGGTATCACATTGGTCAACCTAACACGAATTATTCAACTTTACGATTTACAACCAAAATTACCGTTTGGGAAATCTGCTAAACTAGACTAATTATGAAAGTACATAGAAGTTTTTTTTGTCATTTTATTTATTTATTTAAAGATTTTTTGGGGTTTTTTTTTGTAATTCCAATTAGTCAATAATACCGATATCGAAACATTTACATTTTTTTTATGAATTTCAGTCAGTGAAAGGAAACTCTTCTATTTTATGATTGATTATCCCAAGAAAATAATGTAGTATCTTTATAGACACCTTTTTAACTTTGTAAACAAAGGTTATGTATGTGTCGATAGATTGGCAACCATTTTTTTCCTCCTACTCCTCCTCTTACTCCTCGTCACAATATTATTGAAAATGCCCAAAATAACAGACTAAAGTGAAGCTTTTACGAAAACAAATCATCTAGACCATGATTTCGAACCAATTTATTCGTTTTGCAGTCAAATGTTGATGGTATATATTGTTTGTTTGTTTTTGTTTTTGTTTTACTTTAACGTGTATATATATACGCCAGTCTATACGACAACAGTTACTCATCCACTCTGTTTGTATATATGAGTTTCCTGATATATTTTTTTCTTAATTTTTATTTCTTAGTCTTTTTTTATCGTGTGTATGTTAAAGATTTTATATCCGTCTGTGCTGGTATTTATTTATGTAAAATTTACTGATGTAGAAGAAAAAAATGTTAACTTTTTAGGTCTTTTGTTGTAAATATGTGTTAGTGCCTGTGTGTGCAAGCAGTTATTCATGTAATCATCGGCAACAGAAATAGCGAGATTTGAACGCCCGCGCGATCCGAAAATAATACGGGTTTCGACGCTGCTTGTTATGAACACTGAATACTAACCAAGGCCGGAAACCGCCGACCGAGTGGCGCGTTTTTTGAGGCCAGTTGTGGCCTCTGCCATTTTTTCAGCACTGTTTTATGGCATTTTCAGTCATCAACAAATAATATACATCGGGTATGGCCGGTGCGTACTACGCAGGAACCCACAACGAGGTTGGAGTCCCAAAAAGGCTAGTTCCAGTAGCGTTTTTTTTTTTTTTTTTTTTTGTACTTTCCCTTTTTTCTACGTAAGTTATATTGTCAATCATCAACTATAATAATCGATATGGCCGGTGCTTACTACCCCGAACCTCTCAACCGCATGGGGCTCCCATGCCTACTGGGGAGAAGTGCTAATTGTAGTAGCGCTTATTTTTTTAAATTATAATTTTCTTTCTGAATAGTTTTTTTTTAATCAATTAAGAGGATAATATATCTCGGTAAAATCTTTTTTTTTATTCCTAGATCACCCACTAAGGAAAATTTCTGATTTTTTTAATAATATTAATACTAACCAGAAGTTCACTGCTAGTAATTAAAATAAAATAAAATTCCTTGTAACCAACTTTTTTCATTTCTGGAAAGATAAAACTGAGAAAATGGTCGCTTAAAAATCAGTGTTTAAAGATTTTAGCACATGAAAAACTTTTCCTGAAAAACTGAAATACTGTTTTTAAAACAAATTTTTCAGATGATCCCGTTTGTGTTTTGTTGGAATCTTTAAAAACTTTTTTTTTTTCAGCCGAGCTGCGTTGTCGATTAATCTTTATGGAAATGTAAAAATTTGCGACTTAAAACATTTTATTCGAGTAAAATTTCGTCATGAAAATATCGGTCCTTATTACAATTCGAATATTTTTTCAGATTTTTAAAAAATAAAAATAAAAATTCATTATAAAAGTAAATAATTACTGAATATTTATTTAAACTTTTCATTTTAATTGGATAATTTTCTGATTTTTTATAATTTAAGAAAAGCGCTGCTCTTGCCCCCAATTTTCCTTCCAGGGTTTGTGGCTCCAAGTTTGGGAGACTTTGAAATCGATATGTAGTAGAGAGGAGAGCACTGTATCAAAGTTTAGGAAGTGGGGGCGAAACCCTAGTGCTGACTCTGGCATTACCCCTTTCTGAGGTCACTACGTACATACCGTAGATGTGCGAGTGGTGTAATAGATAACAGCTCTGTATGAGAGATCGGAGTTCAAATTCCAGTCAGGTTCGTTACATTCACTTATGGGGAAATGTATGAAACCATCTCTTCCCCGTCAGTTATAGGTTAAATAGCAGAAGAGAATGGCCCCTATAGCATTGATTGGCAACCAGTCTACAGCAAAAAGAAACGACAGCTTACCGCGGGAAAAACCTTCTGCGTAGTTTGTCATGAATCAAAAGAAACACGACCACAAGCGTGTATCCCGTATGGCACTTGGCTGACTTTATAATAAGGTAATAATAAAAATAAAACGCTGAATATTGAAAATCCCTGGCCAGAGATTGAACACGCAGCTAAATTCACGAACAAGCTAAGCTATTGATAATAGCCGAAACCGGGAGAAAGATTCAGATTTAATAAAAACAACATGGCTACTCACACCCTTGTCAAAACACTGAACTCGGAGAAAAACATAAAAATATATTAAAAAGAAACAACAAATATAAATATCGATAAAGATACATAAACCTTTAATTCAGTCGTTTGTCAAATTTGGCAACAAACAGAAAAAACAACTATGTACCAAATGTTTTGTGTGCTTAGCAAATCTTGTCTATTTACACTATTTATTAGGTTGGTGCAAAAATAATTTCGTTTTCTCACATAGTAACATATGTTAGAAAACGAAATTATTTTTGCACCAACCTAATACATCATTCGGGTTGTTCTCATTTTCATTGCCATATTCACGACGCTTCGGCCGTTTTACGCCCCGGCCTTCTTTTGAATTTCGAACTGAACCCATTATTTACTCCACGGAGGTAGATTGCTCTAATTTCACATGCCCTGCCTTTTTTTTTGGGGGGGGGAGGGGATATTTCAATTTCGATTAGTTCTCTTTTAGTAACTCAACGCTCCAAGTTTTTTGTTACCTCTGCTGTTGCCAGGTATTGAACTCACAACTCATTGAGTCTAGTCATTTTTTGAATTACTTCAAACAACGCTTTTATCCACTGGATTAAACGCGAAAGTAAAAGATTCTACACGCTAAATGACCCTTCCCAGTTACAATTCCTTTCCATTTTTACACCAATAAACATGGCTACTCTTACCCATCACCAAGGTACCGAGCTAGTAACGTTTCATCATCACAGTGCCGGGCTTGAGTTTTCTCCGGTCATGATTAAAATTTGCACTCTCATTGAGGTTATGTGTTGTATTAGAAGAAAAAAAAAAACGAGTTATCTCCCCTAGAGATGGTCAGCGGAACGAGAACAATCTACTACTGCAGATTAAATAAAGAGTCCAGTTCCAAATACTTCGAAGGTTAACCGGATCGATAGACAACTGAAGAAGGCTGGAAAGCATAACAACCGAAACGTTGTAATAATAACGACAAAGACGAGAACATTAGTCCAACCGTAGTCATAGTAATTCACACAGAAAATCTTGGGGGCAGACTTTTTTATCCGAAAAACACCCTTCTCTTGGTATCGAAACCGAAAGCTTTTGTATCGCATTTTAACGATTTTCTAAAAATATTCTAAACGGTTTTCTTGTCTTCACAAGCGCAGAAATATTAAGAAATTAACCTATATCACATCGGGGTGGTTTCCTGTGGAGCCCTCCCCTGGTCACGCTAGACAAACTTTTGTATACCTAGTTTATGTGAGTAAGTGTTGCTCCTGTCCTGCTCCCGGCTACATCTTTGGTTATGATCCAAGTTGAGATTCCCAACCTCCCCAGTTTGTTTTGACCCCCTTTCATCTTTATTGATTCCCCATGCCCGTCTATATTTTCTATTTTCTCTCTCCCTTAATGAGAGAGCCGCTTGGTTTTGTCCAAGGGCAGAATACAGCAGCTTCTCTGTTTGGAAAGGTTGGACGGGTCCTACTAACATCAGTTACGTTTATTTTTGCTTTGTTTTTATATTTAGTTTGTTTTGAGGTCCACCCCCTCCCCTTACATGATCATTCATCCAATCTGTACATATATATATATTGTAAATAATATTTATCATCTCATTGGGATGGGGTTTGTTTTTGTTTTTTTTGTTTTTTTTTTTGGGGGGGGGGTTAAATCCTGAGAGGATATGGTTTTATGGTGTACGAAGGATTGATTAATGACGGTTGTGGTTTTATGGTGAATGAAGAAATGGTAACGAGTGAATGGGTCGTGAATCAGATTAGCTAGTTATAAGATAGTTATTGAAGACCAGTCTCAATCCATTTCACCTTTTTGGCCTTCTGCCATAACTGTATTAATTTACAATAAATCTCAATATTAAGTAATGATAAAATTTTAACGTCTAATTCTGTAGGCATACAGGGTGCGATGGATAAATTGTCGTCTAAATGTCACTGTCACCTCATTTTAACAGATATATTTAGCAAAATTAAACACATATAACTTGAAATACGAAAGAGCAAATGTATTCAATAAAATCGCAATTGGCTTCATCCACAGATGCCAGACGACTTCGGAATCTCCTGCATCTCTTCTGGACACTCTTCTTATTTAGAGTGGTGAATGCTGACATAATCCCTGCTTTCAGTTCATTATTGGTGCTACAAGGAGTTTTGTGGTCTCTCGCTCAACTGCGCCCCACACATAATAGTCAAGGGGGTTGCAGTCTAAGGAGTTAGGTGGTCAGATATAAAGGGTGATGTGGTTGCATATTTTGTCTGTCTTTCATGACTGGGTTCTCCTGCTTGTATGGCATGGTGCAGAGTCCTGTTGCCAGACATAGGGTCTTCCAGCAGCCACCCTCTTGATCCAGCAATACATCCTCAAGGCACTTGATTAGGCCTCCGTGTTGAGTCTAAGGCTCTGTAGGAAGAGGAATGGTGGTATATCGTCGCCATCACTACTAATCACTCCAAACACCATGATGTTGACTGGATATATCATCCAACTCTTTCCCAATCCTCTGCACTGTCCTCAGATTGACACCCAAGCACTCTGAAATGTCCGTATTGGAGTTTCCGGTACGTCATAGTGCTTTTTTCTCACAGACGCTGCCCAACTGACCCTACTATACTGTGCAGTCGACAAAATCAAAAACAACACGCATACGCGAAATTAAAAATATTAAAAGGACGATAATTTACCCATCGCACCCTGTATATTTTGTTTTTTTATCTTTATTACATTTACATTTTATTTCAACTTCTCAGATCTCCTGAAGGATTACTTAAAGGTCTTTGTGAAATACCCGGATATTGACATCAAATCCTGACGATCCATGGCCTGAAAGCTTTCAGTCAGATCACAAAAAATACCAATAAAACAGTAATCGGAAGATTTGTCAAAGCTCTTCAGGCCCAAAGTGTTTTAACTAATTCTACAGCGTCTTCAAATGTGGCTCTAATATGTGAGATCGATGCAAGACCGTGCCGCCCTCCTCAACAAAATCCGGACGAACCATAGCTGCAGCACCAACCATTGCTGCAGCACCAACCAGAATTGATGCAATAGTGATCTTCGACAATGGAAGAAAATCTCGTCACTGAAATTGTTATAGTATATGCATTGGAAAGCAGAGGAAATTTGCAGCAGAATGATAAGAAACTCTAGAGCCAAAGAAATGCTACTTGGATTGATCCCTCTATTTTTTAATAATGAGTTGGAGTTGTTCGGCGTTACAATATACCTGATGAAATTTACTGTTTGTAAAAGATGTTTTGTGTGTGTAGTTTCTTTGTTTCCAGGGTCGTTCAGTAACTCATATGTATATCTTTTCTTTGTTATCTGATGATTTCGAAAGTAACTAATATGTTGATACAATAGTTTCAGTGAAAATGAATAACCTACCGCCACTTATTAAAATGATTGGTTTTCTCCATATCCATAGAAAGCAATATTACGAATGTATATGCTTATAAAGCTCCGTAAATTTCAAAAATAGTTATTCCAAAATTCGCTTGAGGATGAAACAGAACTAGGCACTTCAATTTAATTTGATTACTCTAATTGAATTGGAAGATTTTAGCTTCTGTTTTTGAAACATGGCAATTCCTATGTAGCGATGGAATCATATTTAAAACAAAATTATAGTATAGGCTCTACTTGTGTATCGAGCTTTTTTTAAAAAAAATACTAAAGAACTTCGGATTTTTAACCTAACAGTTCTTTCCTATTTTTCAAGATATTTGCACACACAGACACGCACACAGACACAGACACACACACACGCACGCAAACACACACACATATATATATACAGCTAAGGTTATCGAGTAATTATACTTTCTTATTGCTCAAAGTAGAATCCAATATTGTTATAAAAAGCTCTGAGAATTCCAGTAAGATATGTTTAATAATTTGTAAGATTATATGAATCTAACAATTATACAATTTTGCTGTTACACGATTTGAACAATTTTACTGTTACATCTGGCATACATATATATATATATATATATATATATATATATATATATATATATATATATATATATATATCAAATGCGTCAATTCAAAACTGGATATTTATATGCAAACAAAGAGAGATTTTTTTCTGGAGACCTATTTTTTTTTTTGTTTTTCGTTCTTACTTCTTTCTTTCTGTATTTTCTTATTTGATTTGGCATTTTTTCTTTATCATATTTATATATATATATATATATATATATATATATATATATATATATTTATATAGATATAAATCAAAAAGATAAAGAAATCACTGTATATATATATATATATATATAAATCAAAAAGATAAAGAAATCACTGTATATATATATATATATATATGTGTAAATCAAAAAGATAAAGAAATCACTGTATATATATATATATATATATATATATATATATATTTATAGATAGATAGATAGATATAGATATAGATCAAAAAGATAAAGAAATCATTGTATATATATATATATATATAAATCAAAAAGATAAAGAAATCACTGTATATATATATATATATATATATATATATATATATATATATATATATAAATCAAAAAGATAAAGAAATCACTGTATATATATATATATATATATATATATATATATATATATATATATAGAGAGAGAGAGAGAGAGAGAGGCAGGGAGGGAGGGAGGGAGGGAGGGAGGGAGAGGATTAATACAAAAAATTTGTTACTGAGCTGATCGCTGTTATATTCAGCATCTCGACTTTAGTTTCGTAGATGAACTTTTGTATATATATATATATATATATATATATATATATATATTGTCCATATATAAATGTAGGGAACAGACTCCCGAGATGATGATTCCCCGATCATTTAAATATTAATCTCTTGAATTATATGGTTAACCTTTGTTTCCTATATATCCTCATAAGATATACATCTTACCTCCAGCTCTTATGCTCATTCGGTAACTCTCTGCTTTGAGTTGCTTTGAGCCTTTTATTGGATGAGAGTTAATCAAACATTCGCATACATATATATATATATATATATATATATATATATATATATATATATATATAGATAGATAGATAGATAGATATATAGATATACCTATTTATGATTATGTATGCATGTAACTATTAACATATATATGTATGCGATTGTGTATTGCATATGTATATATAACTGGATGCTTCCCTTGTGTGTGTGCATGTGTGTGCGTGTGTGTGTGTGTGTATGCGTGTGTAAGAGAGTGGATGCAACAATCCAAACAACGAAAATTATCTGTGAAACAACTATTAGATTGCTACGTCATTAGCAGGTGATCAGATTTTAAACAACAATTAAGATTTAGCATTGGCACTTATGCACTCGGCACAAATAAATAAATTATAAAGCCGAAGGCAAATTACGAGCGCCGGTCGGGTAGTAAATTGTCATTGTTCTTTTGTCATTACGGCTGATCTTGAGCGCGCAAAAACGGCGATCGCTAACCTCGCATTACTTTAAACGTTGCTTGTGTTAATTATGCTCAAATCAAGTGTCGAGTCAAATTTATAAATGATTGCAAATAGATACGGCAAAGAGAAAACGTGAAAGTGAAAGTGAAAGTGAAAGTTAAAATACTGACGTGATTAAATAAATTAGTAAGAGTGGTTTAATGAATTAGTGAAACAGTAAAATGCAATTGAGAGTGTGAGTTGACAAATGTGAAAGCAAGAGAGGGGAGAGATACGATGGAAGGAGAGAAAGAGAGAGAATGATTTAGGAAATGAAAGGAAGGTGAGTTGGGAGAGAAAGACGGGGTAAGGAATAAGTACGGTGGGGAAAAAAAGGTGTAAATAAGTGAAAAAAACGTTTGCTAAAGATTATGTATTTTAATGAAGTGGTTGCAAGAAATAATTGATTGAGTTTGCAACAGTGAGAAAAGTAGAAATGATAAAAATAAAGCTAATAGATTAGCTTTCAAAGTGGTCGTTAAAAGCAGATTTTATTATAGCAAATGAGAGGTAGATTGATTGCAAAAGAAAAACATAATGTGAGAGACACGTTAGGATAAGGATGAGATACAAGTTAGATTAGAGAGAACAATTAGAAGAATAGGTAAAATTAAAAGAAAGTATCAAACACAAATAGGGGGAAATATATGAGATAAAATAATAGATAAGGGAAAACTATAAACAAACTGGAATATTTAAAACGTATTAAAGAAGAGATTAGAGGGAAGAGTAAAATAAGGAATGGTTAAGAGGAGAGAAATGTATATGGAGAGATTAATAAGTACTGTAAAAAGATAGATAAAAAGATAAGTAAATGAGAGATTGGAGAGAACAGTGACCAAAAATGTTGCCTCCAGAACTTTTTACAACATTTATTCAAAGGTACTGAAATTTATAATTATCTTAAACACTCTCACTCTCTCTCTCTCTCACACACACACACTCACTCACACTCTCACACACGCACACATTATGAACAAAGCTTTCTCATACCATGTTAACACTTCTTCAGCTATCACCGAAACATTTGTAAAAATGTAAACAAATTCGTTTGATGTTTATTTCCTTTCATTCGAATTTTTTTGCTCTGTTTGTTGCCTACAGATGAATAACAAAATGATTTTCTCACCGATTAGGTTGATGCCAAATTTCTCTCAGTATTTACCAGACATTATTCTATTAATGTTGACGAAAGAATGGCTGCCATATATCTTAGTGGACCGACTTTCCTAGCAGCAAAGACGGGACAATTGATTCAATATAATCTTTCTACTTCATCAGTGGAAAATATAGTACCGAAAAGGCACCATGAGCTATACTCCTAGAGCTTAACATGAGCCATGCTGATGGAAAGCAAGAAAGGTTCACTAAGATGATGAAAATGAGATCAGCTTTCTTTTGCCAGATGTTAAAAGTAACATGTCATTTCGTGCCTAATTAACGAGAGGTTGAAGATCAATAACGAGATCAAATTGATTTTAACGAACATATCTGACTGTATACTAAGTAAGGAGTAAATAGTTGTGTCATCAGCTAAACACCGAGTCAGGAACTGATGACATCGGAAAAGTCATTGATAAAAATAAGGAAAAGATTAAATACAAAGAAAGAGCCCTGAGGACACTCCTATTAAAGTATATAGATCTAGAAAATTGCTGTTCGAGACAAATTAATTGCGCAGTCCGATAGAAAACATTGAATCAAATGAAATAAAAAACAAAAATTTAGCAAACCAGCCCGACACACCATAACGCTTCAACTAGTGAAGAAGTTCAGCAAACGTATGAGATGTATGAAGTAACAACCCGAGCTTCGCCATTATCATCTAAAGCTTGACACTCTTTCGGCAGGAACCATCAACACGTCGGCGGTTGAGCTAGAAAAGCGAAAGCCATACTGTCTGTCTGGAAGAAGACCCTACTAAGATGGTTACCCAATTCGGAGTTACATGTTTTGAAATTTGGAAAAACGCAATGAAGCAAAATTAAACAGACGGACTTTGTCGGTTGCACTCAGCACATGTAGATGTTTATATGACTATAACTTCACCGCTATGAAACGGAAACTAATTGTCACTCCTGCATTCAACAAGTCTAGTCTCTAACCTACCGTTAGGGAAATTATTCCTCTAATTGTGTCCAAAAAAGACGCTTCAATTAGCAACAAAACGAGAGATGCGTTTACTTAAAACCGTTTGTTAATCAAGGCAGAGTTACCATTGACAACGTTGCTTATTGCAAGGATAAGAAACGCCGAGGTCGGGCTTATTGCAATTTAAATTGCTAAGCGGCGAAGAGCCGACTGTAATATAGCGCCGCAAATCATTTGGATCAGATGCGGTCTTCGTATTTGTTATGCAATAAAGTCCGATTTGATTTCGTGGCAGAAAGAACAGCCAGGGAATAGGACGAGTTACAAAGAGGCGCCAGTCTATTAATGACCCTTTGAAACCGCGTGACTCTACGATTAGTAATCTGGGTCGTCCACAGTGAAACGATATTTTGCAAGTTGCGAAGAAGGTAAATAATCAGTCACATATGGAACGAAAAGCACATATACGTAAATATATACAACGCTCGAAAATATCGCAAATAAATATACAGACTGTCCAATATGTCTTTCGACAATTTCAAATAAGAGATTACGAAGGGGTGGCGACTAATTATTTGTTGCATATTAATGTTATTATTAAAATTATTATAATGATATTAATAGGTTTATTATTTCTTGTATGTATCAAACCGCAATTAATGATGCTTTTATGTTCCAGACAACAATTACTTTGTGGACATATTGTATATCTTTCTATATTTGTTAACATAAATATACAGGATATCCCGAAAAAAATTACGTCCTGGGTATGACGATAAATTACATCTGGCAGCAAGGCTTCTGATCGGGAGGTACTGAGGCGCGGGAAACCATGTCTTATTAGCTGTTGTTCCGTGGTCCACTCTGATCCTGGATAATAGCACCTGTTAGGGTCCCAGATATGGGTAAATAGTTAACCCCCAAAACTGGGATCAAAATATTATTAATGTATAAAAATACATTTTTATAGTAAAAATACCAGTAATATCTTTTTGGGAAAAAAATACCAGCAATACATTCTTGAAGAATAAAATATTAACAGCAATAGATTTGACTCTCGACAAAAGCTTCTTAACAAAGATGCGTCAATTAAATCTGATCTACAAACTGATTTCTTACAAAGAATATAAGAACTAATCCTAAGAATATTGTCGGATTTAATTAACCAATTGAGGTGGATGTGTCATAAAACAAAATAAACCAAAGCAAAGAAAAGCAAAGCAAACCAAACCAAAATAATTGTCTTCATTTTGTAGCCTAATAGCAGCCAATTCTCCCTCAAATGATCTCAAACTTTAAAAAAATGAATTTGGATTATTTACCTAACGAGTTCTTTCCTATTTTCTATATATTTTTACACACACACACAGACATATATATATATATATATATATATATATATATATATATATATATATATATATATATATATATATATATAGTATTGTTAAAGACTCCAGTTCCATTTTCAGCTTCTTTTTCATAGATAGATAGATAGAGATTTTTATTTCAATGAATTTTTATACCTTAACATTATTTCTAATTACTATAAACTATAGAGAGGCATCCTTTAAGAACTTATCAATGACGTGGCAGGTTGACATTAATTTCACTGATTATAATAACAGTAATGTCAATTCAAGAATGTGTACCTACTAAAAATAGTGTTTATATTCCTAATATATACCGAGTTACACTAACCACACATATCCACCCTCTATGTTTTACAATAGACCACGTGAAAGAAAGAAAAGCAGTTACTTAGAAAATACGTTGAAATGAATCAAATTTAGAGAAAGGTCGAAAGGTGAATCATGTATTTCAAAATGAACGCTCAATAATTATTGATTCTCGAAACAGAATTATATAAATACAGTATAATAGATATACCGTATAATATAAAACAATAGATGTACTGTATAGTACAGTATACTAGAGATACCGTATAATAAAGTAGATATACCGTATAATATAAAACAATATATATACCGTATAATACATATACCATATAATGCAAAACAATAGATATACCATATAATACAGTATAACAGATATACCGTATAATACAGCATAATAGATATACCGTATAATATAAGACAATATATATACCGTATAATACTTTATAATACATATACCGTATAATACAAAACATTTATTTATAATATAACACAATATATATACCGTATAATACAGTATAATACATATACCGTATAATGCAAAACAATAGATATACCATATAATACAGTATAATAGATATACCGTATAATACAGCATAATAGATATACCGTATAATATAAAATATATATACCGTATAATACTTTATAATACATATACCGTATAATACAAAAAATTTATAGATATACCGCATAATACAGCATCATACTTATAAAACCCAGGTTGTGTGTTTTTCAACCGATTTCAACAAAACTTCACAGGACTACGTAAAATTACCTTGCGGTAGTTCTGACAGTGCAAAAAATTGGAAAAACACAATTGTTTTTGCCCGAAATCAATTTGAAAACACGATTAAGAGGCATCGCTGTCGCGAGAATGAAAGGGGGACAACTCATATCAAGTTATACTTATTATAAAACCCAGGTTGCGTGTGTGTATTCATTTATATATGGGATCGGATTTCCTACATTTTTCAACCGATTTCAACAAAATTCCCCCTTTTTTTTTTTTTGGCAGGTAGTGTTTCTTATTGTCTTGCACACCTCTTTCTTTATTTTTACATTCAGAATGCTTTAAAAATTCCATTTACAAAACAATTGTAAAGATTCTATTCAATCGGTAGACTCATAACGATTGAAAACAATGTTTTTGTTTGAGTTTGGGTTTGACCAATTCGTAAATAAAAAAAAACTAATTAAGACATGCGTATCCGTCAACCTTAAACAATAATCTTTGTCAATTTTATTTTTCAGTCTTTATGATGGTCGATACTTGATCTATCTCTTACTGTTACATCCCCGGGCAACGCCGGGATCTACTGCTAGTAATAGATATACCGTATAATATAGTATAATAGTTATACCGTATAATGCAAAACAATAGATATACCGCATAATACAGCATAGTAGATATACTGTATCATACAACATAGTATACTGTATAATAGATATACCGTATTTTCTTTTGTGTAATGCTTGTATATAAAACAACACCGAGTTTCTGAAGTTGAAAACGGAATATATTAAATCCTTGATAATAATACAACGACCGTAGTACTGGCATCCCAATATTTGTTGTTTGTTATGTTTGTTTAACGGCATATCAATTACTTATGGGTCATTTAATGACGAAAATTAAATTTCTTGGTTTTGAAAGTAATAAAAATATAATCTATGTTATTCTGCTTTCACAATTGAATACATGGTAGATTATTCTCAGCTTTTGTACATATACATATTTGTGTGGACATAATTACGATAAGCGGTGAAATGTTCGTTTTTGTTTTGTTGCAGTTACATTTTCGAATACTGTTTAATTTAAGAAATTCTAGGACAAAAGTATATCGCTGGTAATTTTACTATAGAAGTGTATTTTTATACTTTCATAGTGTTTTTACCCAGTTTGCCCATAGTTGGGACCCTAACAGGTGATACAACCGTGGGTCAGTGTGGACCTGGGAACAACTGCAAGAGATGATTCCAAGCTCCACAAAGGCTCCCGATCAGAGGTCTTGTTACTAGATGTAGTTTATCTTTATAACGATGGTGCCAACATAATGTATTGTTTTTTGTTTAATGTTGTATCATGTGCATTAAAGACTCAATATCAAATAGAAAACTGGACCCTTTAGTCTTGGTTAGCAACCAGTCTATGAGAACAACAACACTGAAAACTAGTTGGACAGGGGGCTAGCAAATCTATCGTGCAAATAAAGCCTACTTGCTATGGATACTGCCACAGAAACGACTAGTATGCTGAGGCTGTGGCCCTAATACTCTACGTTTAGAATATATGTGACTTGAGAAACAACTGGCAGCATGGCCCGGCGTTGCCCATGCTTGATTCAAAAAACGTACGACTCATACAGCAATCGCTATCACTTGACTTAAATTATTTTTGCCCTTCCTTGCCTTTAAAAGAGTGCCCTTTGCCGTGCTGATGTTGCTACATGCCTTACTTCTTGCCTATCTCACACTGCGAATTTTTTCTAATCTCTATACTAAACATTAAATCTGTTACGAAAAAAGAACTAAACAAAATGAACACAAAACGATCAGCTTTAAAAAAGGACTCGTAACTGGAAAAATCGAATGAAAAAAGAATGTTAATAACAAATACTTTTTCACACCCAACCCAGTTCTGCGGAATCAGAATCAACGTTGAGTTTAAGCAAGCGAATGAGCCAATTGGAGTAAAGTGCCATACAGATTTAAATTTTTCCCAATTGTGACGAATACAGCTATCGATTTTATTTTTGCATGCAAGCATGCTAGTTAACATTCGTGTCAGTCAGCTGTTGGCTCTCACGCTGGCCAATAGAATCTTCCTGCTCATTCGTGGCAGCCAGCTATTGGCTCTCACTCTGGCCAGTAGAAAATGGCTGCAAACTACATGAAAACTGTCTTAGAAGCATGAAACAATCTATTATTTCCACTATCGATGGGAGTTGGGAAATGCAACGTCGGTCTTGATCTCCCCACTAACTTGGAGCATGTGCATGTAAATTTTGGTGCAAATCCGTCGAAAATTGCGGCCGTGCATTCGCCACACACACACACACATACATCCTGCCTTTTATAGATAGAGATACCATTTGAAACAAAACAATACACAGGCAAAATATGTTTTAGCATATATACCCTTAAAAAAATCAACTATGATTGACCATTTTCATGAACTCCAAGGAACAACGCGAACTTACTTTTAAATTTATTTACTTTGGTACCAATGTCTTGATATTGATTTAAAGAGATTATATTTAATACGGCACTCTGGATAAATAAATCTATTTTTTCAGTCGGCCGCCATTAGTTCGTTGATCGTCTATGAGGGCAACGCCACACATTGTTTAAAGCTTTCCGTAACAGCCAAAAGCAGAAGAGCGTATTGGGGATACGGTCTTGCTTATTTTTTATATATAACTGTATATTTTGCCATTTAGGATAGTAAGTATATATTATGTTTTGGTTGTACTCGTATGTTAATCTTTGTATTGCATGAAACAATAAATATAAAACTTGTTTGGCAGAATTAATGATTGTTTTATTATCTTGTTTTTTATTTTTATCTTTGTCCTATTTAAGATAACAGGTATTCTAGCTATCACTGCAATATGGAATGAGCTGGAAAGTCTATGTTTACATCGGTTTTTTAGGGGTTATTTCTGTCATCCGGCAGTGCCGGATTAAAGAGGTCGGACTGTATCATATTTTTAAATTGTCAACATCCTTTTTAAATTCTCATAGGTCATATAGTTTGACTATTTTTCTTTTCCTAGGAAGGGCCTGTTAATAGTTTTTTTTTTCTTTTTTCTTTTTTTTTTTTTTTTGATTTTACTGTATCCTTTTTTATGATGCTTGTTTTGCGAACAAATAAAAAGCGCAGGTCACATCCTGTTCTAAGCTGGGACTCAGACCGAATTTTAATGATCTGTGTTGAGTAATCAAATTATGAGCAGAGGTCAAAGAACGAAGGATCAATTACCGAAATTTGATTCTCTGACTGAATGAAGCCAAGCGGCGCGTTGTGGCGTCCTGTTTTTTTGTAAACAAGCCTAAAGCAAAGTGGACCCCGCCTGTTTGATCTCTGCTTTCACGAACCAGGCACCTTGTTCTATGTGTTAGCCATTCTAACAATGGCCACACCTCGTTCGTTGCCAGAGAGAAGTGAATATAACAACGCGTAACAATATAAATATAGCAAGACATAATTAATAATTATAGATACCAATGCTATTTCTCTATTTAGCATTATTGGATTTCTACAGATGGGAGTAATGGTATTGTTAATAGTAATTTTATTGTTTCCTTAGATGGAAACATTTGGCATTCATTGACCGAGCAGCTAGTGCCCGTGTCAAATGAAGTTTATAAAATATTTCTATTAATACAACTTTTCAGAAAAAAATAAGTCTCCCAAACAAATGTTTGATTATTCAGAAAAAAAAAAAACATATATCAGAGTATCCACTTACAATAAATCGCTTGGCTCTCCAGAAAGAAAAAAAAATATTAAGGTACCCACTTCCAATCTAACATTTGGTTCTCCAGAAAGAATACAAGAGCAACCACTTCCGATTCGTGTTGTGCATGACGATAAACTACATCCGGATTTAAGGCTTCTGATCGCGAGATTGGAGGTCTTGAGAAGTGAACAACCACCTCTTAATTGCTGTTGTTCCCAGGTTCACACTGACCCGGAGTGGCAGCACCTGTTAGGGTCTCAGATACAGGCAAATAGTAAACCTTCAAACTTGGGTCAACACTATGAAAATATAAAAAGATTTTATAGTGAAATACCAACAATGCATTTACATAGTAAAAAAAATTACCAGCAATAAACTTTTGAAAAAAATTACAAGCAACAAATGTTTAAATAAAAAAATAAAATATAATTTACAGCAGTACAATTTAAAAACAAAAAAGAATTACCAGTAATACATATTTGTAAAGAAAATTATTACTGCTATCAAGAAAATTAAATTTCGACATTAAATGACTCTATAAGGAGTTGAGCAAACAAACCACTTCCGATCGTCTGCTTCTACGGAAAGAGCAAATATTTGAATAACTACATCCAATCAAATGATAGCTTCTCCAGAAAGAACAAATATTATGGTACTCACTTCTAATCAATCATTTGGTTCTCCAGAAGTAACAATATTAAGGTACCCAATCCAATCATATACACAGCATCCACTTTCCTTGGATGGAAATCGGCGTTTAGTACATTTAGAATTTCTGCATTTCATTTCCTCCACAATCTATTTCACTCCCTGTTACTGTACATTATCCACGATTCATCGCCCGTCATAAATCGTTGCAAAACCGGGACAGCTGAAAACTCTTTTTTTATATCTTATTTGATACTGAAAGCGAAATATCAAATGCACTAACATAATTAAGTTGGTGCAAATGATTGTTCAACGCTTGGCTTCGATATTTTGAATAGGTAGACTATTTATTGCATCGTAAAACGTTGATATATTGATTTGTTTGCGTTCAACCTGAAATAGTCTTGACAACCACAGAGCATTGTGAAACTCGGTAAAATACTTTTAATACATCTGGTCATTCACAGTATTTGCTCTATAAACCGCTGAAATCTGTTTTTAAGCGTGTGAGAGCATTACGTTAGATATAAAATGCCGTAAAACGTGTCTCCTCAGCGGACTTATTCAACTATGCACTGAGACGATTCTGTGAGAATTAGAATACCCATCAGGATTCATTATTGGCAGCAGCAATCTTAACAGCATAACATATGTAGACGACACAGTGTTTATAGCAGTTACAGAAAGTTGCAAGAACTATTAGGTTGGTGCAAAAATATTGACGTAATAATGTCGTTTTTTGACGTATTTTTTTAACGTCAAAAAACGACATTTTACGTCATTATTTTTGCACCAACCTAATATTAGGTTGGTGCAAAAATAATGTCGTTTTCTAACATAGTAACATATGTGAGAAAACGACATTATTTTTGCACCAAACCTAATATTAAAGAAGGTAGTGAAGAAAAAAGAGAACAAAGGACTAAATGTCAATTGCAAGAAAACAGAATGCATGGTTGTTAGTAAACAAATAGCTCAACATGAAAATTTCAAATTGCAAATACCAAAATAAAACAAGTGCACACAATTAAATATATATGCGAAGTGTTTAACAGAGGAAGGTAAGTTCAACACTGAGATCTGAAGACGTATTGGGATGACTAAAGAGACATTCCAAAAGCTAAGCAGAATATTAAGAAACAGATAAATTTCGTTAGAAACAAAGAAAATAGTAATGAACAGTTATGTAATATCAGTCCTCCCCCATGGCAGTGAATGCTGGGCAATCTCCGTACAGATGAAGAAGAAACATGAAACAAAAGAAATGTTATTCTACAGAAGGATATTTATGATACCATGAACAAAACATGTGAACAACGACGAAATTTTAGAGAAAATATAAACGAAAACAACCCTTATATTTAGCATCAGAAAAAGACACTTGACAAGATACATAATGAGAAAAGAAGGTTTGTAGAATTTGACACTCAGATGGTATAGTAAATGCAAGAAAGACAGAGGAAAACAGTGTATAACCAACATAACGAACTTGTGTAATTGGCTAGGAGAACAGGGATTAGGAAAGATAAGAAAAAGATAAAATTTACTAAGAGCTACAAAGGAGAGGTAATAGTGTAGAGCCATGTTCACCTTCGTCCTGAAGGGACACGGCACATAGACGGAGAAGACTTGCATTTTCACCTTTCATAAAATAAAAAGAGTAATACAGTACAACCTCGATTCTCGAACGTCACACATGTCGAACAAATCGGTTTTCGAACAGAAAATTCGAGATGAAAATGCCTCGGTTATCGAACAAAATTTCGGTTCTCGAAAAACATTGCCGAATTGAGTTAACCTGAACGAAATAATTTCTGAGTCGACCGCCGTGTTGTATATATTCGCGTGTTGTGGCGTGCTTTCCTTTTGCAATTTTATTGTACTGTGACCTTTTTTCTCGACATTAGTTCCTATTAAAAATTAGATTCAGTTTACGAACATTTCGGGTTACGTACAGCCTTCAGGGACGAATTAAATTCCTGAACCGAGGTTCTACTGTATACTGAAAATGTTTAGTTTATTCGTCTACAATGGTTGATTTAATAAAGGCAGTAACACGAGAGTTTTGACATTTAAAAATAATTCTCCCACACAAATTTTACGATACAACGGGAAACGACTTGAATCGAAAAAAAATTTTTCAGATAGTTCCAAAACAGTAGTAATTTTTTTTCCTATAAATTCAGTTTTGCCAATGGCAGATACAGGAGGTTTCCAGTAAAGAATTACCCTTTACAAAACTTTACTCAATGCCGGCCGTACACGATAAAGAGTTATATGAAACATAAAATAAGATACGTTGTTCGATTGGCGGTGAAAATTTGAAACTTTTTTTTACTTTCTACGCAATTTGTCCCCAAGAATAAATAACATGTATTTGCAAATCCATAATTATAAACTTTTTCCAATGCAAAGACCAACACAGAGAAATCATAATTTCGCTGAAAAAATATGAACCTATATTAATATTTTTTTTTTATAAAATTAGCCTAGATTGAATTTGGTAATTTTGTTATTGTCAGTTCAAAATACCTCACTAATGAATATAGACATAGTGACATGCAAAAAGAAAGATGGCAGAAGAAAAGACTTTTTTGTATCGGCAAACTTAATAACATCTTCGTTTGTTGCGGTTTGTCGAAAATTGGAATAGAGAATTACACTATATAATGTCAAAACAACATGCACTAGAAGCTAAGTAAACCAAAAGAATTTTACATTTGCTGAAAATTAAGCCAAATTGTAAATATTCTTTTGTATACAAACCATACGTACACACACACACACACACACAAACACACATACACATACACACACATACACATACACACACACA
>OZ010576.1:88515180-88517680 GCA_963932145.1 Acanthosepion lycidas | reverse complement strand
AATAATATTTTTCACTTAGCTGAATGGTCTTATTTACAATATCTCGACTCTGCAGTTTCGTAGACGAATCGTTTAGTAATCTATCCATTCATCAGAAGACTTCAGCAATTGACTGCATATGTTCTCATTTTTGTTATTTTTATATTAAGTTAAAATTAAAGTTGCGCTTATTATTGATGTGAGGTTGATATTTTTTGATTTTTTTTTATGTGTGCGTACTTGTCTCTGTGCGTGTGTGTGTGTGCATGTCGTTGTGAGTGTGTGTTTGTAGTTTGTGTACGCGTGTGTATGTGCGTATGCGTTGAACGTCGTGGTTATTTTTCTTTTTCATCATTTTCTTGTCTCCTTATACTTTCTACTTTTTTATCTCTTTTTCTTTCTTTTTTTTTCTTTCTTTTTTCTTTCTTTTTTTTATCTCTTTTTCTTTTTCCTTCTATTTTTTTTATCTCTTTTCTTTCTTTTTTATCTCTTTTTTATCTATTTTTCTTTCTTTTTTTCTCTTTTTCTTTCTTTTTTATCTCCTTTTTTCTTTTTTATCGCTTTTTTTCCTTCTATTTTTATCTCTTTTTCTTTCTTTTTTTATCTCTTTTTTATCTCTTTTTCTTTCCTTTTTCTCTTTTTCTTTCTTTTTTTATCTTTTTTTTCTTTTTTATCTTTTTTTCTTTTCCTTCTATTTTTATCTCTTTTCGTTAATTTTTTTTTTAGCAATTTAGTCTTTTAAATATGATTTGTTAAAAAGGATTAAAAACAATACATCGTCTACCTTTTCAACTTTCTACGGGTTATCAACCCTGCAGGTTATTTAAAGCCAGAAATTATTTTTAGATTAGATTGTAAGAAGATTTCTTGGAAATAATAAAGATTTATCGATAGAAATTCCAATAAAGCAATAGCTTTGGGAATAAGACATGGACTCTTAACTTTCCCAAGGGTATTTACCTGTAAATGAATATAACGAACACAACTGGAATTGGAACTCAGCTCTCCGATTAACAATTCCGAGCCATTATTCATTACACCACCCGTACATCCATGATTACAGCACGTGGTATTCCCAAGCGGTCACTCATCTAAGTACTGACTAGGCTAGATTTTGCTTAACTTAACTTCGGTGATCGGAAAAGAAAGGTGTTTTAATGTAATGTCGTCTACGTCTGTTACATTAATAATCTTTTTTTTTTCCTCATATACGAATACCTTCTGCTAATGTAGTTTTTGTGTGAGGATAAATTGGACAAAATTCATGTTCGGTTACCCTCAGCTTTCGATTCATATTCTGAGATTTGCACATAAAACATAACTATTATGTAAAACACGCTATTCAGTATTTCGCTATTTTCCCATGACTTGCTGCGTTAAGCTGTATTTGATTTAGTTCCCCTCAAAATAACGGTACGTTAAAACAATAATGATACATTTTACTTCTTAAAACAAAATTAAGTTTCTTTCCAAATATGTATCGACTAAAAATAACGCGTATGATAAGAAAAATAATGTTGGATTACAAAGAAATTCATTAAAAAAATTGTTTACGTTCCACGTATGAAATCATAGCAGATATAGGAATCGAATAGTCACAGTGAGAGATGCATATTCCATATCTGTAATTGAGTGCCTAGTTTGAACTGCTATTTAACCCATAGCTGCAAATAGAAGAGATGGTTTCGTACTGTTTCCAGTGTTATTTGCACGAAAGTAAATGTATCGAATCCAACTGTAATTCAAAATTAGCTTCTAGCACACGTACATTCATTGTATTTAGTCAAAACGGTTAAACTAGAATCACTTCGGCATTGTTGTTTTATGCATTTGCTTTAAAGAAAAAAAAACACCGTTACATTTTCCTTACTGGGTTTTTCTACATTTCACCATTGGTAAAGAACAAGGATATCTCTTCAAACAGCACGTATACCCACTTAAAATAACGTTTATATTCCTAAAAATTACATCGGATTAAAAATTACTAATTTTGTAAACACACACTCTCTCTCTCTCTCTCTCTCTCTCTCTATATATATATATATATATATATATATATATTAGGTTGGTGCAAAAATAATATCGTTTTTTGACGTTACAAAATACGTCAAAAAACGATTATATATATATATATATATATATATATATATATATATATATATATATATATATATATATATATATATATATATATATATATATATATATATATGTCTAATATTATAATTAATTTTTTTAAAAATGATTCCATCGCGAAAGGATGAAACTGTACTCAAAATTTAAAGTTTAATATTGAAATTAAAGTTTACGACTTCAGTCAAGTTTCGAAACAGTAATTTCTGTGTCGCGATGGATCGTATATATTTTTAAATAATTAGAATTTAAGCTCTACTTGTGTATCAAGCAGTGTCTTTAAAAAAATAAAAACATAAATAATAAAGAAATTAATCTAACTGTTCTTTCCTATTACATGAATACACACACACACACATATTTATATATACACACACACACACACACA
>OZ010576.1:88497680-88512680 GCA_963932145.1 Acanthosepion lycidas | reverse complement strand
TCAATAATAAAAGGATTTGATTTTTAAAAATTCTAATGTTTGTCTTTTGTTCATATTCGTGGGGAAATGGCCGGTTCAAAAAATTTTCAGTTCGACCTATACTTATATAGACATTAACGGTATATCTACTCAAATATGGGTACTCACTAACTTTAATTAATAATAATAATAATAATAATAATAATAATAATAATAATATATATATATATATATATATATATATATATATATATATATATATATATATATATATATACATATATATATATATATATATATATATATATATATATATATAAACTTTAATTTAGTGGGCACACGTATTTGATTTGCTATCCCTTATTTGCTATTACTTATTTTCTTAAACAGTTAATTTAATAACAACTGGCTTAGAAGTCCTCAAAAAAAAATGTGCCTCCTACAAGAGTCCGACCAGTATCCTTTTTACCATCAGGGTAACTATTTCTGTAGTCGAAACATACTTTTCCGAATTCGGCTACGGAAGCTGCAATAACAGAGCAAGGTTTGAATTATTTATTTGAGGAAAACGCGTCGCTCGTTGGGACTTTTACGAATGCATATCTGTTAGCTTCAGTTTCGTAACTGACACGTAAACAGCAATTACTTTGGAATGCATTTTTTTTATCTGACAATATTTCTTTTTACTACAAAAGTTATTTTAATTGGCGCATGTATTTGCGTTGCTATCTTTGATTTTTTTTTTGTTGTTGTTTTTTTTTACTTTTTTTAATCTGTGAAATTAATTACAACCGGCCTAGATCGAGAAAGAAATTTTAAGAACTAAAAGTAAGCATTTATGATAATAAGAAAAATTGTCGGATAAAAAATCCATTTAATATATATATATGTGTGTGTGAATGTGTGTGTGTTTTGTCCACACACACACACACACACACATATATATATATATATATATATATATATATATATATATATATATATATATGTACACGCACACACGCACACACACACACACATATATATGTTGTCGATATTTGAAATTTCTTGAATCTACAGTACAATGTTGCGGTAATTTAAATCACATTTGCATTGACATTTTTACGCACAGAAAATTGGAAAATAATTTCGATCCTGTATGGGATTTAAAATTTCCTTCTTCTAAGATAGTCTAAACATGCACGAACATTTTCTTTCTTGTCAGACAGCAATTGCAAGCAAACGAATCTAACTGAACAAATACGCTATGAAGATTTCTTTTACTAAATTTCACCCAATACAAGGCCCCAAATCCACTCAATTTAGAGGAGAGGGTAGAAAGTTTACACGTATGTGTCTGATGGATAACGAAGTCTTGAAGTGGTTAGGATTGTAGTGTTTGAGGAAGCAATTATGCAGGAGACTTTTCCACACTGTAGTAGTTTTGGGCCAGAAGCTTTCAAGCAGGTACTACTTGCGCTCCAAAAGAATACGTCGGGGATGAGGGTGATTCAACTTTGTGGACGCAGCAAGCCTAGTCTTGTCTGTAATGATCTGAGCTGGTGGCACTAAAAAAAATGGAGCTTGTCGTAACATATTGTCATGGAAACAGCGAAAGAGTAACAATCGACTTGTGAGCTTGCGTTTCTGGGAAAGGGCTGTAGGGCGAAAAATATTATCATCCACAAAAAAATAAATAAATAAAATTAAATTAAAATCTGCTAAATCTGGGGAAACTGGAAATGAGAAGCTCCAGTACAAATATGGTAGCAATAATGTATTTGGGGTCTGATCTGACTCTAGGAAAGATAAAGCACGTCACAGAATGTCAAGTACTTTCTACAGTTCTACAAGGAGCCAACCATTTTTATGTCCTATCTTGAGTCGCAATACACGTTCAAAGCAAGGGCCCTCATTGATAATAAAACCGTCATTCATAACAAGTGAAAATTCAGCTGTTCGGTAATGGCGAATCTTTCCTCCATTGAGCTATTAAGCCAGGGGTTCTCAACCTTTTTTGCGTCGTCGCCCACTTTTGCGTCGAAAAATTTTGTACCTCCCACTTGAATAGTAAGTATTCGAAATCATACCAGAATTGTTTGGTACAAGTTTGTTACTGGTTCATATACTGATTTTCTGACGTAATCAAAATATCAAAGGGAAGTAACAAATAATTCTGCTGCTGCTGCTACTGCCGTATTAAAGAACAAACGAAAGCAAACTTGACCTTTGAAAACTATATACATAATTTAGTTTTATGGTTAGGGTTAGCGTTGCAAATTTTGACAAAAGAAATTAAATGATTTTTTTTTTTTTTCATAATTATGAAATTAAAAAGAATATACACTACTCTCAACAAATAAAACTTCAGGGAATTTTATTTTTGTTGTACTTGGTCTTCTTTATTTGATTTATACCCGAAAAAAATATTATTTCGTCTGAAGAACTGTTTGAATTTTAATGAACCTCCTCAAAACTGTAGTAAATACCAAAATATTCCATGTTTTCGGAGATGTTTATATCTTATCTTGAAATGTGACCCAGTTATTCCTATTTAGCCTCCTGTATTGTTTTATCCGTTTTGTTGTGTGCGTGCGTGTGTTTGTGTGCGTGTGTGTGTGTGTGTTTTATATATATATATATATATATATATATATATATATATATATATATATATATAAATATATATATATATATATATATATATATATATACAAATTCTTTGCATATTTCCTTTGATTATTTTTCAGGTCGCATATACTGAAATACCTTTTTAATACTCAAAACTATGGCTCTCGGAAATTTCCGTAGAGGTATGGATCAATGAGTCCCCGTAGTTTGACATAAGCTGAATTTGACTTAAAACTTTTACCGTTTAATGTTCGATCAATATAATTTAATATTTACCACTAAATCAAGGATATTGATTTGATAATAAAATAAATTATGTTAAAAATAAATATTCATAATGGGAGAGGAATAAATACTTCTTTCATCATTGGGCTACGAACAATATATATATATATATATATATATATATATATATATATATATATATATATATATATATATATATAAGTGAACAAAGAAGTCAACACTTAGAGGCAACAGTCTATTTCATGCTAGACGTAAGCGTCAGGCCACGAGACTGATATTCAGCACTTTATCCCATAAATATAGCACATCTTAAGACTATATTTCTTCATATATATATATATATATATATAATGACTGGCTACTTTCGATTCCGAGTACTCTGTAAACAATGCCATTAAAAACGTGACGAGCATACGGGTAACTAATTGGAATTGAATTACAATTAAATAATAAAGCATTTAATTTTTTTTCATTAGATCATAAACTGTTGTAAAACAAGTATATATATATATATATATATATATATATATATATATATATATATATATAGATAGATAGATAGATAGATAGATAGATATATAGATAGATAGATAGGTAGGGTTTTTTAAATGTTAGCTTTACGGATCTTTTTAAAAACGTGATAAACATCCGCTTAACTAAAGTATTAACTAAATTTATTTCACTTAAATAATCAATCATTTTTATTTTCCGTGTATATATATGTATATGTATATATATATATATATATATATATATATATATATATATATATATATATATATATATATATATATATATATTTGCGTGTGTGTGTATCTATGTATGTATGTATATATATACATATTTACATATGCGAGTATCTATGTATGTATAGATACACGCATATATAAATATATATGCCATTAAAAACGTGACAAGCATACGGGTAACTAATTGGAATTAAATTACAATTAAATAATAAAGCATTTAATTTTTGTTTTTCCTTAGATCATTGTCATGGAAACAGCGAGTTTAATAGTTCTTATTAAAAATGACAAGCATACACCTAACTAAAAATATTCTGCATTTAAATTGAATTACATTCCAATTAAGTGATTAATTGCTTTATTTTGCGTATTTATACACACACAAACATATATATATATATATATATATATATATATATATATATATATATATATATATATATATATATATATATATATATATATGTCGTTAATACTGTTTATTATAAGCAAAGCATTTACTTAAATATTTGAATCTATAAAAAGAATGTATAAACATAAAGAATGTCTTAAAATAATTGTCGGACTTTGTCCATTTCATTATATATATATAATATATATATATATATATATATATATGTAATGTGTATGTGTCCTTATGTGCTTATCTATATGTATGAATGTATGTATGTATGTATGTATAGATAGATAGATAGATGGGTAGATAGATAGATAGATAGATAGATAGATAGATAGATAGATAGATAGATAGATATGAACAGTCTTAGATAGATGATGACAATGGCAGTAATAGAGAGGTAGGTAGTATTTTTACGAAATACTATATCCTATTTTGAACGATAAAGATAAATATATAAATAGCATTTCTAGTGAATAAATGAAATTTTAAATGAGGAAGCAGCCCATAATTTCTTTATTTCTGCCAACACAATAAAGACAAGTTCATTCTTCCTCTCAATTTATACATTGTTAGTTGGAAAAGAATTGATTGGAGAAGGACTTTTTTCTCCCAAAAATCAATTTCAAGATATTAAAAGATTGCTACGTATTTTAAAAGGTCTTCATCTTGACTAAAACAAAAAGACAGATAAAGTGACAGTAAAAAAATAAAAATAAAAAAAATTGTATTTTCATTTTAGCTACGAATATCCTATCCCTCTAATCTTTTAATGAAATTTGACCTTTCAACTTCAGAACCTAAAAAGCATTCATTGATTTAATCACGATACAATTTTTTTGGAAAGGCTAAGTAATCAGTGTTAAGGATTTTTTAGCCTCGTTTTGAAAAGACCGACGACATAACGTTTCTTTATATCTTCTTTTCTGGTTGATTTATGTGGACGGAAAACATTAGTAAGAACAAAATGGTATGATGAATATTTTATATTGTTTTCCAGGTGAGAAAGAGGTTAGTGAAAGATACACCGAAGGTAAAATATATTATGACACCGATATCTACATGAACAATAATATACTATATTTGTTTACTGATAGAAAAGAAACACGCGTTTCTTTTCAACTACTCTGCCTACCTGGTAAGAGTAATTGTGATATATCAACCTTTTTCATAGATGAAACATTTGACATTCCTTGAGCAAACGGTTACTGTTATTTGAAATTTACAAAATATTTCCCTTAACATAGTTTTCCAAGGAAATAGTCTTCTCAATTCCACAGTGACGAATTTTTTTTTTTTTTTGAGTAATGATGAAGGTTTCCTTTGTAAACTTTTTTTTTAATGTAGTGTGGAAAGCTAACATTTTGATTATACAATTATTTTCCATTCTAGTTATAAGTGCTATCCATTTTAGTTGTTGCTGCTGTTGGAAGTCATCAAGCGATGTGTTTTGTTTGTCTGTTTGTGTTTTTTTTTTTGTTGTTTTTTTTATTTTGCAATTTGATTAGGAATTTTTTTTTTTTTGCTTGTGGTTCAGTCTAAAAATTTCATAAAGTGTTGTCTCCTATAAGACATTGAGAATGTATACGATTGAAGCTGTCGGAGTTAGCTCCTCCTTAATTTCCAAATTGTCACTAGGGTTCATTCTCCCTATATTATAAATACTGGGCGACTTCTCGCCTCATTCTCTTTTTCATTTCTTTGTTTCAGGGACTACAATGTAAGCTCTCTTAGAAGATCCGCCCCCCCCCCTTTTGTGGGAGACGCCATGAACATTATACACACATACACTTACGTACGAATATTCACCAAAGAACAGACACCAATGTTTACACACACAAATATTACTGTCTATGTCCATTGTAAAATTGTTTTGTTTAATACATATATTTATATATATATATATATATATATATATATATATATATATATATATATATATATATATATATATATATATAAAGAAATATAGTCTTAAGATGTGCTATATTTATGGGATAAATTGCTCAATATCAGAGATAGAGCGTGTGTAAATATAAAAGTGAACATAGAAATCAACACTTAGAGCCGACAGTCTGTTTCATGCTATATGCAATCGTCAGGCCTCTAAGTGTTAACGTCTATGTTCACTTTTATATATATATATATATATATATATATATATATATATATATATATATATATATATATGAAGAAATATAGTCTTAAGATGTGGTATATTTATGGGATAAAGTCCTTAATATCAGAGATAGATCGTGTGTAAATATAAAAGTGAACATAGAAGTCAACACTTAGAGGCGACAGTCTGTTTCATGCTAGACGTAAGCGTCAGGCCACGAGACTGATATTCAGCACTTTATCCCATAAATATAGCACATCTTAAGACTATATTTCTTCATATATATATATATATATATATATATATATATATATATATATATATATATATATATATATATGTATGTATGTATGTATGTATTTATATGTGTGTGTGTGTCTTTTTTATCTTCAGTTGGACTTAATTCATTCTGGCCATTTTCTTGTAGTTGGTACTTCTAGCATGAAATAAACACGCCGCTAATAATACAACAACACGCAAACACACACGGTCCTCTACAAAGCCATTTTAAATAGCGGGATCGTTTAGACATGTCTGGCCGATTTGGATGCCATGAATGACATACATATCAGAAAATAGATCTGTCGAGGTGTTTAAGAATAAGAACCGAGTTCTTAATACTTGAGTTTTTTTTACATGTAACAGTGTTGGACAAAAATACTCAATGTTCAGCCTATTCTATATTCAGTACCCTTATCATCTATACAGATACTTATATCGAGGTATTAGAAGTGTTTAAATTTTATTAATTCCATATTCTGAAATTTTATGATGGATTCAGGTTATATGCTATCACTGCTTTTATTAGATTAATAGATATGTATTTTGTGTTATTTTTAGTGGATACCCAAATTTGAGTAGACGCTCCGTTTAGTTTCTGAACAGTATAGTTATTTTCGTCTACTGGCTTAAATATTCAAGAAATGATATTAAAGACAAAATGCACCCCACTCCCAGGGGTAGGATTAGAGTCTGCGTCCAACTATGTGGAAAAAGCCGTCTTTAGATCCTACGTGCTTTTAACTGACTCATCCCTGAAGACCGACGTCGAATAAGCACGGTTGTATGCTGCCTTTTAAGCATATCTTTAAATTCTCAAAGTTCATAAGTGCTGAGTTTTGTATTCGAAATGTAAACAAAGCAATTCCTAAAGAATTAATGGATTTTTAATCCGGCATATCCTTATCACTTTAACTGTTATTTTTAGTAGATACCCATATTTGAGTAGATATATCGTATATTTTTAATCGGCATATTTATTTCCGTCTACTGACCGGAGTGTTTGGGAAATCTTTAATAATGTCCCGTCCATGCGTCTAGATTAGATCCGACATGCTTTTAACCGACCCGGCCACGAAGAGCGACGTCGATTAAGAAACAATTTCAAACTAGTACTTAATTCATCGAAAAAATAGATTCTACCTAATTTTCCTTACCATAAGAGACAAATATAGCTAGGTACGCCACTTAATTTTTTCATTTTTTTCATTTGGTCAAAACATAAGCATCAACACATGGAGAGAGAAACAGTTAAAAACTTTTTGAAAAGCTAAGCGAAACCGGCTTAAGTAAAAAAAAAAAAGTAAAACAATAAATTATTTTTTTAGAAAAAAAAGCATTTAAAAGTTTTAATTTTAATATTTCTACGTAAAAATACGTATATTATAAATAAATGTAAATGTTAGGTGTTCTTCCTTTTCCAATACTTATTTTAGTTTATATATATATATATATATATATATATATATATATATATATGTATATATATATATATATATATATATATTCACTCACAATTTTGTGGAATTTGAGGGATCCGATATCCGCGTTGTTAGCTATGATTAATTTATTTATTTATGCCGTGAGGTAGCTGCTAATATTTTTCTAATAGCTGCTATTTTTTGTCGCTAAGAATGAAGTCAAGTTTTTATCGTAATCATACATATATATATATATATATATATGTGTGTGTGTGTGTGTGTGCGTGTGTGTGTGTTTGTGTGTGTGTGAACTCGTAAAAAATATACAAAAACCCTTCTTCATATCAACTATCTTTTTTCAAAAATTCAATTGAAAATATTTGTCCGTTTAAATTCAGCTTAGATTTATCATTTAGTATATGTTTAAAACATTTTAATGTACCTTTTACCTTTAATACGAGACCTTAAAAATCCCCACCTATAAATATTGTCATAGCATATATATAACTTAATAATACCTAAAATAATATAGAGTAATCAATACAATGAAAATCTTCGCCAGATCGAAGTTATATTTGTATCAAAGAGATAACCCAACTTAAATAACCTTACACCAGAAGAAACTATTTTAAAGTGTGAATAATAATAATAATAATAATAATAATAATAATAATAATAATAATAATCTTCGAAAAACTATCAAAATACAAGGATCTTGAAGTGGAAATCTCAAAAATGTGGTACATGAAGACCTCAATAATTCCAGAGTTGTACCTGGAGCCTTTGGATTGTTTGGAAAAGGTTCCTATAGACACATTGAAGGCATTCCTGGTAGCCCCTGCCTTAAGGAAATTCAAAAAAAAAAAATTATACGCACAAGTACAGCTCACACATTCCGAAGAGCTTTATCTATATAAAATGTGCGTGGTCTTTGTTTTTTTTTTCCTAAATAAGAATGATCAGCGGAATTGTCATGGAGCCATTTCTAAGCTTATTATCTTGAGACCCGGATGGAAATGTGTATACAACAGAAATTAAAGAAAATAATAATAATAATAATAATAATAATAATAATAATAATAATAATAATAACAATAATAATAATAATAACAATAATAATAATAATAATAATAATAATAATAATAATAATAATAATAATCCAGATCCTTGCTGCGCAGGACCAATGCTTGCTAACTAGGAATTATCAAGCACATATACTAAAATATTGTGTCAGCCCAAAATGCAGATTCTGTGATAAATATCCAGAAACGATTGATCATCTTGTATCAGGTTGCACGATGTTGGCACCCACTGAATATAAAACCCGACATGACAGAGTGGGCCAATATCTGCACTGGAAAATCTGCAACTTCTACGGGAAGGAAACTGAAAGAAACTGGTACCAACACCACCCAGACCCAGTTACGGAGATAGGACCTGTTACAATTCTATGGGACTACACAATTCACACTGACAGAACAATCAAGGCCAACCGACCAGATATTGTTATTAAAGACCACAAACAAAAACGGTGCCTCCTTATTGATATGGCAGTCCCTGCTGACTGCAATGTATCTTTGAAGATATTCAAAAAGCTGTCAAAATACAAGGACCTTGAAATAGAGGTCTCGAAAATGTGGCATATGGGAACATCAACAATCCCTGTTGTAGTTGGAGCCCTAGGACTGGTTGGAAAAGATTGCAGTAGACTAATTGCAGGGATTCCTGGAAGCCCATGCCTCAAGGAGATACAAAAAATTGTTCTGACAAGTACAGCCCACACTTTACGAAGGGCTCTATCTATGTAATTTTTTTTTTTTTTTTTTTGTCAGTGAAAAGTGTCATGATGCCATTTCTAACCTTAGGTCCCTGGGTGGGACCCGGAAAGAAATGTGTAAACGCCAGAAAGCAAAGAAAATAAAAATAATAATCCTATTCAATTTGTCCGTATGTACCTACGTTACATTTGTACAGTTGAATATCTGCTCTTTCACTAATTAAATAAGTGAAGATTCGAAATCTTTTTATATTTAGTCTTACCAGCCACCCCTCTGTAAAAATAAGCAGTGGTTTGTGGGATCAAATGTTATTAGGTCTATAAATGTTATATTTTCTTTCGTATAACATTTGATCCCGGGTATTAATTCTTAATAGTTGTGTACAATTTCGTTTTCGTTCATAGCCCTTTTTTTGTTATGTTGTATTTCGATTTTACCAATTTACGATATTTTTCGTTATCACAAATGTGTATACAATAGAAATCAAAGAAAATAACAACAACAACAACAGCAATAATAATAATAATAATAATAATAATAATAATAATAATAATAATAATAAACACCACCCAGACACGGTCACGAAGATAGGACCTGTTACAATTTTATAGGACTACACAATACACACAGACAGAACAACCAAAGCTAACCGCCCATACATTGTTATTAGAGATCGCAAACAAAAAATGCGTCTCCTTAATGATATGGCAGTCCCTGCGGACTGCAATGTATCTGTGAAGATCTTTAAAAAAGTTATCAAAATACAAGGACCCTGAAATCAAAATCTCAAAAATGTGACACATGAGAACATCAACAATCGCTGTGAAGATCTTTAAAAAAAGTTATCAAAATACAAGGACCCTGAAATCAAAATCTCAAAAATGTGACACATGAGAATATCAACAATCGCTGTTGTAGTTGGAGCCCTCGGATTGGTTGGAAAAGATTCCAGTAGACTCATTGAAGGGATTCCTGGAAGTCCATGCGTTAAAGAAATACAAAAAATTATTCTCACGAGTACAGTCCACACCTTCGGAAGGGCTTTATCTAGGTAAAATATGTGTGTGTGCGTTTTTTCTTTTTGTTTTTTGTTTGTTTTTAATTGGTTAGTGTAAAATGTTATGATGCCATTTCTAATCTTAGGTCCCTGGGCAGGGCCCGGAAGGAAATGTGTACACATCAGAAATCAAAGGAACTAAAATAACAATAACAACAACAATAATAATAATAACTATAAGGGGTTCAATAAAATAATTTCCATGTGTTGTCGATTTCTATGAAAGTATTTTACACATGGCATCACATTTTCAGTACGAATATAGTAAATTATTTTGAATTCTAGCGTTCCGAACATTGCAAGATACAGGGAACAAAATATTGCGTGACATACTGACAACATCCAGTTCTTCATAAGTACTGAAAGAGTCGAAAGTACTTGAGCATACATGAACTTTGGGCAGTTTATCTATATTTGAATTTTTAAAATAAATGTTTAACTGGATTTATGCTACCTAAATATACTTTACATAGAACTTCAATTCCTTTCTTCTTACATGTATAGGAATATCAACGCCTAATGTCGTGAAAAGTACGCAGCTATTTCGGCCACTACACCGGATAACTGCTGCTTATGAGACTTGGTCTAGAAGTAACCTAACAGAGAAACTTACAGAGTAAGTTCATGCCAATCTACAATTTTGGGAAAACCTGGCTGCGTTGAGCATCAAGAGTGGTAACCTTTTTTTCCTTTTGTTTTTAATCATTTCACCCCCAAGAAAGGTAATAATGCCATTGGGAGACAAGGATGTGCCGATTGTAAGAGATTATGCGAAAAAAAAATAATATTAAGGAGAGAGGACACTAAAGAACAGGATTTACGAAAACAGAGGATAACGATTGGCATTGCATTTAAATGTTTGAAGTTCAAAGTTGACTTGGAAGCAAGAAGCAGGAAGATTGCTCCACAAGCGAGAAGTGCAAGAAAAGAAACTCTTATCATAGAACTTACGGCTACATCTCGCCATTTTAACCGTAAAGTGATGGAACTTTTCCGCAAATCTAGTACTGCGTTTAAATTCATAAAGTCTAGGTACCATAGCGAGAAGTTATCAGTACAATTACTATGGAATTATTTATAGAAAAGTCACAAAGGAAACTATTTTACGGTGATGTTAAAGGAAATGAAACCGAGATGCCAGGTCATTACCTTGTAAAGAATAGAAAACATCAAATCTAGGCGATGTAGCTGGTGCATTTTAAATTTTCTTTTACAAATAAGAGGGCTTAGATAGTATCTTAATTGACTAATTGATTTTTTTTCACGGCTTATCAACTTTTAGCGTGTTATTTAAATCTCTAGAATATTTTTAGTTTCTAATGTGTTGTAACCTAGAAAGGGTTACTGAATGAGGAATAACCAAAACGGAGGTTGGAAATGAAATGGTAATCTTTATAACATCAACAATATACAATACTCGCCAGCGGCGTGAAGTAGGTAAGCCGCTTCTAGTGGTGGACTACTTAGAGAGCATATTACGATATTTACCTGCCTCCTCACGAGGTAGGATGCGGCACAGGGCCAAATTTAATGTGGAGAATTACGAGCCCGTGACGCGGCATCGTGTATCCGTCTACCTGCCCGGACGAGACTCTGCCTTTCGGTATAGCGTCGTCCGAGTTCCTCTCTGCCCGAAGGCAGAGAGTTCAACACGGCAAGAGCTTCCCATGCAGACAGATCACGCTGCCAGCATAGACAGCATATTACCCCCACTTAAAATAGTGTCCAAAGTATTTATGAGGATTCGGACAAACACATTAGTGTTCATAGATACGGTATATAACATAATGATCTTGAGTTAATAAAGATTTATTAATCATAGTTTGGGTAGAAGAGATGGGGGTCATGCTTTTCCCAAGAGTATTTGCGCGTAAGTGAATATAACGAACCCAACTGGAATTGGAACTCGGTTCTCCGATTTCCATTTCCGAACCGTTATCCATTACACCACCCGCACATCCAAGATTGTAGTATCTGGTATTCCCAAGCGGCCACCAATCTAGGTACTGACTAGACTTTGGTGATAGAAAGAGAATAAGTGTTTTGACATAGTCGTAAGACGATAGTATCTTAAAACTGTATCGGCAAAGATAGATTGCCTTACTAATCTATATACCCCTAACACATTCATATATTTCTCTGTACTCTATGCATATATGAGATGGCAAAATCAAACAAGTACAGAGTTTTAAATATCTATATGAATGTGTATATCAAAGCTCAGCTTGTCGGACTTTCTGCTTTTGGGAGGAGAGGGACTCAGACGTGACTACTCATACGGGCGGAGTGTCGTCTAGGGAAAAGTAGAAATCAATCCGATAACGTGCATGCGGGATCTAAGGGAGATTTTTTTTTGCCCGAGTGTACACGCTGAAAAAAAGCTCCACGATAAAAACCGGTCTTTTGCCTTTTTGGAGTGAGCTCGGGTGAATACCGAGTTTTTAATAACCGGAAAGTTCTTTAATAGACAATGGAAAATGTGACAACGAAATGCAAAGGAGCTTTGAAATTGCAAAAGTTGCCTTAAAAAAGCTAAGAAAGATGAAAATCTCGTTAAAAGCAAAGAAAAGTGTGGTGTACATTTATGTAATATCAGTCCTCCCATATATCTGCGTATTCTGGACAATTTCTTCACAGATGAGGAGACCATCTTGGGTATCATGATAAACTACATACAGCAACAAGGCATCTAATCGGGTGGTTTTGTATGAGCGTGGAACCACTTCTTAATTGCTGGTGTTCCCAGGGCCAGCCTGACCTCGGGGTGGTAACAGCTTGTTAGTGTACCAGCCATGAGCAAATAGTTAATTCCCGGACTGGGGTCAAAACACTATGAAAGTATAAAAATAGATTTTGTAATAGAATCGGCAACAAGGCATTTTCAAAGTAAAGGAATTACAGTTTCGTAAGGAAAAATATCAGCAATAGAGTTTTATTTTATAAATGATGGCACTTGCAACACAGTTTTGCAGAAGAAAAATTACCAGCAATACATTTTTGTAAAGAAATTACTAATGCTCCCAATAAAATTAAATTTCTACATTAAATAACCCATAAAAAGTTGATATGCCGTTAAGGAAACAAAACAAAATAAACAGATAAGACTGGAGCCAACAGAAAATGTATGTATTCAAAGAGGCTAAAAATACCATGGACGGATGAAAATGGAAGTAAAAACAACATTTATGATCAGAATCTAAAATAAGCAGCTGATACTACTTTGACACATAATAAGAAATGATGGCTTGGAGAATTTGATGCTCACGGGGCTTACTGAAGGCAAAACGGAGAGAGAGAGTGTGTCAGCGGGTCACCTGAGTGTGCGAATCGATGACGGAACTAGAAGTTGGAAAAGCATAAACGCTACGAAGAGAAAGGAAGAGGTGGGGAGCCGTGATCTCCCACGCCCTGAACAGACACTAGAAGAAGAAAAGGTATATATATATAAGCGTTGAAGTGAAATGGGTATACTTTCAACAATAACGCATTTAAAAACAAGATAAAAAAAAAAGTTAAATAGAATAGGTATTATATTTTGTTAGAATCTCTTTTCTTAGAAATAACACAATACAACTTATGAAAAGGAAATTCCGTAAGTAAAATAAAAGCAAAAACAAACCAAAACCAAAAAATTTGCAAACAAGAACAAGAACACGAACAAATTTATTTTCAAATACAACGATATTCTATCCGGTAATTCAAATAAAAAGCAATCTTTTCAGTGTATTCATAAAATAAATTATTATGATTATTGGATACTCTCATCGCCCCGAGATACAAATACCGTTTCTTTCCAATAAGAGCTTCGATCGCCATTTTGAATCTATTGTTTGTTCTGTTTTTATCGCTTGTATACGGCGGATGCATCTCTTTTCATCGGCGTATACACACAGATATATGGATGTAGATATAATGCCAAAGATAAACAAGCAAATACACTTCGTTTTCCTTCCTTATTTCTCTCTCTCTCTATCTCTCCCCCACTCACTCAAACAGACACATTCTCTTCATATATTTCTTTCTCTGCATGTAGCTTCCTATTCGTTTATATCTGTGAGCCACCCTCTGTGGAGGGGGTGAGTCTGTGTGTGTGTGTGTGTGTGTGTGTGTGTGTGTGTTTATGAGAGGGTGTGTGAGTGTGTATGTGTATGGGGTGCACATATTTGCATAGATGCATATAAATAATCAAGCATGCAGATAAAAATGAGAATAAATGTGAGTGCCCGTACACACACGCATGCTCACACACATGCGCGTGAACACACACACACACATACATACATACATATGTATATATGAAAATTGAGATATTAATGAATATATCTGACAAGCAATATTAATAAATAGAAAATGTTTTCCTATTCTATG
>OZ010576.1:88452680-88495180 GCA_963932145.1 Acanthosepion lycidas | reverse complement strand
ACTGATGCTGCGGCCGCACTGCACCTTATGCCTCTGCAATCATAATGGTTTACGGGTCATATGAATATATATATATATATATATATATATATATATATATATATATATATATATATATATATATACACTGGACATGTGTATAGGTAAGTATATACATATATATGCAAGCTATTCTGGGATAGCCGGTGACTAAACCGAACCCCTACTACATGCGTGCGTGCATGATAGCAATTACACACACACGCGCGAGCGCGTGCGCACACTCACAAACACACACACACATATATATATATATATATATATATATATATATATAGAGAGAGAGAGAGAGAGAGAGAGACAGACAGAGAGAGACAGACAGACAGAGAGAGAGAGGTTTTGTTGAAGACCATCGTAAGTTTTTCTTGTTCAAGACCTTTTATTTATTTATTTTTTTCTTCGGTTTCAACTCTGTCCAGAAACCAGAAATATGTACTGAAACGAAGAAAGTATATAGATTAAAAAATATTAACCAGACAAATTTCGTTGGTATTCAACCAAGCCTTTATACCGGTAACTGAGTTAATTGAGCATGTCTGTATATTTGTGCGTGTATTCATCAATATAAGTATACATTTACATATCAAACTCTGGATTAGTGTTTATTAACTGCTAACTTCCGTTAACTTGAAAGATTAGACAGAGATCAGGCACAATCGCGTGGTGGTGGGAGGTCCAAATCTGTTATAACGCGCTTCGTAGCGCTTATAATATCAGTAATGCTGTGGTAACTTGGCGTGACGCCTGTATTAATTAGTCTGAAGACTGACTCCAAACGGCTTCTGGTATTTACCCGAACCTCCCCTCAAAAGGGGATGTGGCACAAGGCCGATTTTTATATGTGACGATTCCGAGACCTTTGGCTCGGACAAAAATTACCCATAAGCCCCGCATACACAAGGTCGGTTTGTCTACCTCCCCAGACAAGGTTATGCCCTCGTCTGGGTTCCCTTTCTGCCTGAAGCCAGAGTGTGTGACAAACCTGTTGTGAGCTTGACCGCGAACTGCCTGACTTCAAATGGCTTCTTCTTACTTCTGACCTGGAGTTCTTTATTTATAGTTAGGGTCTAGTTCATATAGTCACCTGGGTGCAATATTTACTCCAAACATCCCCCCTTTTCCGATTAATCTTTTTTATAAATATTTTATTTTTTATTAATATTAGTATCACCTTTGCCACTTTCTGGAGAGTTCACCAATGTACTTGATTTTGTAGCGTTTCCGTCTTGGATCCACAATCAGTTCTTTTTCTTCAACTTGACCTTTTAAGTTCCACGACTTGTTGTGGTGCTGGCACATCGAAAGTATCATATAGTATTTTTATCGGTTCTTACACTCTTTCAGCTGATTATGGTGCCTTTTATGTTCAAATCTTTTCCCTTTTACCACCTAAATCAACTCCCCGATTCTTGTTGCTGTTATTTTGTCTTCTCACGTTTCTTTGCCATCCTTAGATTCTCTAACGAACACTTCATCTCCGACCTTGAAAATTTTGGTGTCGTTTTTGTTCACCGTTTGTGTTTTTCGACTTGGTAATAACTTTTCGAACACTGGTTTTATTTTCTAGCAAACATTAATTCCGCTGGCGACCTGAAAATTTTGAAGTTCTTCATCATTTACTTTCTCAAGACTTGCTTTCTTCAACGCTCTTTTAAACGTTCCCACAAAGCGTTGCGCTTGTCTGTACAACCTTGGGTGATACGGTGAGTTCGTAAAATCTTCAATGGAGAACATCTTACAAAAGTCTTCGAATTTTTTAACCGTGATCAGCGTTCCGCTGTCAGATATGATATAGATATGATATAGGTCTGGTATGATATATCTTGAAAACAGTTCGTTCAAGAAATTCACTGTCACTGAAGATTTGGGATTTTTGCACTTATGAATTTCCAATCATTGAGAGAAACTATTAAGTACCACAAGATAATGTGATCCATTCATAAGACCTGCAAAATCTACATGTAGACTTTACCACGGCGTGTTTGTCTTTGGCCAAGGTTCTATCTTTGTGATAGGAAATTTTGCTGACAAATCATGACCTTTACAAGCTTTCACTATATCTAAATATTTGTGTCCATTCTGGTGCAATATACGGAACTTCTCATCGGAGATTTCATTCTTGAAATACCAGGATGTTCACTTTGAAAATCCTTCAATGTTCGCTTCTGTAACACACTAAGTATTACAACCTTTTTCCTGAATATTACTACACTGTTGTAAGCGTTTCAGTCTGGATTTCGTTTTTGTTGCATTCTTTCAATTGCTTTATTACTTTTGCAATAAAGACGTCATTTCCCGCTTTTTCTTTTATTTCTTCCAGGATAACTGGTAACTCTTGTACAAAGTTGCACAAAATGTTTTTTTTTTATTTCCATTTCGCTTTTGAGTACTGCAATGACTTAGTCTTCAAATGGTTCTGCCTTTTTAGGTATTAATTTTGATACTCCATCAGCATGTCCTAATTTTTAAAAGGTTGGTACCCCATTGCAAAATCATAGTTTAATATGTTGCTCGTGTCACTTTATATGTCCTCCTTTACTACAATTGTAACATTCTGCATTTTTAAATAGACAGTCTTTTCCAAAATGTAAATTACCACATCTGAAACTAGGATTTATTCTTCTTTTGTAAATTTGTCCTTAGCTTGTACCAATACACAATCTGTATTCCTTTCCTTGAACCAGATATTATTAATGGATGCCTGTGGTCTGTATGCAACCTAAAATTTCTTCCATTAATAATTTTATGAAACCTTTTCACAGCAAATATAAAGGCTAGAGCCTCTTTTTCTATTTGGCTGTCATTTTTCGCTGTTGGTAGAAGCAAGCAAAGATTTTCATTTTAACGCCATCGTATTTGTGTAAAAATCACCGCTCCAATACCGTACTAGGATATGACGCCACTACAATTTCTGCTTTTGGATCATAGTGTGCTAATGATAAATATGGCATAAGTCTTTTTTTATTATTTCGCCGAGCGTCTTTTAACAGTTATCATGCAGTTCTACTTTACTCCTTTTTTTAAGTAGATCATTCAGTGGAGCTATCAAATTATACATATTACGTACATATATTCACAATGTACATAAAAAGATGGAAATACATACAAAATGCATACAAAATATATTTGAAAATAATTAGCCAATGCTAGAAAAGCTTGTAATGTAGTAACGTTTGTTGGTGGAGGCACATTTTTAATTGCACTTATCCTCAACGTATCTGGTTGACGACTATTTTTATCAATAATTTGAACAAGGTATTTAATTTTCGGCAAATGCCATTCGTATTTTTCTTCAATGATCTTGAATCTGTACTCTCTTAGATTTTCCAAAATTGTTTTCCCATGCCCAACATGTTGTTCTTTAAATACACTTGATTAAAATTTCGTCCAGATATGCCACTGCGAAATCGCAATTCGCAAGCATGTTATCCATAGCTTGATGAAAAATAATGGTGCCATCTTTATACCAAAAGGAAGTCGGTTAAACGGTATATAATCCTCTTTGCCTATTTATGGTCGTTAATTCTGAACATCCATTTTCAATCTGAACTTGCAAATACGCTTCAAAGAGATCCAACTTTGAAAACATTCTTCCGCAGTTGAACTTTCCTCTGTACTTGAGAATCCTGTCGTTAAAACCACGCAAACACGAATTTTATTATTTTTTTCTTTGCATACACCGCTGCTGTAGTCCATTTTGAATGGTTAATTTTTCCTATTACACTAATTCTTTTGAGTCTGTCGAACTTTTCCTTGACTTGTCCTAATACTGCGAATAACATGTGCCATTTCGGCTTAAATACTAGCATCGAACCTTTTCTTACTTGAAAATTCGCCTTTAAATTTGAACACCGACCCAGTTCATTTGACAGAATATCTGGAGAACATTTTTTTACTTCTTCCTTAAGATTTTCTTTCTGACTTTTTAAATTGGTCGCTTTATCGGCAAATCCAAAAGTTGAAATAATATCGGATAAATTCGTAGCAATTTTTTACAACATAAGCTTTAATTTTTACACGCCTATTTCTAAAAAAAGAAAAAAATAATAATTTCTCATCATAAACTGAAATCGCGACTTGGGATTTCCAATTTAATTCTATGTGTTTTCACTGATTATTGAAATATCACTACCAGTGTCCAGTAACATTTTCACACAGTCATTATTTATTTTCATGTTTACAAATTTCCCTTTGTTTTCTCTGGCCATTTTTCCGTCGCAATGTGTCTACGAATTTTTTTTCTTATGAGAATTTTTTCTTGGTTTGGTTTTGCAATGTAACTTTATATGTCTTCATTTATCACACTTGTAACATTCTGAATTTTTAAATGGATAATTTTTTTCCAAAATATAATTTACCACATCTGAAACACTCTTTTTGTAAATTTGTCCTTTCTTATATAAATGCACAATCTTTTTTTTTTTTTTTAAATTTCTTCAGAATAGTGTTTCAGACTTAGAACTGCCTGGCAATCGTCCACTCTGCCTTACATTATAATATTGCTGTTTTGCTAAAATTTCGTTAAAATTTTCAGCATTTTTTATTTGCTGTTAAACTTTGAACAAAAATTAACCCTTTGAAAATATCTGGAGTCATTTCCTTTATTCTAAACTTACATATTCTTTATTGACGATACCAGCATAGGTGACAAAATCTTCGTCCTCTTTTTTGGTTAGATTCATGCAACTCCAACGATAATTAAACAGAGAGCTCTTATCACTAATGATTTCACCCGAATATGTACCGTGTCTTTTTTTTTTTTTTTTTTTTTTTTTGGTTGGTAGGGGGTAATATGTAGTTGCAGTATTTTTCATAAACTATCGGTTCTATTTTCCTGAATAACAATTTCGTTTTTCACTTATCTTCCCAGCCGTTGCATTCCTGACTGAATATTTGTTCATATCTACGAACATAAGAAGAGAAAGTCAGTCCCTCATCAGGATTGTATACAAATTCTGACATGGTGTTTTGGACAGCGTCTGGCGTAAGAGACATTAACATTTAAGAATTATACTAAAAAATTCCTGTTGGTGTTTCTTTTAGTGCTAGAAACTGTTGATTTTGTTGTTGTTGTTTCTGTTGTTGTTGAATTTCAACTATCGAAGCTAAAATTTGTTCTATATTCGCAAGTATATGTTGTTATTTTTTTTCCAACACCCAAGCGAATTTTTTTTCTTCTTCAGAACCAGAAACTTATTTTTAAACCAATGTTGTCAAAATTCTTGCCGTCAGCCATATCCTTGTTCCCGAAGCAACACGTATATTTTCCCATCCTTCTTCACTCAGTATAAGTTTCCAAAATCTTTGTAGCTCCACTTACAACTCATATGAATCCTCGTTACTGTTATAAGTCGTAAGAGATCTGAATCCTCGTCACAACGGTTATAAATCGCCACGGTTTCGAATCCCACTTCGCTACCGTTATGACACGCTTCGTAGCGCTTATAATATCAGTAATAATGTGGCAACTTGACGTGACGCCTGTATTAATTAGTCTGAAGACTAGATTCCAAACGGCTTCTTCTTCTTCTTACTGCTGACCTGGAGCTCTTTAGTTTTAGTTATGTACTAGTTCATATAGTTGCCGGGGCTGTACTATTTACTTCACAACAAAATTCGAAGTTACAATGAAGGGAGTATAATTCATGTTAAATTTTAAAGATTCTTGGTTCTATAATTTTTCATCTGATCTTCTCATAAAATGAATAATTTATTTTTAGAAAATATCCTATTCTATTCGATGTATTTTTCAGTTTTGATTTGAAATATATATTTTTGATATTTTCTAGAATGGGGACTATTTGCTTTCTGTATATAAGACAGATATAAATGTTTTAGAAGCTAATATTTCAAAGAAAAATGATTAGATAAATTTTATTATTTACTTTGAAAATTAATGGCAAAGATAATTTTAAGCAAAGGATAGAACTCAGCTTAACAGGATTGTCATAGATTGAGTCGAAGAAAACGAATTTGGTTTCTTCTTTAGTTTGCATTTCCAGTAAAAAATGAGAGGGCTGAGGCCGCATAAAAAGGAAAGAGATGGTGGGCTTAATAAGATAGATAGATAGATAGATAGATAGATAGATAGATTAGAGTAGAATAGACAAGAAAGATAGAAAAAAATCACATAAATAGATAGATAGATAGATAGTGTTGTAGGGAACGAACTAATAATTCACAGTATACAATGAACTGATAGAACTCAAATAGATTGTTCTCGTAGTAATATAAGCATCTATGTGTTTGGGGTAAGATGAGGGGTGGGGCTTGCTTTTCAGCTTCGGCATGATGAAGCACCAAGACGTCGAATTCTCTGCTTTTGGGCAGAGAGGAACCCAGACGACTCTACGCCGAAGGGCAGAATCTCGTCTGGAGAGGCAGACAAATCCGAATCTATGTATTAGTGTTCTAAGGGGGATTTTTGCCCGAGCCTACAGGCTCGGATCGCCCCGTATAAAAATCTTTCTTGTAACGCTTCCTACCGCGTGGAGAGTTCGTGTATATACCGGCTTGCTTTCCAGCTTCAGACGAACTTGTAAATATCTACTTTTATTGTTCTTGTTTAAAATAACCCCTTATACTTTGTAAGTTTTCTTTTTAGATATTATTTTCAATAACCACCACGGACAGCATTTAAAAAAAGATAGATATACAGAGAGAGAGAGAGAGAGAGAGAGAGTGATGCTGTACATAAATTTTATAAAACAATCAACTACTGTATGATTTTTTTTTTCTTTTACCTTTTTTGTTAAAGCTCGATTCAGTTCAAATGATTCATGCATTTTACAAACAAGTATAGAAATTGGCTGGATATACACGTCTTTTTATTTTAAGCATTCTCTAAACATCAAAATGTCATTTTAATACTTACAATATATTTTGTTTGTTTTTATTTAATGGCTATACTTATATAATTTCACATACTTTTTTATTTCCTTCGTAATAAAGACATTATTCTTTGTCCGACAAAAAATAAATAAATAAATAAATAAAGCTAAATTTAGTGTAAAACTCTAATTGTAAAATATTTCAATGGATTTGGAATATTCGCACCAAATCAATAATGACAGACCTGAAAGCAGGACTGAATGACAAATAGAAGAGTGAAAGGAAACAGAGAAAAATATGAAAATGATAAAAATGCGATTTCGTTTCCTCCCCTTCTGATTCAGGTTCCCATAATTCATTTTTTACATGTCACCGTGGATAATTTACAACTGTCCTTAATCAGTTTTTTCTGCTTTACATTTTCAGTTACTTTCTTTTTTTTTCAACCTTCCTCCTATCTATCTATCTATCTATCTATCTATCTATCTACCAAGTTTTATAACTAAACTGCATTAAATTTGACAAGAAAAATCTCTAAGCATGAATAAAATGTCGGAGGTTTTAATAATGTGTTTTGTGTTTGTATGGCAGCGATATTGGCTATCTTTACTTCCTTGATATTAAGAATGCAACACTAGGCTCTTGACTTACATGTCCACTGACATGCTGTTGCCTTTCATATTTCACTTTCATTTACGATTTTTATGTAGACATACATACATGCACACAGACAGACGCATATATATATATATATATATATATATATATATATATGAGTTAATATGAGCAAACACGACATCGTTTATAAATTTGATATATTTCGCATTTATTTTAGATTTTTCCAAAAATCTTTTGAAAATATATTCCCCCAAAAATTTCTGATAAATCTATGTAAAATATGTTAAATTTAGAAACGTTTACAGATTTTTCCCTATTTATTCACGTGATCAGATTTAGTCAATATTAATTCAATCCATATATATATATAAAGACATTTGTACGTTTATACATTCTTTTTATAGATACAAATATTTAAGTAAATTCTCTGTTTATAATAAACAAGATTAAACAACATTTACCGCCCTGAATGTCCGAGAAATTTTCATAGAAAATATTCGTTCTCCGACAGAATTCGAACCTGTATCCTATACGGAAGCGTCATTTAGCTTGACGTGTCTTTACCGACTTGGACACAGGGGAGCGTTCGGTCAGCACGGTCGAATTTACTGTATTTGAACTTCAATCTTCTATGAATCTCTCACGTATATTCATATCTGCTCATGGCGTATCAAATGTAAACAAATGACGTCACACCTTATTATAAACAGGGCATTTACTTAAATATTTGTATCTATAAAAAATGTATAAACAAAAAATGTCTTAAAATAATTGTCTGACTTTGTCCATTTCATAATATATATATATATATATATATATATATATATATATATATGTATGTATGTATATGTATATGTATATATATATATATATATATATATATATATATATCATGGTAATTTTTGTGTTGTGATGAATGCATATTTTTAAATAATAATATCATATTATTATGCTCTACTGTGTATCGAGCACTGGTTTTAAAAATAAATGCTAAAGAACTGTGGATTGTAAGTCTGGCTGTTCTTTCTATTATATATATATATATATATATATATATATATATATATATATATATATATATATATGTATGTATGCAACGGTTTTACAATATATGAATATAGATATACAGTTAAATATATGTATATATATGGAAATATATTATAAATATCAACCTGTACCAGCGCCAGCGTCTCGGTCAATGAATTCCCAGTCTATCCATATAAAGAAACTTATATTATTACTACACACATACATACACACACACACACGCGTGCGCGCGCGCACACACACACACACATATATATTTATATATATATATATATATATATATATATATATATATATATATATATATTGTTAAAAATAACAGACAACGAATGTCTATTATATTTGATCATGTGCCGTTCTATTTGTTTTAATTTCGGGAGAAAAAAAAGGACAAAAATTGTCCAACATTTGGATATTTTTTTTATTATGCTGTTCCTTGATCTGGATTTACGACTTGCGTCTGTTATTCTGCGATCGTTGCATAGCAATCTTCTACGTCAACATAACAGAATATCATTTTGATGGTGAATAACTTTGTTAAAATGTCTATATAACTACACTGAAGATGGCTGATGTAAGCCGAAAACTTAGATCAAGGACCAGCTCAATAAAAAAATATCGAAATGTCAGCCGAAAACTTTGTACGTTAGTATCATCCATGCTGGGGTGGGGGAGGAGGCAGAAAGGAGTCACTCAGATGATTGATAGAGGGCAGTTTCGTTCTGGATGCGTTATAATTAACAAGCCATTCTTTGCCTCAGTTAGCAAAAGACTGTAGATCATTTTCTTTTTAACGACTCGATTCATTGGTATATAACTTGATTCCAGATGGAATTTACGTTCAGATTGTAACACACTGTCTGATAGTGACATAATTTGATTCCGGTTTTCAAGATAAATAATTGTTGGATTGGAATTCTATTTAGATGAAAATCAAACTACCACGACCTCGAAATCTACGATTACCATTCAAATGTATCTATTTTCTACTCTTTAATCGCGTTAACAATATAGGCGATACATATCCCGAAAATACACGCTTTCAGTTACATTCGCATATAAATTAAAACACTGATAATTATCAGATAATACCTTAACCGATTAATTAATTCTTCTTTATATTTAATCAAGGATCTGTAAATATATATCAGGAGCAGGGCCGAACCATATGTGGCAGCAATATTCGAAGCGAGTACATTTGGTAGACTTCTATATATGAAAGATAGACTCTGGAGAGAAACATTGCCTCGCACGACACAGAGAACTAACTTTTTTTTAGAAGCAAACATAGCAATGAATTCAATATAGTCTTTCCACATCATGTCAACCGAGAATGTTAGACTGAACATGCGCAACGAGTCCCTCTCCTGAAGGTTAGCATCATCCATGCTGGGAGAAGGCAGAAAGGAGTCTCTCAGAGAACAGTTTCGCTTTGGATACGGTAAAATTAACAAGCCATTCTTTGCCTCAATTAACAACAGACTGTGGGTCATTTTTTTTTTTTTAGACCATCTGCCAATTTGGCCTTATCGAACTTATCAGAATATTATTGAGACAGGTGAAAGCGGATGTGTCATCAACATAGTTACTGAATTGAGAGCTGTTGCCATTGAGAATGTCAATAATGAAAATTAAGAACAAGGTAGGCCCCAGGATAGAGCCCTAGAGAACACCTGCATCTAGAAGGATCTAGAAGAGTCTGCGTTCCGGATGACATTCATTTCATGATTTGCTAAGGTTAACTGAATCAGAGATATATTCCGTATATATACGTATATAACCTCATCTGAATATATACTGCTGCTGCTGCTAAATCGCATACCATAAGGCTTTGAACCCACGGGAACCACCGTTTGCTTCCAGCTCTGACGGTCTTGGCAAACGTCGGAACATCCTGCAACGAAATATTAATGCGCTGGAGGTTCTGGTGGACGGCGTGGTGGCGCGGTCTGACGTCGAGTCGAACTGGCAGATAACTCTGGTAAAACTTGTCATCAGGAGACTCAGCTGTCCGGTCCTCCGGCGGAGCTCTTCACTGGAAACAAGATCGGACCAGTGCACACGCTCGATTGTCCTGGGGGGGTGCAACTCGAAGCCATGGACGCAAGGGGGCGAGGATCTTACTGAGAAACCACGTCTGGGCGCACAGAGAGGACGCCAGCTTAAATATAATAGACTATAACCGGACCTTCCTATTTTATGCCTGAGAAATGGGCAAAAATCCAAACATCGTGTATATGCCAAATAAGCCAATCAACACATGTTCAAGTGGCGTGGTTTTGTAAATTTTCACATGTGGATAATTTTTTGTGACTAATGTTCACCCAATACAAGGCCCAAGAGCCACTCAAGGTATAGAGATAGTGTTAGGTTGCATTAGTTTTGTGATATCAACGAAAACTCGTTGTCACTTTCGTAATGCTCGTTGTAGTAGAGACTTTGAAATCGCAGATACAACAATAGTACGCCGTTGTATAATGCTGGTGTCAAATATCACTAGCACTAATATTAATTGCTCGATAATACTCGTTCGAAAAGTAACCACCAAATAGTAATCTGAATAGAGAATAGTTTAGAGAAGAGGATCACGGTCCGTATAGCAATAGAGGATAGACTAGAAATGACGATCGTTTAGACGTCACGCTACTACCAACTTATTCGTTTCTCCCATGGTCACTTTATCCACTTAATTCAATAATGGGATCGCCTGTGTTTGCTCACTGGCGATCTATGTCGAAACTCAAGTGTCAGCAGCGACATTTCATTCCTATATAACAATTAGCGTAAGAAAATGTTAGGAATAGACATTGTTAGGAGTAGACGTTCAAGTAGACATTAGAAGGAAGCGGAAACGGAATCCCAAACAGGAAACAAGGTATAAACGTCTACTCCTGTTCAAAAGATCAAGGAGTAGTATGAACCGGACTAGAGGCGAAGCTATCGACTCCTATTGGTGGCAGAGAGAGAAAAAAAAATGAATAAAATTTCAGAGTTCACGCGCAGATATTAAGAGTACATATCTATGTAAAATGTTTTTTTTAAGCATCATTTAATGTATATTTTTTGGTTTCAAAATACCATTACACAATAAGTTTTTAATATTTCTTCTTTTTTATAAAGTTTCGACAAGTTTCTCAAATTTTGGTTTACTTCCTTTCAGCAAACAACAGCGCCATCATCAGTATGTAAACGGATTTCATTTACCGTACAAATGGCGAAACTAAAAAAAGAAACTTCCGGAACAAATCAATAATAAAGGAGCATCTGTATGTTACAAATCAGTTAGAATATTTATTAAATGTAAAATAATTAGGGAAAGGTCCATTGACATGGCGGGAGAAATTAAAATATAAATGGAGACTGTGGTTACTAAAAATACTCAGTAAGATGCTTCTAAAATCTAAGTAAATCAGTGTTTCATTGTAAAGCAATCACTCCATCTGTTTTGGCGCTCTTTTTCATAGATGCTGAAGCTGATGAAAATTGGCAAAAGATTGTCCTTGAATATAAGCCTAGATAGCATTTTATCATCGAATTCTGTCGCACAAATCTCGAGTACATACGGTACATGAGAATAGAAACCACTATTCAAAGAGAGAAGATTGAACGAAAAATAACGTTTGACTTGAGACTGTACTGATCGGGGATGCATCCACTCAGGATTCTATTCCACAAAATAGGGGTTCTTGGGACGAAGGTGTGCAAGTGGAACTTCCTTCTTATCAATAGAAAACAAAAGGGACGAGGATAATTCGACCCTCTCAACATGGCATGGCGGGTCCTAGCTGGGAATGTCAAAACTGCTGAAACAATATAAATGTCCTGAAGACTGCGTTCAAGCATGAAACAGACTGCTTACGCACCAGGTTTGGACATTTGACCCCAGTGTTCACACACACACGCACACACACACACACACACATATATATATATATATATATATATATATATATATATTGTGTGTATTTAGGCAGCATGTTTTCATTCATACACGTTTCATTAAATAATATAGACAAGTTTTGTCTATTTATTTTATGTAAATTTTTTTCGTAACATCTGATAATTTTAATAACATTATCGTTGAACGAAGAAAGAAATTCACAATAGTGATCGATATTTTTTTTAATACAATCTAAGCTTTCGGCTTACTTAAGCTATTATCAAAGATGTCAATTACAACATATTAAACAATATACGGACAAGACAGTGATGATAGTCTGTCAATGTTTACATAGATGATTTCTAAGCAACGATAAACACGCGCATATAAGACGCTAGAAGCGAAAATCGCACCGCATCTCATGACGTCACACATGACCACACGAGAGTGAATTGTAGAAGTATGAAATATGGAAAGCCGTTGGTATAAACCAATGGCTTCTGTTACCAATTATAGACATTAAAGAATATTTGTAGAGATGCCATAATTGACTATATTATTTAATGAAACGTGTATATATATATATATATATATATATATATATATATATATATATATATATATATATATTACCAGTTTGTGACTGGAAGGGATGATTCTGAGGAGGATATCCCCAGAGAGATCAATGTAGACTACAGAGCATTATAATGATAAGAAGACGGAGACTTTAAATATCCATTTCGATTAGAAATTTATTTCGTGAACACCGAGATGTTCAAATCTTCAGATCGAAATCTCTATCACTCTGGAATATATATATATATATATATATTACGGAGGAAATTTCGATCCGAACAGTTGAACATAACGATGTTCACGAAATAAATTTATAATCGAAATGGATAATTATACTCACAGTCTTCTTAATATCATATATATATATATATATATATATATATATATATATATATATATATATATATATATATATAGTTTGGTTAATGCGTCCATGCTATGTACACATCAACTACCTTTAGAACATCTTGAACATGTCAAAGGAGTATAAAGTGTCCATTTTCACAAATAACTGATATTTGCCTGACAACGCAAGAAGCTTTTAGTTGTGGTCGGCCACCTTTTACTGGGAATTTTATTGAGAAATGTATATGTTGGGGTGCAGAACTTGAGTTTGGTAGGCTTTCGTGTGTGTTTAAATGAATCTTAGCTGAGCTTTGTTCAGAAAGCTCAAATAGGATTCATTTAAATACGAACAGAAACCTATCACCCCCCCCCGCATTCATATATGAAAAATTACTACAAACAGCACTCATTGTAAAATAAAAGAAAACGTCAATAGTCAATGACATCAACTATGAATACGGCCACAACTGGAAAGAAATACGATTGTAATTTGCCAATCAGATCACAAAAAGAAGAGGAGGTGTCACCGGGCTACCTACCTGACCAGCTTTTATGACTGGATGGAAGAACAAGAGTGAGAGGGAAAAGCAAAAAGACAAACGTTACAGAGAGTTACAAGGGAAAGGAAATTGTGGAGAGCCATGATCATCCATATCTTAACGGGATAGAAGAAATCCTAATCACTTAACTCCGAATCTTTTCCCATCGCCAAAGCTTAACATTTACGCATTACAGACATCGTAATACAACAAGATTTTACTAGAGTTATAACTCAGACCACATGTACAATTTTTGTCTCAGTGTAAGGACAGTAACAATAAAAACAATCCAAAATTTCCCAATGAATAAAAAAATAATTTTCACCAACGAAAATGATTTTTAGTTCTGAAACAGAGAAATGTAGCCCGTCAGAACATTTGCCATGGAAATAGCGTTATAGTAAGGAGAGGTTTGCGATTTTTCGTTTTTGAGAAAAGAGTTGTAGGGTAGAAAATAATTCATCACCCACAAGCCCAAGTAGATGCTTTTGAACCCTGTCAAGCCTGGAAAGTGCAGAGTGTGTAGTTCCAGCCCAGGTATGACAACAATATTCCATTTTTGGTCTTATCTGACTCTTTTAAAAACAGAACATGGTAGGAGTTACAAGCAACCGACGATTTTCTTCAAGTATAGATCTCTGGAAAGTCATAAAACCTTTTGCAACTAATGTTAACGCCAAAGCAGTAGAAGTTAGTAAAATTTGGGAGACTAATAAAGGTTAAAGAACTTCAAAGCGTCCATATTAACATGTAAAATAATACTTTATTCAGCTATGTACGTAATTCAATCAGTAATGTGCCATGCGTGATACACGCTTAGGCGATCATGTATCTTTCGACGAGGCAGATTTTTTCCCCACAATAGGTTGCCATTTCTTTCTGTGGTAGACCAGTTGCCATCCAACGCTATAAAACCCGGTCTGTCTTGCAAGGGTATTAGCAAGTAAGTGAACGTAATGGATCTGGTTTGAATTCGAACTTGGCTATCCGATTGAGTAATGGTAGACCAGTTGCCATCCAAGGCTATAGAACCCAGGCTGTCCTGCTATTTATCCATAGCTGGGAGGAGAAGAAGAGGATTCATACCTTTCCCAAAGGTATTAGCACAGTAGTAAATGTAATGGATTCGACTACAACTCAACTCGCCGAATCCTAAATCCGAGCCGCACTCCATTTCTCCACCGTGCCTCCATGTACGTAACTATGTTAATCAAATATAAGCTTTTAGATCAGGGTGTTCCAAAAGTCACGTGATAATTCGCAGAAAAGGTACACTTGTGAAATAGCAATAAGGGAAAATTTGCATGACATCATCTTCCGTAATTCGACCAATAAAATTTAATATTAGGTTGGTGCAAAAATAATGACGTAATAATGTCGTTTTTTGACGTATGTTTTAAAGTCAAAAAACGACATTATTACGTCATTATTTTTGCACCAACCTAATACATCAAATACGGAAACCTGATTCAATTCGGTAAATAAATATAAAATTTACATGGTCATCAATGGTAATGCGAATTTTGGAACACCCTGTATATCTATCTATTGAAGTTGATGATAAATAATAATATATATATGTTGCACTTTGGTTGCATAATACTCAATGACATTCCACTGAACAACTCATCAGTAATTTTAATAAGGGGAGATATTATAATGAAAATATATACACGATACTCTACTTATATAATTATAAGTATATTATAATGATTTTATTGTGAAAATATTGACTTACATAATAAAATCTGCCTGTGTGTATGCCTATAAAAAGCTCTAGAGACATATACAGAATTCTCAAACATACATGAATCCCTTTGCAAAATAACTCATCTCTATCTATAAAAGGCAGGATGTGTGTGTGTAACGAATGCACGGCCGCAATTTTCGACGGATTTGCACCAAAATGTACCTGCTAATGCTCCAAGTTAGCGGGAAGGCCAAGTCCCACTTTGCATTTCCCAACTCCCATCGATAGTGAAAATAATCGATTTTTTCATGCTTCTACGGCAGTTTTCATGTAGTTGGCGGCCTTTTTCTAATGGCCAGAGTGAGAGCCTATAGCTGGCTGCCACGAATATGCAGGAAAATTCTATTGGCCAGCGTGAGAGCCAACAGCTGACTGACACGAATGTTAACTAGCATGCTAGCATGCAAAAAAGATCGATAGCCGCATTCGTCACAAGTGGGAAAAATTTAAATCTGCATGGCACTTTACTCCAATTGGCTCATTTGCTTGCTTAAACTCAACATTGATTCTGATTCCGCAGAACTGGGTTGGGTGTGAAAAAGTATTTGTTGTTAACATTCTTTTTTCATTCGGTTTTTCCAATTACGAGTCCTTTTTTAAAGCTGATCGTTTTGTGTTCATTTTGTTTAGTTCTTTTTTCGTAACAAATTTAATGTTTAATATAGAGCTTAGAAAAAAAATTACAGCGTGAGATAGGCAAGAAGTAAGGCATGTAGCAACATCAGCACGGCAAAGGGCACTCCTTTAAAGGCAAAGAAGGGCAAAAATATTTTAAGTCAAGTGATAGCGATTGCTGTATGAGTCGTAAGATTTTTGAATCAAGCACGGGCAACGCGTCTCTTTTCAGAATGTGTTGTCTACAAATGTATATACAAGTAGCTAAGGAAGTGAGATAAACAACCTCACATTTTTACATATTATTATTCACTCTAAAAACTAACTACTTTTTCGGATGCGTTTTTTTTTTGTTTTTGTTTTTTTGTTTTTTTCTTAACGAGGAAATTTTCTTTTGGAAAAATAACGATGACAAATAACAAAATACTTTTTATTAATGCGTTTATTTATTCCTTTTTATTCCATTTATTTATCCTTCATGACTCAGTCGAAAATCGTACTTTTTGATTTTGCGGACATTTTTTTTTTTTGCAAAGCTGTGTTCCGTTTCATTGATGACAGAAATAATATCATAGCGAAATATCTTTCAAATAATAATAAAAAAAATTGTGTAATAAAGATATTTTTGTTTTTTACAAAGGAGTAAATTTTATTTTCTTAACATTTTTATGTTACATAGAATTTAAAAATTGTTTAGAATAATCTCGCTTCGCATATCTCGTTAGAAATTAAATTAAATTAAATTATTATTATTATTAGTAGTAGTAGTAGTAATAGTTCGTTCGCAATATTATTATTACTAATACTATTATTACTAATACTATTATTACTACTACTAATATTAAAATTTAAAGTAAAGGTATATCCCTTGTTTCCTCTTTAAGATTCGGTTTCCGGTTCCTTCTAAATTCTTTTCCTTCGCTTTCTCTTTCCGTTTCCATGTCTTGGTGGCATTATCACCTTGCTTGGTGTGATGTCTCTTACTCTTTAACGTTATATCTCGAGTGGCTCTTGGGCCTTGCATATAGTGGACACCATTGTAAAAAAAAATCGCGACGCTCCGGTGGTTTCTCCATACTCCTACTGTAAATTAAGAAGAATAGATCAGAAATAATGATGAAGTCTGACGAGATTTGAATTTACATCCCTTACCCCATCCTCGGAATTCTTTCTGCCCGGTGTATCACCTTAGCGACTAGTAGACTTTATTCAAATTTAGTCAAACAGTTCCATTCATTATCATCCTTCGGAGCCAGTGTGACATGTATATAATCTGTAGAACTTGAAGAAAACATTATTCAAACAAAGTGACTTCATATCAAATTGATAGAGATAAATTTGTAAACAGTGCCTAGCATGACAAGGGTTAAAGAAGGACTCAAACTTCTTGTGACGTTATCCCAAGCAACAGATACCAACCCAATGTCTTGAACATGATTTTATAACATTTATTTTAATTATTATTATGTATTTATACTAATAAGATATTAATTAGTATCAGTTTTATAATGAAAATGATAATAATATACATTTATTGTTCAACGTCATTTTTCAATTATCCTTAGCAGCAGTAGTATTAATATTTGTAGCAGTAGCAGTAGTATAACTCGAAAACTCTGAAAAAATTCTTGTAAAGTTTATTATCAGGAACATTAAACATTCTTCTTCTATGTGTCATGTCCTTTCAGAACGTCGGCGATCATAGCCCTCTACAATCTCCTGTCCTCTGTAGCTCTTAGTATTTCTTTTTTTTTTGTTATCTCAACTAACAAACTGTTATGCCATCCGTTTACACAAGCTCATTAGGTAGATTATTCACTGCTTTCCTCTGTTCCTAACGCCTTCAAATATATCCTCCGAGTGTCAAATTTTCCGAGCCTACTTTCCTCATTATATGCACTAGAGATATCAACTGACTCTTTCTGATGTTAAGTATAAGTGTCCTGTTTCATTCAATTTCCGTCATCATCTACATGCTCAGTCCAGCATCCTTTTGTAGAACCACATGTTTAAGCCTTTTCATCATCTGTGATAAGATTGTCCAGCATTCACTGGCGTATAGGAGGAACAGTATTACATAACATTCCAGTACACTTTTTCTTTGTTTCGCACGAAATTTTTCCTGTAAGCATTAATAGGTTTCTATTTCATTTTTTTCCCTTATTAGATATATGATTTAAGTTTTTAAATGATTATTTTCTAATATTTAAAACCCTTTCATTTTAAATTCTAAATTACGAATTATCTTTTAAACTTTCTAATCTTTTATAAGTACAAAAAAAAAAGGTATAGAATTCTTATTAATATGTGCAAAAAGAAACCTCATGTCTATATTGAAGAAATAAATTGACAACAATTATAAGCAGGATTGATAAAATGTCCTTAGCCATATTCCCCTCCTAAAATTCAGAATACTGTTTGGGAGAAGTGAGTCAGGCCGATAACTTTTCAGCACCGATTCGTATTATTAATAGAAAGATAAGAAGAAAAACCTTCCGCATTGATAATAGTTTTGTTCAGTGTATCTGTTTTTTTTTTTTTTGTTTTTTTTTTTTTATAGCAGGATGTTTTTGCACCATTCCAATGATAAATAGTAAGTAATAACAACAACGTCGGTAGCGTTTTTAGGAGTGGTGGCAGTACAATAAGATTGTACGCCTCTTACAACGAACCTATCATTCAAAGTATCTAATGACCAAATTAAATTCATTTCTATTTCTGACCTCACATCGTAAGATTACAAACAGACAGCTTTAAGAAGATTACTGCTTGACAACTATAAATAGCGGCTCCAAATGATAGTGATGATAATAATTAATGTGCGTTGTGATAAATCGTCGACTGGAAACAATTCACGAAAATCACTAATATTACAAAGAGTAACATTATTATTTTCACAATCATTACAACAATAACAGTTGTTACGCTTGGTGTTAATATTGTTATTAAAAGTGATACGACAGGCACATTACAGGTTTTATCGATTGCATTTAGGAGGCTAAAAAGAAGAGAGACCTCTTGGCAGATATAAAATGGTGATGTGGATATGACGAATATCCCGTGTTTGCAACCACCCGGCAATGCGCATAGGTTTAGAAACTTCAGGTCATACTCACTGATATCTGAATATTTGCACAGGATAGAGTTCACACACGAATACACACACATGCATGCACAAACACGCGCACGCATACAACTTCAGACACTGGTGTGCGTGTGCGTGTGTGTGGGGGGTGTAATTAGGAATTAAAGAGTTATGGATGGCGATTCAATGGGTAGGCAAGAATGCCAGTGAAGATTCTGGGGATTTAAAAAAAAACTGGCAACTGATTGAATCCAAGTGACAATCACGAGATGCCCTTGATGCGAGGATGAAATTACAGTAACGATCCACCACACACATACACGCACACACAAACACATACAATACGTGCTCATATATATATATATATATATATATATATATATATATATATATATATATATATATAAATATATACTCGACCCTCCCGTCGAATACGACGTATGAGAGTCTAGCAGGTCATTTCCAAGGAAATTGACAGGCCGACATCAGCACACGAGATTTGATTATAGTGGTGAAGGTTTCGTGCAGGACCATCCACACTTTTTGAACGCCCAAATTCAGAGACCTGGTGCACTACGTGCCACAAGGTCCCCAAACGACTCTCCGCAGGTTTTGAATTCAGAGTTGTCCTTCTCCTAGACCAGTTGCCATCCAAGGCTATAGAACCCAGTTTGTCCTGCTATCTACCCATAGCTGGAGGGAGAAGAAGAGGATTCATACATTTCGCAACGAAATTATTAGCACGTAACTGAATGTAATGGATTCGACTGGAATTCGAACTCGGCTCTCCGATTCCTCAATCCAAGCCGCTATCCACCGTGCCTATATATACCCTAATGAGAGTAAGAACATATGGAGTAAAATTTCACTGTTCGAGGAATTTACTTTTTAAAAAAATGCTCAGTACAAAAAGTTTTCTATGTAGTGTAGATCTGACACTTATTTTGTTGATAAAGACAAACCCACAAGTCTATTTTTAATTCTGAGCTTGCGTTTTCGCACCCCCACTTTATCTTTCAGAAAAGGGTTAACACTTTACTTTTTAAATTTTCTTAAAAATCATTTAATCATCAGTTACAGATGATCGCCTGAAGATGTACAACATACTATCGAAACACGAAACCTATTTTACAGTGATTTCAACATGATTCTGTTATAATATCTTACAATAAATATGATAATATATGCATATCGTTAAATATGACGGACAAGGATAATTTTATTAATTTACTAGCAGCATGGCCCGGCGTTGCCCGTGCTTGATTCAAAAATCGTACGACTCATACAGCAATCGCTATCACTTGACTTAAAATATTTTTGCCCTTCCTTGCCTTTAAAAGGAGTGCCCTTTGCCGTGCTGATGTTGCTACATGCCTTACTTCTTGCCTATCTCCCATTGCGAACTTTTTCTAAGCTCTATACTAAACATTAAATCTGTTACAAAAAAAGAACTAAACAAAATGAACACACAACTGGAAAAACCGAATGAAAAAAGAATGTTAACAACAAATACTTTTTCACACCCCACCCAGTTCTGCGGAATCAGAATCAACGTTGAGTTTAAGCAAGCGAATGAGCCAATTGGAGTAAAGTGCCATGCAGATTTAAATTTTTCCCACTTGTGACGAATCCTGTTATCGATTTTTTTGCATGCTAGTTAACATTCGTGTCAGTCAGCTGTTGGCTCTCATGCTGGCTAATAGAATCTTCCTGCCTATTCGTGGCAGCTAGCTGTAGACTCTCACTCTGGCCAGTAGAAAATAGCTGCAAACTACGTGAAAAGTGCCGTAGAAGCATGAAAAAATCGATTATTTCCAATATCGATGGAAGTTGGAAAATACAAAGTCGGTCTTGGCTTTCCGCTAACTTGGAGCATGTGTATGTAAATTTTGGTGCAAATCTGTCGAAAATTGCAGCCGTGCATTCGTTACACACACACACACACACACACACACATCCTGCCTTTTATAGATAGAGATTTATTTTCTTTTTCAAGCATTCTTATATGCCATGTCAGATGTATTTTTAGTATGTTCTTTTTTATAATTTTAGTGGGTACGTGAATGCCGATAAACTAAGGAATTAATAACATTTTCCTTGGCCGTCATATTTAATGAAATATGTCTGAAGGGAAGGTTGCCTCCTATATATATATATATATATATATATATAGGGTAGGTGTTGACGGAATAAAATTCCCTTGCGAAAGGTATGAATCTTCTCCTTCTTCCCCCAGCTATAAGTAAATAAAAGGATAGACTGTGTTTTATAGCCTTGAGTGTCAAGCGGTCTAGGAGAAAGTAACCCTGAATTCAAAAATTCGTAGCACATAATATACAGCTATAAAAAAAAAATGATCGTTCGAATTGGCTTGATGATCCTGACTACGGTCGAATGATGATGCTGTATGATACAAGCCAATGTTTTCCCATTGAGATGCGAGTATACATACATCATATCTAAAATAAACAAAATGACCAATATAAAAATACTGTTAGTATATATTGTATCACACATACGGCGATAATGGGTATGACCCCATTCACATAAATATAGTAGTAAATACTCTATAATGGTCTGCATTTGTAGATACGTCTCCAGCTGTGCTGGTCAAACTCTCTGTCTCCGGACAGAGAGGATCCCCATACGAGACTATATCCAAGGGCAGAGTCTCGTCCTTGGAAACAGCTACCCGACCCCGTTTTATAAGGGGTCTACGGGGAATTTTTGGCCGAGTCTACGGGCTCGGATACCCCACATTAAATTCGGCCTTGTGCCACATCTGACCGTGTGGGACGGTTGCTAGATATTCTGTAGTTGTAGATACGCCTCCAGTTGTGCTGGTCAAACTCTCTGCCTCTGGACAGAGAGGATCTCCAGACGAGGCTATGTCGAAGGGTAGAGTCTCGTCTCGGGTAACAACTACCCAAGCCCCTGTTGTTCGGAAAAAAATTTTCTTATTTTTATTATCATTTTTATAAACGTCTGGCAATGATAATGGGAAAAACTGCCATTTTCGTAAGCCATGTTTTTTTCATTAATCTTCCTTTGTTCCTATATGTTCTCTTAAAAGAAAAAACTCTTTCGTTTTCTCTTTTGCTTCATTGTTGATAATAATATTATTAATATTAATAATCAGGCTATCTTCTCAAAATGAAGAAGAGACACGAAGCAACAGAAATGTGGTTCTACAGAAGGATGCTAACGATACCATGAGCCGAACATGTGAGAGAATGAAAACAAAGAAGAAACGTATAATTAATATCAGGAAGAGGCAGCTGAAATTTCTGGGACACGCAATGAGAAAAGAATTCTTGGAAAATCTGATACTCACAGGTCGAATAGAGGAAAGGAGGGTCAAGGTAAAGTAACGCGTGACATACATAAAGGGCTTCAGCAAGTGGATGGCGGGAGAAATAACAAAAAAGGCAAAACTTATTAATAGCTACAAGGAACAGGAGAAGGTGGACTGCCATGATCGCTTACGTCATGAAGGGAGGCGGCACATGAAAGAAAGAAGTATCAGGCTAGAATTATGGATTGGTATTACAAGAAACATTCAGGATATTTTAAGGGCAGACTAAGTTCTTTGGTTTGTGTTGGTAACTAGGTTAGGTCACATCTGAATTCAAAACCGATTAGGCGTGAGAGAGGCGACCCCCAACCCTTCGTCAAACCTACCTTGTTACTGAAACCGCAGCAACAACACCGAGGGTGTTGAGCTTGTGGCTATGATTCACATGATCGTCTATAAATACAGCCACACATGCGCACATATGGTAAGAGACCTGAACAACTGTGGAACATAAAGCTCACTGTATGCTCATCATTGCTGGAGTCCTTGAAACGGTCCTAATAATTACACCAAAATGTTTGGAAGAACAGAAAGTCTTCGGAATAATCAAGGTTATCTAGACGGCAACATTACCGACATCTCCTCAAAACACTAGCAATCTCCTCAGTATTGTAGTTAGCAACTAGAATACTGAGGAGAGTGCCAGTGTTTTGAGGAGTTATTCTGTCACTTTTGGTCAATTAATAATAATAATAATAATAATAATAATAATAATAATAATAATAATAATACAAACTAGAGACCAATAGCTGATTAAAATCAACAGAGTACAAAGAAACTAAAACTTAACTATTATCTTTAATGTCTTGCATAGCAGTGGATGCTGGACAATGCATTCCCAGATGACGATAAGAATTCTCGGCTGACGTGAAGTGAAAGACTATATTAAATCCATTGCTAGGTCAGCTTCTTAAAAAATCGGTACTCTGTGTCATGCGAGACAGTTTTTTCACTCTAGAATCTATCTTACATATCTGTAAGTCCCCATTTGTCCATGCTTAGAATATGGCTGCTTCATATGAACCCGAGCTCCTGCTATTAACATAGAGCACCTTCATAATATCCAAAGAAGAATTAGCAATATTACTGGTCTTGATCTGGCCTCTCGGCTTCAACAACTTTCCCACGACCATAAGGTTGTCTGCCTGTGCCTTTTCTACAAATACTTTCATGGTACTTGTTCGGATAAACTCTTCGCTATGGTACCCAGAAGTTTGTAATTTAAGCGCAGTCCGAGACTGGCGATAAGGTCTCATCAATTTACAGTTGAGTTGGCTAGATTTAACCATAAATTCTATTCTAAAACTTTCTTTTCTCGCACTTCTGTCTTGTAGAACTCCCTTTCGGCTCCATGCTTTCCAGCCAACATTAATCTTCAAAAGTTTAAATCCAGTGTTAATCGCTATCTACTGTCCTTACTCTTTTTTGTTTTCGGTCATTAGTAATGTTTCTGTTTTGAATTCTTCCACGCCCAGTAATCCCTTGTGTCTCAGTGGCTTTACTCCCTAGCATGAGGTGAGATGATTTAAAAAAATGGGAACAGCCCCAAATACCATTGAAAAAATGTTAATGGTAATATTAGCCACTTCCCTACAAGGAAACATTATTTATTGACTGAGCAGCCAGTACTGCTGTCGGTTGAAATTTATAAAATCTTTCTCTTAAAACAATTTTTCAGGAAAAAAAGTTTCTCAATTCCAGTAGCTGTTATCGCTCTTTCCAGTACTGATGGGCCGTTTCCTTCCGAACATTTTGTTTGAAGTAGTGTGGAATGTCAACATCTTGATTATGTCATTATTTTCTCCTCCAGTTAAAATATCTTTCTCTTAAAACAATTTTTCAGGAAAATAGATTTCTCAATTCCAGTAGCTGTTATCACTCTTTCCAGTATTGATGGGCCGTTTCCTTCCGACCCTTTTCTTTTAAGTAGGATGGAATGTCAACATCCTGATTATGTTATTATTTTCTGTTCGAGTTATATGTGTCATCTATTTCGGTTGTTCCTGATGTTGAAAGTCAATTGATTTGCTTTCAGTTACTTGCGATTGTTTCTAGTTTGTGATCATATATTTTAGGGAATGTTGCTATCATAAAATTACTAGATGTGAATATAACTTTTAATGCATAATAATGTCAAATTTTAATATGATATTCCTTGAAATGAATTTTAGCAAAATATCAGAATGGTAATAGTGATACTGTCTATCCTTATGTCAGATGTAGCACAAGGTTGAATTCAATGTGGAGTATCCGAGTACGTAGGATCGCCAAAAATTTCCCGTAGACCCCTATAAAACGATGTCGGGTAGCTGTTTACCGAGACGAAACCAGATATTAAAAAAGATCAAATGCTCTCTAATCGATATGATCATGCTGTCTAATAATAAAACAAGACAATTCCTCGAAAGAATTTGATAAATTCTCTAAATATAAGAATCTGGAAATCAAAAGGTATACAAACATAAGACTTCAAATGGCAGTGGTGATATTAAACCGTAGGCTCGCCAAAAATTCCGCGTAGACCCCTATAAAACTGGGTCGGCCGAGAAAAGACCAGATATCAAAAAAGGTCAAATGCTGTCTAATCGATATTTTCATGCTGTCTAATACTACTAATAATAATAATAAAAAGAAAACAATTCCTCGAAAGAATTTGATAAAATCTCTAAATATATGAATGTGGAAATAAAAAAGGAATACAATCCTAGAACTTGAAATAGCAGTGGTAATATTAATCGCCTCTCTATGAGGAAACATTTGAACATTCATTAACTGAGCAGACAGTAACACTTTTGGTTGAAATTTAGAAAATATATCTATGAAAACAATTTTTTTTTAGAAAAACCGGTTTCTCAAGTCCAGTAGCTGTTATCACTCTTTCCAGTATTGATGAGGTTTTCCTACCTAACCTTTTATTTGAAGTTGTGTTGAATGCCAATATCGTGATTATGTCATTATTTTCTGCTCGAGTTACATGTGCTGTCCATTTTAGTTGTTACTGTTATTGGTAGTCCTGAAGTTGTATGGTATATTATTCGGATGTCATCATTTATTGAACAGACACTCCCACCCTACCTTACTTAACCTTATTGTGTAAGTAGCGTGGATTTGATACAGAGGTTGTATGTGTTTATAAAGCCAGGAAATATCAAAGTTTTCTTTCAAATAATTTTTATTTTACAAAGTCCGTTCAATCTGAATTGAGACCATCTTCAAAGTTTGCATATCTACTGATGTGTTATGCGTTAACAGTGTAAATTCAAAATATTTTTTATCTCTACGCAAGGGAGGTAACTTATAAGATCCATTCTTTTTTAAGATTTTTAATTGTATTTTCAAATATTGTCTATAGCTATCGGTAAATTAATTCCTGGATTTGAAAGGATTAAAACTAAAATATTCATAATACGTCTAAATTATTTAACCAAACATGCTTGAATGAAAATATGCTGCCAAGTCCAGTAGCTGTTATCGCTCTTTCCAGATATCGATGCCATTATTTTCTACTCGAGTTACATGTGATATCCGTTTTAGTTGTTGCTATTGTCTAAAATCCCAAGTGATGTAGTTGCTTTTATTTGGTATATTTCTTTGCTTGTGATTCTGTAGCGCCAGTTCACGAAGTTCGAAGAAGTGTAGTCTTTGCCAAGACCCACAGACTTCAATCCTTCAGAGCAATTTTTAACCACTGATCTTAGAAAACAGATGTCTGGGTAACAGTAGATACAAAGCAGATAGCAACAATTTATAACTGTATATATTGAAAGAGATTTTCTATCAATTGGTAAGGACAATGTGAAACCTCTGTTGTCAATATGAAAATAATGAAGTAATATATTAGGTTGGTGCAAAAATAATTTCGTTTTCTAACACATGTGAGAAAACGAAATTATTTTTGCACCAACCTAATATAATACACAAAATGATTTGAATACACTGATCCCTCGCCTATTCGCGTTTCAGCATTCGCAGCTTCTTATTTAGAATATATGTACTTGTTATTTGCGGAAACTGCTAATATTCGCGTGTTTTTCTGAACATAAGTATAAATTATTCGCTGAGAACTCCCTCGATTCGCGTATTTTTTTCGATAGAACGTATTTAAAATATTCTTGTATTATTTGCCTGTTATTTAAGTGACTTAAAACATATAACAGTCCATTTTTATGGTAAAATTTGGCAAAATTGTACATCTTCATTGTAAAAAAAAAACAAACAAACGTAAAAACATGTGTAGTGCTTAGGCTTTGTTCTTTGTTAGGGGCTGCGGCTGGGGTCTTAAAAGTGGCTTATGCTAAGTCTGGGGGCACCATAAAAAATACTATTTTTAGAAAATGTTTTAAACTTTATATTTTATGTCTTGTTATACATATACAGTATTTTCAATGGTTGTATCGATCTATGCGTAATTAAAAACGGTTATTGTACGTATGAAAGAAAATTTACGCTAAGTGTATGGTCATCAATACTATTTTTCAAAAATGTTTTAAAAAGGGTCTAAAATATTTCTAAAGTGTTTAGGATGAAAGTTTAGGGCGTATGGGGTTTTATCAATCAAAATAGATACATATATGCATAAGGGCAGGGGTTACATGTATTTGCGAATTCTAACTATTCGCGGCCGATTCTGGTCCCTAACCCCGCGAATACAGGGGTACTCATTGTACTTACTACTGGGTGGTCCGAAAGTCTTGTCAACCGTACAGAATATAATTTTCTATTTCAACGCTCTTTGAGATATTATCAAGGAGAGTTTCACGTGAACGATACCAGAATACCTATCAGTTGAAGGACGCCTTTCGGAGAGCCTTTGCAACAATCAATAAAGCACAGCTTTGTAAAATATCACACAGGACATGGCGCCGCATCATTTTGTGCCACAAAAATGATGGTATTCATGTGCTTTGTGCTATTGCATTACTTGTTCTATTGTTCTCCTTACTTTTTCGTGGGGGGGTGACAAAACTTTCCGACAACTCTGTATATTAAGGTTTATTGCCTACTGCATTAATGATTACACTAGATTAAAACTTGCTCATATCAAATATTTTACATTTTTTAAAAATACTATAACCTTTCATAACCTTCGTGATTATGGATCTCCACAGCTTCCTTCTCTTTATTATTTATCAATTGCACTGTCTTTAGGAAAGATAGTGAGTTGATTTCCGTTGCCTCCTCCAAAATGTTCCACCCAAGGCGAGGAGATATTTTTTAACCTTCTGTTTAACCCATATCTGAAGAAGGACGAAATGGGTTCATGCCTTTTCCAATGTTTTTGTACAAAAGTGAACACAAAAGACTACTCCGGAATTCGAACTCGGTTCTCCAGTTCCATGTTCCAGAGAAGAAAAAAACTTAAACGAGCGATTATTTAGCTGTCATTCGGGATTGTCTGATTTACATATATTGATGATGATGATGATGATGATGATGATGATGATGATGATGATTTCGATTTCACTTGGTCCCTTGCGATGTTAACACGACAATTCCTATGTAAAAAAAAAAACACTGTGTATAAACGGGATTTAAATGTTTTTTTTTTAACAGTTCAGTATTTACTTTCAGCTGTTTTTTTTTCTATTAATATTACTTAAACAATATTGTTTTACTGTAAAATTTAAAAGAGTTATTGATAAGGCGATTTTTAGGCCGTTGAAGGGAGGTAAATCGACCGCATCGTCGATCCTGTAAAGGAATTATGTGATGTCAATCGTGGTTCAGTGAAACACCGGTGTTTCTATTTTACTTGTAATCGATGAAGATAAATCCGAGTAAATATGACTTAGACACAATTGCAAAATTCGTAACTATTTTCTGAGAAAAAAAAAAAACGAGGCTTTATCATTCTGCATCGTAAAAATAACTTTATAATATTAAGTTGGACATGAGTTTTTTCTTCATATTTTATTAAAAAATTCCAAAATATAAGTGATAAGAGCAATATATATAAAATAAAGAAATGTACAGAGATAGATAGATAGATAGATAGATAGATAGATAGATAGATAGATAGATAGATAGATAGATAGATAGATAGATATTAGGTTGATGCAAAAATAATGTCAATTTTTGACGTTAAAAAATACGTCAAAAACCGACATTATTTTTGCACCAACCAATAGATAGATAGATAGATAGATAGATAGATACTAAGCAGACACACAAAGAAAGAAAGAAAGAAAGAAAGAAAGACAGACAGAAAGAAAGAAATGAACTGACTGAGATCGATCGATCGATCAATCTATAGATAATATACATAATACTGAACAGGCTCACACAGAAAGAAAAACAAAAGAAAAACAAAGAAAAAAAAGGAAAGAAAGAAATGAACTGAGATAGATAGATAGATAGATAGATAGATATTAGGTTGGTGCAAAAATAATGACGTAATAATGTCGTTTTTTGACGTTAAAAAATACGTCAAAAAACGACATTATTACGTCATTATTTTTGCACCAACCTAATAGATAGATAGATAGATAGATAGATAGATAGATAGATAGATCATTTATATTGTAATTTAAGACCTAAAAGATTGGTTACTAGTACCATAGTTAAATATATATATATATATATATTTTTGTCTTACGAATGAAGTGTATCACTTATAATTCAGATTAAGGTAAAAGTTTGTTTTTCCTTAGCCCATAACCAAAACTTCACGCCAAAAATAAAAAGAGCAAAGTCACATAAAAAAAAGATGTAAATGTGTTAACAAATGTATAAAAGGCTTCAAGAGAAAAATGGACATCGTCTCTCTATAAAAATACCTTTGATGTACTTTATTGTATTTTCCATCGCCGAAAGAGTGGCAATATTTCATATAAAATATATTAAGTAAATAAAAACCCTAATTTGTGTTTATTTAACATAAAAATGCTCTTAATATAGACAAACTGCTATTAAATTTTAAAAGTCTAACTTTAAAACAAATTTATTATCTAAAAAGAAGTATTTTCTTTTTAGGAAATATATTTTAAATCTATGAATCTTTTCTAACTATGGAGTGGTAGCACCTGTTAGGGTCCCAGCTATGAACCCCCAAACAAAAAATGAGAATTCATTTTTATATTGAAAATACCAGTAATACATTTTTATATATAAAATACTTACCAACAATGTATATTTATAGTGAAATTACCAATAATACATTTTTAAACAGAATTACCAACAATACATTTTATAGCAAAATCACCAACAGTACATTTTTTTCCGAAGCTGAAGTCATAAAAATTGTGTTTAGAATATTTAAGATTTCAGAATTAAATAATCCGTAAAGGTTGATATGCCGTTATACAAGATTGTTTTTTGTTGTTGTTTTTTTGTTTTTTAATAAACTTTACACTGTACAAGGCCCGAGAGCCAATCACGGTAGAGGGGTACGATAAGGTTATTTTATATGGATAGGAACGGAAGACTTGAATAGGTTAAGATTATAGTGATCGGGGAAACAATTCTTTTAGTGGGACTTCTCACCGATGGAATGTAGGGGGATTGCTACAATGTAAGTGTCATGGTGGGTCCTAGCCGGTCCTAGCCGTGAAAGATAAACCTGGCGCAGGTAATGAATGTAGCTCGTCCAAGCACTTTTAATGGAAGTAGCGATAGAGCAGTGAGAGGCTCTCCACATCCCGCCTGAGAGAGTAAGCTTGGAGGGTGGAAAATAAATCTTCTCCAACAGGGGCTCGGAGACGCTTTTGAACTCTATCAAGACTGGAAAGTGAGGTCTTGGCAACTCCGGCCAGATATGATAACTACTGCATTTTTGGTCTGATCTGGCTGTTATAAAGGTAGGGGAGTGTATGAGGTACTTACTGGAGCGGTACAGGGAGCCGATCATTTTAAAAGCAAATTTAGCGATGGATCACATATGAGAGTTCCACTTGAGATCAGGTGTATGAGGCCCAATATTCTCTTAAGGCACGGTGTCTCCTCGCGGGTAAATCTGTTCATCGTGACTGGCGGGAGTTCGGGGTTCGATCGGCGGTGATTGAATGTAACTAGTTTGGTTTTCGAGGCTTTAAATGTAACCATAATTTTTTTTTTATCCCCAGTGGGAAGTTAGTGCTAGATCGAAAGCGATCAACCAACTTTTCTAACTTGAAAATGCGTCTTCTTTATTCATTTGACTCGTAACACATGACATTAGAAACACAAATGAGTCTTTGGTATTTAAAAATGTATTACATGAAAAAGAAACTAATGTATTACTATTGCTATTTTCTTTGTCCATAATATAAAAGCTAAATTCGATCTGACATTTTGATAATCAGCTGTGTAGTTAACATAGAGTGAAATAGCACTTGTGAACTTTTACCCGGTATAGATCAATAAAGTGTATGCTCAGAATATGAACTAACTGCTCTACTGTAATTTCTACTGTACACGCATTTTTATATTACAAATCTGTTAACATGATTACTTAAATAAAAATTAAATGTTTTAATTTCATAAACATTGTATCAGGTCATCCCATAAGTTCTGTCCGAATTTTAACTTTTTGTTAAAATGAACGAAATTTAAAGAGTATTTTATAATGTCTAATGGAGCTGAACATTAGTTTTATGTTTAGATGCATTTAATATGATCAAATTTTATTTCAGAGAACAATAAAATTAAATTTTGTTTGATTAAAACCCTGCTAACATGGAAGTACCCAAGAATCATTTGAGGCACATAATGCTTTATGAGTTCAAAAAACTCAGCAGCCGAAGCGGCTAGAAACATTCATTCAGTTTATGGAGAGGAATGTGTGAATGAAAGAACTTGCAGAAGATAGTTTGCAAAATTCAGAGGTGGAGATTTCACCCTTGAAGATGAAGATCGAACCGGACGTCCAGTTGAGTTTGATGTAAAGCTTCTTGAAGCAGCCCTTGAAGAAAATCCTGCTTTATCAGTTATGGAATTAGCAGTGGTTCTCAGTTCAAACCATACAACTGTTCATCGTCATCTTCAACAACTTGCAAAAGTTCCTAAACTTGGAAAATGGGTGCCTCATGAATTGTCTGATAACAACCTCAAATCCCGAGTTGACATCTGCTATTCTCTCCATTCTTGCCAACTTGTTTCACCTTTTTTGGATAGACTTGTGACTGGCGACGAAAAATGGATCTTTTATCGAAACTGTCATAGACAGTGGATTGGTAAAGAGGAAGGACCTGAGCCACAGCCGAGAAGGGAATTTCATGGGCAAAATGTTCTTTCAATCTGGTGTGATCGCCAAGGAATAATCCACTTTGAATTCTTACCACCTAATGCAACAATTAATGCTCAAAGATACTGTCAGCAATTAGAGCATTTGAACCAAGTTTTGAGGAAAAAAAGACCTGCTCTAGTGAATCGAAAAGAGGTGATGTTTCATCAGGACAATGTGCGACCCCACACAGCAAGAATCACGTCACAAAAGATCAAAGAACTTGGTTGGGAGAAAATTTCTCATCCACCTTATTCTCCCGATCTTGCTCCTTCAGACTACAATTTGTTTCGTAGCTTACAGAATCATTTGGAAGAAACAGCTTTTGTAACACAGGAAGAGATTAATACTGACATTTGCGAGTTCTTCGAATGAAAGCCAAAAGAATTTTACAGTAATGGAATTAGTAAGCTTGTTAATAGATCGAAGGAAGTCATAGATAATCAGGGTTGATTGAATCTGTAATTAAATGTAACATTTGGTCACTTGTTTTCTTTATTCAAAATTCGGACGGAACTTATGGGATGACCTGATACTTACTACTTTTGTAAGCTGCTCTCTCGAGTAGTTAGTAACACATTGATACATACCGAGCGCAGGGATTTGTCCTTGCGCTGGTAGTATCACGGCTATGGACCGGCTCTGACTTGTTTGAACTGGCTCTGACTAGCATGGACCAGCTATCAGCTATGACTAGCTCTGACCAGCGTGGATAAACTATGACCAGCTAAGACCAGCGGCCTGAGTGAAGACGCTCGGGTCCCCACGTTAAAAACCGACCTTGTGTCACATCCTGACTCAGTTGGGTTCAAGTAAATATAAACATTGTATTTACTACTGTTTGCGAGCAGGGCTGTGACAAAACTACTCCACCGAACAATAAGTCTAATGAGCCATGTGAAAAAACTCATCATCCGTGTTCCAATGAATAGAGCGCGCAGCGGAATCATCCCAGAGATAAGACAAGAACAGTGCGGGTTCGTTAAAGACACCGGAACAAGGAACGCGATAACCGGTCTCAGAATGTTATCAGAAAGAGCGATACAGATGCAGAAGGACGTCTACCTATGTTTCATAGACTACGAAAAGGCCTTCGACAAAGTACGGCACAAGGATCTGATGGAACTGCTCAGCTACCTTGACATATTCGGGAAAGATATCAGAATAATCAAGAACCTATACTGGCAGCAAACAGCATGAATGTGTATAGGGAACTAGTTCAATGAATATACAAAAAGGCACGTAAAGCAAGGATGCGTCTTCTCACCTGACCTGTTCAACTTATACAGCGAGGAAATCCTGAGAAAATTGGAAACCCTACCGGGATTTAGCATTGACGGTCACAATCTTAACAACATAAGATACGCAGATGACACAGTACTGATAGCAGACAATGAAATTACAAAATCTCCTACAGTAGATTGCGACGGAGAGTGAGAAGAAACTACAGAAGACGGAGTGAATTGTCGTCAGTAAGAGGATGAGCCCGAAATGCAATTTGAAGGTCGGGAACATTAGAATCAAGCAGGCGCGTAAGTTTAAATACCTGGTAAACGTCTTGACAGAGGACAGTACGTTCGACACTGAGATCCGTAGACGTATTCGGATGGCCAAGGACTCATTCCAAAAGCTGGGTAGAGTATTTCAAGACAGGAGGATTTCTTTGGTAACAAAAAATAAATACTGAATTGTTACGTGACATCTGTCCTTCTTTACGGTAGCGAATGTTGGACGATTTCCTCAAAGATGAAGAAAAGACTCGAGACGACGGAGGTATGGTTCTACAGAAGGATGCTAAGGATATCATGGACTGAACATGTGAGCAAACATGAGGTCTTAGAGAGGATGCATACAAGGAGGTTTTTACTTAACATCAGGAAGAGGCAGCTGAAATTTCTGGGACACATAATGAGGGAGGAAGATCTGGAGAATCTGATACTCACGGGTCGAATAGAAAGAAAGAAAGACAAGGGTAAACAACGCATGACATACCTGGCAGACTTAAGCAAGTGGATGACAGAACGTGATCTGGGGGAGAAAGCTGAGGGAAGGAACTTGTTGAGAGCTGCAAAGGATAGAGGGAGGTGGAGAGCCATGATCGCCTACGTCCTGAAAGGACATGGCACATTAAAAGTAAAGAAAGAAGGAATGGCTAAACCAGATGTTACAGTTGAAGTTTTAAAGATTCCTGATGCTACAACTTTTATCTGATTCTTTCATAAAACGAACATTTTAATTTTGATGGTGTCTGACCGTTTGTATCCGTGTATGCCTGTCTACTAACAAATTCCCGTTGCAGACGCCTGATCAGGCACATTTGCGTTTGTTCAACACCCAAAGAGCCCAACAGTGGTTTATACTGCAACTATGCTTAGCAGACCTTAGTTACAGTTTCTGGGAGAGAGTGCGTTATCTAACGGGATCAACACTTTGAACAAGGATAACGCGCTCAAATCTTCGGCCACAATGACTTGTGCATTCGTGCTAGTACAGTCCCCCAAATATTTTCGCCTATTCAATTTCACTCACGAGGCTTGGGTCAGCCTGTGATATTGGTTATATTGCTAAGTACCACACGCTGGGATCAAGATACCAGTCAATGACTGATAAATCAACCATGATAAGGTTCAGACCAGGGTCTGACGTGAGCAAAATGGATTCTGTGGTCTGCAACTGTTTTCTTTAGCGGTTGCATCAGAAGAGTATTGGCAAGAGAACGTTGTCAAGGACAAGTTTGGGAGTTTCAGAGACTGTTATGCCCGAAGTGCTTAAAGTATTCGGAGACTTCTATATTTCTTTAACGATATGTCATTTTTAACATTACATGCCTTCATAATACGTATGTACCAGTAAAATAGCATGGGGTCTATTTGACCGACATCAGTAAAATAAGCCTTAAAAGCGTGTTTGTCTATTTTACCGGGACCGGCAAAATAGTTTCTTCCCTTTTTTTTAAATGCTTCTCAGTCGGAGTTGGAACTTTTTACAGTCAGAAGCCATGCGTAGGCGAACATGTATTTTTAGATACACGACTGACGTGGCAGATTTTTCCCCCGCAGAAACCATCTAAGGCAACCCGGTCTGCGCTGCTATTTACACGTAGCTGGCGGAAGAAGAGGATTCACACCTTTCCCAAGGGTATTAGCAAGCAAGTGAATGTAATGAATTCGACTGGAATTCGAACACGGCTCTCCAATTCCTCAATTCAAGCCGCTATCCATTACTCCACCGTGCCCCCTTGACTTTACATTTTCATATGTGTGTTTTTGATTGGCTGATTGATTTATTTGCTACGGTTTATCAATATTTTGCAAATTATTTAATCCCAGAAAATAATTTAGACGGTAAAAAAGTTTTGTAGATAATAATCATTTACTGATAGAATGCTAGCTGGGTGGGAGAAGAGGTATGTTCATATACATCCCAAAAGGTATATGCACGAAATTGTATATAAAGAACCAGAATGAAATTGAAATACAGCTCTCCGATCTTCAATTGGGAACCGGTATCAATTAAACCACCCGCACATACAAACTCACAACACCTGCTCTTCCCAAGCGGTTAGTCATCTAAGTATTGACCAGATGCGACGTTTCTTAACTTCGGTGATCGTATACGACCCGGTATTTCAACGCTATATGATCGTAAGCATCGTGCGTGTTGGTGTACTTTGAAAATATATATATTGTGTGTATATATGACAAAATACCTTAAGCCTTATAAAGTAGATCACACATATATATATATATATATATATATATATATATATATGCGTGTGTGTGTGTGTGTGTGTGTGTGTGTGTGAAAATATATACAAAATAGGAAAGAACTCGTTTCGCTTGAAGATGGAACAGAGCTTGGTACTTTAATTCAATTTAATTCTAATAATTATATTGAAGTTTTCGGCTTTTGTTTTGAAACAAGAGAACTCTTATGTAGCGATGGAATCATATTTTTAAATAAATAATTATATATATATATGTATATATATATATATATATATATATATATATATATATATATATATATATATATATAAATTTGGTTTAATGTGTCTAGCTAAATTACATGATAAAATAAAATGAACGCGAGCGTTTAAACAACTCGCTTGATAGATCGATTACAAATTTATAACAGATTTTAAGCGGTGATGAATTGGCAGCGTAGTAAGAATTCATTACTTGAAGACGAAATGTTTAGGAAGCTAAAACTTATTACCTATATTATTCGCAGATAGAATCTGTGCTCCACTTAGAACCATTTTCGTGTACATTTACACATACATGCATAATTGCATTTGATGCAAACTGCATGCTGAAATTACTTTTCTCCTTCCGGTCATAAGATTTGTCCTGCTCTATTTATATTGTTGGTGCAAAAATAATGTCGTTTTCTCACATAGTAACATACGTGAGAAAACGACATTATTTTTGCACCAACCTAATACAATAGATATACCTCCAAGAAATTCCACCCACATAATGGTAAGGTATTGATATTTTCCTCTAGCTAATATATTTCCATTATGTGGGGAGTATTTCTAGGAAGCATATGAGGGATGTATTTCTGCCGCACCCTGTACATCTTAGAAGCTTAATTCAAATTTTATAAGCAATGAGCTGCACATTCATCTTAATTTCGAACTAATAATTGTTTACTGATAGAAAGTTTAAAGATCTTAACGGTAAAAATATAATTAAAACTATATAAGCGTATATGAAACACTAATATAAGAAAGAATTATTTCTTGTTTCCCAAATAGTGTCTTAGAAAGATTCTGTTTGAACAAATGGGGCGAATTTTCACTTAAACTTCACAAAATAATCCAGGATTCGGATTTTAATGGATAGGTATCGGGAAAGTACTTGAAGATATTATTAGAGGTACAATTTTTTTTTAATCGACTTTACCCCAAGCAAGACAGTAAAGCCAGTAAGACACAAGGAGTTACTTGGTGTGGACGACTTAGAAAACAGAAAGATTACTAAGTAGAAAGAACAATAGAAGTGTAATAAGGACAACAGTAGATAGCGATTCAAATTACAATTAAATTTTTGAAGATCAAAATTGACTGAAAAGTGTAGATCCGGAAAAAAATTTCACAAGCGACAAGTGCGAGAAAAAAAAACTGTTATCATAGAACTTAAGGTAAATTGACTGCAAATTGCTGAAACTTCATCTCCCTTCTAGTACTGCGCTAGAAATTAATAAAATATAGGTACCATAGTGAAGAGTTCACCCGAAAAATAGCATGAAAGTATTTATAGAAAAGACACAGGGAGGTAACTTACAATGGTGGAAAAGTGACTGAAGTCGAAATGCCAGGTCAGGACCAATAATATTGCTGATTCTTCTTTGGGTGTTATCAAGGATCTCTGAAATTTATAACAATGGCACCGGACCGTATGTGGAAGCAATCTTCGAAGCATGGGCGAATGGTAGACTTATAGATATGTAAGATAGATTCTAGAGAGAAAAATTGTCTCACCCAACATCATGAACCGACTTATCTTAGCAGCTGACCTAACAACGGATTCAGTATAGTCTTTTCCACTTTATGTCAGCTGAGAACGTTAGCCCGAGAAGACGCAACGAGTCACTTTCCTGGAGGTTAGCATAAGCCATGCTCTATATACTATAGAAAGAAGCAATAAAAACGGACGTGCTCGTTTTCACTGCTTTATAGTGTGTTTTTGAAAAGAATATTGTTGAAAATCCTCCCCCACCTGAAAATAACACAATAAAATATCTTGCAGTAAATACTAAGGTAGATGTTGCTCAGTGTTTCATGACATTTTCACTATAAAGTTTGCATTAGCGTAACAAACAGATGCTAATGATTTTCGAATTTGAATAGGCTTTCCTTCTTCAAACCTCATGGAATGTCTCTACACAATCACAAAGAACTTTACCAAAATATTAGAACTAGAGGACATTTAACAGCACATTTAATTGATTGATGGCACATGTAACGCGAAGAGAAAATAATACCATAATCAAGATGTTGATATTCCACACAGATGTAAAAAAATGGTTAGGAACGAAATGCCACCAATACTGGAATAAACGATAACACTTAATAAACTTGAAAATCGTATCTTCCTGTTTTAAGAGAGATATTTTATAGATTTTAATCGACAATAGCCCAGGCTGCTAGGCCAATGAATGCCGAGTGTTTCCTTATAAAGAAACAGCTAATCTCGTTGTCATCTTTAGAAATCTTTTGAATTATTCACCTTATTCCTTCAATCAGAGAACATGTAGAAAAAGGCAAGAAGTGTTATCGCCTTTCCTAACGACGAGAGCATTGATCATATTCTGTAATACGCGTCTTCTCATATTCCGTAATACTTGTATTCTCATATTCCGTAATACTCGCATTCTCATATACCGTAATACTCGTCTTCTCACATTCCGTAATACGCGTCTTCTCATATTCCGTAATACTGTATTCTCATATTCCGTAATAAACGTCTTCTCATATTCCGTAATACTTGTCTTCTAATATTCCGTAATACTTGTATTCTCATATTCCGTAATACTCGTATTCTCATAATCACTAAAGATACTAAAAGAAAATCTAAAGAAATAGGATAATTTCGTTAGAAGCGAAGAAAAAAGTGTTGAATTGCTAGGTTTTATATACCGTGCCTATGAACACTAATGGGTATGCCCCAATCCTCATAAACACGTTGGACACTATATTAAGTTGAGGTAATATGCTGCCTAAGTAGTCCACCACTAGCAGTGGTCTACCTACTTTAAGCCGCTGGCGAGTATTGTATATTGTTGATGTTATAAAGATTACCATTTCATTTCCAACCTCCGTTTTGGTTATTCCTCATTCAATAACGTTTTTTAGGTTACAGCACTAGGTAATATAAATCTTGCTATATTGTTATTATTTCCTCACAGATGAAGTGGCGTAGCTTGAGACAACAAAGATGTGGTTCTACAGAAGGATGCTGAGAATCCCATGAACGGAATATGTGAGCAACGAGAAAGATTTAAAGAAAATGGGGGTGACATGGGTACTTGTGAAAAGAATCAGAGAGAGACAGTTGAAAATTTTGGTACGCATAATGAGGAAAGAGGACTTGGTGAACTTGAAGGCAAGAGGGAATAAGTGATTAATATTCGTAAAGAGCTTTTGTAAATTGATATAGGAGCACTGATATTACGTAATAGTGTAGTCCACTTTTTTCTGTTTCTAATGAAATTTTCCTGTTTCTTCATATTTTGCTTAGCTTTTTAGAATCATCTTTCACTGTCCCAATGCACCTTTGTATTTCAGTGTTGTTCTTTCCGTTCTCTGTTAAAAAAACATCCGTGATATTTAAATTCTTATACTTGCTTGATTTTGATCTCTCCAATTTTGAGGTTGGTCTGTCCTTTTTTTTTGACGGCCATTAGTTCTGTCTTCTTAGAACTGATGGTTACTCCTTTCTTCTCACTTCCCTTCACTATCTTCTATACGAGTTCTAATAAATCCTGTTGCCCTCCTAATCCTCTCAGAATCGCGCACTTTATATGTTGAATAAGTCTGGCGAGAAGTCATATCCTTGTCTTACACTATTTTCTATGTTTTGTATATTTACTGAATTCATTTTTAACTGTATGTATGTGGTTAGCTCTCAAATATAGGTTCTGAACTGAACCATACACACATACGAAAAATTTCATTTTGTTCTCAAGTAAGCAGAATCTTCAATTATAGCGCTTTACAATCTTTACAAACTTATCTAATTTTACGAAGTTTATTTAAAAAGTTTCAATTTATTGTAATGGAATGTCCCCCACTCCCTATCGCCTATGTAGACTGACTATATCAGATGCTATCTATAGTAAGCACAGGATATACCTAGGGGCTTGATTCGGCAATCAGTTGGAGATTCCTCTCCAGCTGTGCTGGTCGAAGTCTCTGCATTCAGGCAGAGAGTAACCCAAATGAGGCCGGGGTGGTAGACAACTAGGCGACCCCGTGTATACAAGGTCTACGGAGAATTTTTGCCCGAGCCTACGGGCTCGGTTTTGCCCCGCATTAAAAAAAAACGGCCTTGTGCCACATCCTGCCTCGCGGGGAGGTAAGGAAAATAACCTTGCTTCGGCAATTATTAGGTTGGTGCAAAAATAATGACGTAATTATGTCGTTTTTGACGTTTTAAAAATACGTCAAAAAACGACATTATTACGTCATTATTTTTGCACCAACCTAATAGTTGGAGATTCGTCTCCACCTGTGCTGGTCGAATCCTCTGCCTGAAGGCAGAGAGGGACCCAGACGAGGCTATGCCGAAGCGGTGAGTCTCGTCTAGGGTGTAACACAGCTACTGGACCTCGCGTATACAGGGTCTACGGGGAATTTTTGCCCGAACCTACAGACTCGGTTTTGGCCAACATTGCACCACATCCTGCCTCGCGATGAGGTAAGGTAAATAACCTTACATCGGGAATTACTAGCCTGCAACCCGATTCCCTGTCTTTCAGTAGCGTATTCTCTTTTACAATAAACCTCTGTTCTTTCATCGACGCGCGTGTTGCTGTTCCTTCACTCGTGTACCCCCTCTGTCTGTTTGTAACCTCTTTAAGGATACAACACAATTACAATGCCTTGCTTCTTATTTAATTATTTTTTTTTATTTTTTTATTAAGGTAGACGTTCTGCTCGTTGTTTATCGCATAGGTCTTCTTTGTTACTGAATGTGAAAGACAATAACTCATCCGATAAAGCTGTTCTTTCTTCAGTTATTGTACAACACAATTACGGTTGGTTAAAATTCGAATGACGCTAATATTTTGTTTGTCTCAGGAACGCTTGCCTAGATTTTACAATCGCTTATATTAAGGAATGTTATGTAATTTTTATTTTATTTTATTTTTTTCCAAGGTTACCACAATTTTCCCGACTTGAGTTGGATTTCCGGATCATAATTAATTTCCTTGCGAATGAGGAAAAGGAAATCATGCTAATGTTGCTTAGATTCAGAAATCTGAATGTTGGCTGCATACTCTATAAACTCGGCGGTGGAGACTCTTTCTCTATCTCTATCTCACTCCCCCTAACTCTCTCTCTCTCTCTCTCTCTCTCTCTCTCTCTCTCTCGTATACATTCTCTCACTGTCTCTACTCAAAGACATTCACTCTCTCTTAATCACTATCACGCTGTCTCATTCTCAGTCTTTTTCACCCACTCTCTCACGTACTTTCATAAATTAAGCCCTAACAATATGCCCTACAATTAGAGCTTGGCCCCAGATTAAGTTAACCTTCGAAAATATCAATATATTTTGGATTTTTTTTTATGTTGATAATCATGCTATATAACATAGATTATATTTCAGAACGTTAGGTAAGTTTTGTGCTGATGCTGTAATGTTCGTACTGGGCTCTCTAGCTGCGGTTGTCAACCAGTCTAGGAGAAGAACAACTTTGTATTCAAAACCCATCCACCTGAAGCTGGTTAGATATGGATGGCAGATATTATGTTTGTATAATGATACCCTATTTTTATATATCAGGACGCTAGGAAAGCGTTGTGGAGATGAAAATAGTTTAATGTTTAACGATTCGAATTGGACTCTTTAGTTGTAGTTGCCAACCAGTTTAGGGGAAGGACAGCTTTGAATTCGAAACACAGCTATTTGTAACTGGTTTGAGATACTATGTTTGTAAAACAATAACCGCTAGATTTCAACAACTGGGGATGATCCCCCATGCAGAGCGATTATTCACGATGCTGTTGACATCAGTGGCCACTGGAACCCGGGAAGGTGAAAATGGAGCAAGGGTTTATCAGATTTGGTAGATGGGTAATTAATTGCGGGCGATTTTTGAGATGACATCAAGAAGGAAAAATAATATTAATAACAAATGAAGTTTCCAGAAAGTGGGATGTTCACGCCACTGTTGTCTCATCATTGTGGCGTTTGTGGGTCTATACCATCGAACTTAAACTCCTTCTTCGAGATATATATAGTTTTGACGTATGCTATATTTATGAGTTAAATGCTCAATATCAGGGATAGAATGTATGTAAATATAAAAGTGGGTTGGTTTCATGCTAAACGCAATCGTCAGGCTATATATATATATATATATATATATATATATATATATATATATATATATATATATAAAAATATACGGAAAAAACAAACAAAAATCCTAATATGCAATTATGCTGTCTTAATGTTAATATAATATCAACGTCGGACGTTTTGGTCTAATAGACCATCTTCAGGACATATTCATAAAACATAATTAACATTAGACCATATTCAATTGAACTTGAAAGACGATGGACATAAGAGCAAGGCCAATCCAAACAGATAACAAATCTTTTATAAGATATATATATATATATATATATATATATATATAACAACGTGGTTGGCACGTGGCCGAGTTGTTAGAACTTTAACTTTCTCACCCTGGTCGACTTGTCAAGAAGGATCGGTCCGGAGGAGGCGATCATCTTTGAAAAGTGCCCGAAAACCATACCACAGGTTGAACCAAGACTTGTGAGTGGAATTGGGTAGATGGAACTCTTGAAAGCTGCCGATGAATGTGCTAGCACGAAGTCAAAAGTCAATGTGACCGAGCGTTTGAGCGTGTTAGCCTT
>OZ010576.1:88432680-88450180 GCA_963932145.1 Acanthosepion lycidas | reverse complement strand
CTTTGAACTTTTAGTTGTTAAGTAATTTCTCGCGACTTCTAAAGTTTGAGCGCGCTTGACATGCGCTTTGTGTGTCACGTGATCAACCCGCCGTTGCAGCTGCTGCCGAATAAAATTGATACACAGAATCCAAATGGATGCCACGATTAATGGAGTCTTCTGCCGAATGCTTCCTTCTTTGATAAGGCGCGCGGCCCGGTCTCGTTCCTTGGCTATGACTTTTGTAACTGCAAAGTTGAAACGATGATTGTTTTTTATTGAAGTTTATCCATATTTGAGAATGTTCATGGTAGCATCTCGCTGCTCTCCGGCGTCCCTGTATCTTTTTTCAAAATGTTTTGATACTAAAACATGCCTTTAAGCGAATTCCATCTCGTAGTAAATTCCTCGAATTTTTCATATCTGCTCAGTTTTTTATCCAAACTTGAAAGTAATTACATTATATATATATATATATATATATATATATATATATATATATATATATATAGGCTTAGTCAAAATTATGTATGGTAACACTAATTGGGTTATTTTTCTTTTGCATATAGAAATATCCCATGGTAAACATTACAACACTACGGCAAAGAAGAGTGGTTGCAAGCCTGATGGAAATATACGGTCCGCCAACTGGAGTCCGTCGATTGTTTGTAGAACAATTTGCCAAGCGAGACCCACTAAGTCGTTTGCAAAATTTCGACCGGTTTCTGTTGGCAAACCATACACTTCCATCAGGCTTGCAACCACTCTTTGCTCCAGTGTTAATATAGTGATTTGTCCAAGCATAGCTTCGATGGGGCACAAAGCCGCAAGTAAGTGACACCCAGTGAGGATCGGACTCACTACTCATTCGTAATTGTTCTAGCGAGACAACCGTTGTTGTTGTTAATACTGTTTATTATAAACAGAGCATTTACTTAAATATTTTTATCTATAAAAACGTATATATATATATATATATATATATATATATATATATACAGGTAACGATCGTAAGTATATAATCCAAGTGAATCCTAATGATGAGACGCCTAACATACAAAGGCGAAATTATTTCATAGCCAAGGAACGAGACCATTACACCACCTCGAGGTGCCCACTCCTGTGTTAATATATCTCCCATAGAGTATGTCTATCTGCCAAAGAAAAATAATCCATTAGTTTTAACCTAATAATAATAATAATAATGTTAACATAATTCTGACCAAACCTATTTATACACACACACACACACACACACATACATATATATATATATATATATATATATATATATATATATATATATATATATATATATATATATATTGCAAAAAAAAAACGATTGCAATTGCTCCAGGCATTGACCATAAAAGACAAGTCACGAAAGAGCAACCAAATTACATCCAACCTCGGACCAACATAATAAATATATTTCATTTAAAAAATGTGAATAGAGGAAATCTTTAATAAAAAAATAAACTGACGACATAACACAGCCCAGACGTTTTTTTGAAAATGGTTAATGTTAGCCGAAAGTCTTTAGACATGGAAACATTTATTTACCACCACCAACTAGAAATCAAAAATTATTAGAAATATTGAAAAAAGTAATAAGTCAATAAATATAGTCAATGAGACACTTCCGTTGGTTTTGAATCAAATGCGCATAACTGAAAAATTGCTGCCCCAAAATATACTACTACTACTACTAATAATAATAATAATAATAATAATGGTCGTCACCTTGTTTCTGCGAACAGCCGTCTGCTCGATTGACAAACATATTACTATTATAGACGGCTGCTCTGACACATTTGTGTTCTTTTTTTTTTTTGCTTTTTTTTAAATCCTAATTTATTTATTTTTTAAATCCTGTGTATAATAATACGATTTCGCTGAGCGAAGCTTTCTGGGAGATGGAGCAGCATCCGGCGCGATTAACTGTTTGAAGACCAGTCCGCTCAAAAAAGTACGCGGCTACCATGATTTCGTGACATTGAGCTAACAGAATCATCGACGGCATTGATAATCGGGACTTCAACACTTCTGATTATCAATTTGTTTTTTCCAGTGTACCTCTATAACAGATTCCTTTAGGGGTTCATTATTTTATTCTTATTCTTATTATATGCTTTTTTGCTTGTAGCCGTAAACTCCTTTGCCACAGTCCTATTGTTCCCCATGGTATCGAGCATTCTATTGGCACACCGGTGAACCATTTCTAATGGGTATTTTTTAATTTAATTTTATTTTCATTTTTCACACAGTTCTATGAATTTTCACTGTATAATTTTCAGTCTATATTATCTCATTGCCAAGAAAGAGATTATGTTGAAAAATAGGTTTGTAAGTTGGGGGGGTCATTCCTTTCTCATCACCGAACTGATTGTGAAGGGAACATGAGCGTCGAGGATGCAGCCAGCTTCCGCCAACCAAATGTCTTCTGTATCACGAAACACAGTTGGAGTGTCCATTCTTTGATGTTGTCCATCCAGATTTTGAACTGCTTCCCCCGACGTCTATCCACTTCCAAATTATCTTAAAGGACAACTTCCTCCTTTTCATTGTTACGAATAAGGGCTCCTAGAGGCCTGCCAGTTGTGTTACTTGGCCCTGTACAAAATCATTTGTTTTTCCGTTCTCTCCAGAAGATCCCGAGAAGCCGTCTGAAGAATTTCGTTTCAAACGTTTAGACTTTCTTGTTGGTTTTTGCTATCACATCCATAGAGCAGTATAGACAACACCAGGGACTTGTAGAGCCTCATTGTCGGAAATCTGATGTTTTTGATCGTCCAAATCTTACTGAGTTTTGCTATTGCCGATGTTGCCATAGCCAGTCTGGTCTTGATCTCTGTTGTGCGTCCATCTTTGATGAGGGTAACGCCAAGATATTTAAATGCGTCCAATTCTTCCAGTTGTTATCCGTTCACAAATATCTGGGCCCTGATGTTGATTTCTGATGTTGATCAGGACTTTCCTCCTCTCAGTGTTCGCTTCCTTTCCATACGCTGTTTGTCAATCTATTAATCAGACATTGCCGCCCAACAATTCAATGTCAATAGTCATTCACGTTGCTTCAAATCAGTGGTTCGAGCGAAGATCTGGGCCCTGTGGTTGGTTTCTGCTTTTGACCTGGACTTTACTCCTCTCAGTGCTCACTTCCATTCCATACGCTCCTCCTCTGTTTGTCAATCTGAAATTCGGAGTGGCTGCCGCCCAACTAGTCAATATCATCAGCGAAGCATAAGTTGTTGATGATTCTCCCTCCTATGGATATAGTGAACTATTTGAAGCGTTACTTGCATGATGTTCTCAAGAAAGAGATTGAACAATGTTGGGGGAAAGCAAACAGCCTTGACGGAAGCCATCTATAGTCACCCACTTGACTAGTAACGAGGACCAGACTTGTACAGTGCCAAACTGATGTCGGGCTGTATGTGATGGTTGTATAGGTCCGACATTATTCTTTCCATCTCTTCAGAACTGCAGTGTTTTGGAAGTTTAATATATATATATATATATATATATATATATATATATATATATATATATATATATATATATATATATTCAACTGAGCACTGTTGAACGACAAGCTAATTCTAAAAACAACGGTCACCTGCGTAAATGCGAAGCTCTTCAGTAAAGTGAATGGAGCACTTTGGGTGCTTGGCGTTTGTTTATGTTTAAAAAAAAACAAAAAAAAAAACAACACAACAATACGCTAGAATTCATTGACTCTAGCTTTGGAGTGAAGATGGTTCAGTGGTAGAAGCTCTGATTAACACCAAATCGGTTAGGTTTCGATCCGGGCTTGAGCCATTGGGTTTTCTAGTCGCACTGAGGAGCTGCGAAACAGTATTATCTGCGAACGATATTACTATTTTTATTATTATATTTACTACTCCACCTGTTCTCGTAGATCACTAAAGTTAAGCAACATCGAGTCTGATCAATACCTAGATGGATGACCGTTTGGGAATAGCAGATGCTGTAAACGTGGATAACGGCTCGGAATTGGGAACCCGAAAGCCGAGTTTTAATTCCACACAGGAAGAAAATCTTTGGTAAGACATGAATTCATATCTTCTCCCCACCATTAGTAGAACTTGTATCAGTAAATCTTTGCAATCTAAAAATGTTTTCTGGCGTTAAATAACCTGCAAAGGCCGTAGAAAAAAAATCAATCAATTAATCTATTAATATTGCTTTCAACGTCATTTTAGCGAATCCGCCCCATTTTTAATTTTAATTTAAAGACTGTGGATTACGTAATACACCCTACTTAAAGTAAATATATATATATATATATATATATATATATATATATATATATATATATATATATATATATATATATAGGGCGTCTATTTCAAAAACAAGTATCCGCAACAATAGCGTTTAATTAAAAATTGTCGGACAGAAAAATAAAATCCATTAATTTTTCAGATACACACACCGTACACAGACAAAACGCATATATATATATATATATATATATATATATATATATATATATATATATATATATATATATATATATATATATATATATATGCGGGGGAGTGAACACGTTCGCATTCTGACTATGGTCGATTTGTCTAGGAGGAAACCTCCTGATGTTATCGGACTGTAGGGGGCGATCTCAGCGTGCGGAAAAACCGTAAAACCTGAAAGCCATACCACGGGTTGAGACAAGACTTGTGAGTGAAATTGGGTGTCGTCGAAATCACAAGTCATCGTGACCGAGGGTTTGAGCGTGGTGGCCTTGTTCAAATTGTTGATCAGGCTAGATAACAGGCTCTTTCCCAGAAACCGCAACTAAGGTCTGCTAAGCATAGTTGCAGTATAAACCACGGGGTATTGAATAAATGCGCCCGAGCAAGCGTCTGCAAAAGAGATTGGCTTCCCAACCTAGTAGACAAGTATCCTTTAGTACGAGTGGCCAGCTATAGATATATAGCTCTACATATCATCCGAAGATCGCGTGAGCGTGATATTCTGGTTACGACAATGGTCATCCTTTCATTGGAATTAACGTCTTCAAGCATTTTTGCTGTTTTTAGGTAATCTAGACACTTAGCATTTTACTTAAATGACTAGTTAGGTGTTTGCTTTTAGTTTTTTTTTTGTTTTTTTTTTCTTATTGGTGTCCTTGTTCCAAATGTTCAGTTGTTTAAAGCTATTTAAGACTTTTAGTAAGTTTTCCGTTGGGGCCACCAACAGCTCTCTTTTTGCTTTAATATATATATATATATATATATATATATATATATATATATATAAATGGCTTAATAAAGTCCCTCAGAGGATCAGTCACGTCCGCTAAGATAAGTTTTCCTTTTGTTTTTATTCATATATATATATATATATATATATATATATATATATATATGTGTGTGTGTGTTTGTGTGTGTGTGTGTGTGTGTGTGTGTGTGTGTGTGTGTGTGTGTGTGTGTATATAATTTGTGGGTAAGTAATCCAAGTGCATCCTATTATCATAAAACATTAAAACTGATCCACAAAAGAGGGCTCAACATAATTTTTATTATAGAGCATATAAGTGAATTACAATTAATTAGATTCAAACGGATTTCCTCAAGCATAAGTGAGATAAATTGTTTGGATATCGTTAATTGTATTTCCTCACACACATATACATATATATACATAAATATATATATATATATATATATATATATATATATATATATATATATATATATATATATAAAACATATTCCAGTCCAATTTCAAAATACAGGAAAATACTTGTTGACTACACCAATATACTACACCACGCAAAAAATAAAAATATCTTCAAACTCTTGAGGCTTTATATATCAACCGACCAACACTCAACAAAATTTATTACGATATATGGTAACAACAAAGTAAAGTGCATATAACATTTAATGTCATTTTACATTTCTATCAATTTCCGATCAACTCCGTGGTATTGAAACCATTGATTTGTAAAAAATTTCCTAAATGCATAATTTCTAAAAGAAATATGCCAGAGCACGTTCGCGCGTCTTTTTTTAAAAATCACTAGGACAACGGAATGCGGACTTTATCGCAGTTATAGTAAGTTTACCTTTGTAATTTACCCATGAAGATAATCTTACAAAAGTCGAAAGTACTTGGGTTAAAAAAAAAAAAACTCTACGCCGTCTTCCTTGATGGATTTCATCTAAACATCAAGAAAACGATAAGACAATTACAAAGGCTCAGTATAAAATTCACTAGACACATTGTGTCGATACAATTCAATGAAATATGTTTGAATGATGATATGCTGTCTAAATATACATATCTGATATATATATATATATATATATATATATATATATATATATATACTGCTTATACGTTATTTTTAAAGATATTATTTATTTGAGTAAATGCTCTAATTTTTAATTAAACATATGAATTACACTTACTGGCCTGAATGATCGAGAAATTTTCTAGAAAATATGTACTCTCCGACAGGAATCGAATCTGTAACCCTGATGGGAACTGTCATTTGATCCGACGTGCTGCATATATATATATATATATATATATATATATATATATATATATATGAAGCAACCTGACAATTAATTCTTTCTCTGACTAAAACCTTGTGGGAAAAATATGGCAATATATGGTCGGCTTTTGTACTTCCCAACTATATTATTTACATAAAGAAGACGCCATCTTAACCGCATTATTGTGAATGTAAAACTACATTGAAAGCCTAAAACATAACAATTTGCACTGTTACGCCAATCAGCATAAGTGTTAGAGCAGTGGAGAATGAAATCTCTCTAAACTTATAACAACTATTACTGAAGTACAACGATTCTTAGGCAATCCATTAATATTCTAAATTGCTATATTTTCTATATATCAATATATAAAATTATGCCTTCAATACTACTAATATTACAGGAAGCTGAATTTGCGATTGTGTAAGTTATAATCTGTTACACTGAATAACAGCAATGGTTTCTTTAATTCTTATTATGATTTGCTGAGCTACAGCGTCCCAATTTTACTGTTTTTTGTTATACGTGTCTGGCAAGTTTTACAATAGAAGCTTTACTCGTTATCTAGGTCTGTGTAATCAGAATACGTGATGAAAGCAACGAGTAACAAAAGCAGTAACTACTAATAATAGAAATCAAAAGTATTTGGCAATGGAAATATCTACATTTTAAAGAATTACGTAATAATCATAGGAGGAAAATATTGCGATAGATAGATAAATATAAACACTATGAATGTATTGAGATAGATAGATAGATAGATAGATAGATAGATAGATAGATAGATAGATAGATAGATAGATAGATAGATAGAACACTGTATAGACTGAGATAGATAGATAGATAGATAGATAGATAGATAGATAGATAGATAGATATCACTGTAAACAGACTGAGAAAATAAATGCATAAACAGCGTATAGACTGAGATAGATATAACACTGAACAGATAGATAGATAGATAGATAGATATCACCGTGAACAGACTGAGAAAGATAAATACAGCGTTAAACACCGTCTAGACTGAAATAAATATAACACTGAATAGATAGATAGATAGATAGATAGATAGATAGATAGATAGATAGGTAGGTAGATAGAAAGATAGAACACTGAATAGACTGTGATAGATGGATATAATATTATGAATAAATTTAGATAATGAACTGAATAGATAGATATACAGATAAGAGAAAGAGAACGAAAGTTAATGAATATGGCTAGATGGATTCCCTTCAGGACGTGGGCTATCAATGGCTCTCCACAAGTTCCAGTTTGTCTTTTTACTCTCCCTCCTAGTCTTTGTTCTCCCAACTACATAGACAAGGTCGTAATGGTAGGGCCATTCACTGCATTCCACTGCCCCTCTTGCCGTCATTATGAGCCGTGAATGTCAAATTCTCCCAGTCCTCTTTCCAGATTATGTACACTAGAAATTTAATCTATCTATCTATCTATCTATCTATCTATCTATCTATCTTTTTTCATTATCTGCAATAAGTGTATATCTATCTTATTCCTTTCATATCTATCTATCTATCTATCTATCTATCTATCTATTTCATTATCTGCAATAAGTGTCTATCTATTCTGTTCATATCTATCTATCTATCTATCTATCTATCTATCTATCTATCTATCTATCTATCTATCTATCTGATTTTAAATATGTGTTATTTTTGTTTACATGAAAATAGATAGATATCAACGTAAACAGACTGAGAAAGATAAATACATAGATAAACACCGTATGGACTGAGATGGATATAACACTGAATAGATTAGATAGATAGATAGATAGATAGATAGATAGATAGATAGATAGATATGAACAGAATAGATAGACACTTATTGCAGATAATGAAATAGATAGATAGATAGATAGATAGATAGATAGATAGATAGATAGATATGAACGGAATAAGATAGATATACACTTATTGCAGATAATGAAAAAAGATAGATAGATAGATATTTAAAACAATGAGAGATGGAAGATAAGTTAGTAATGAATATAGATATACAGATATACATATAAATAGATAATTCACAGGATGGGATAGAGAGATAGAAAATAAATACATAATGAAAGTAAATAGGCATGTCCAGTTCTTTGCATAAGTATTCATCCCACCCCTGAACGTTTCCACATTTTGTCATGTTACAACCACAAATTTAAATGTATTTTGTTTTTATTGTGTCTTTATGTAATGGACCCACACAAAATAGTATATTTTGAAGTGGGTTGAAAATATTACCTCGTTTTCAAAATTATTTACTTTCCATAATGAGGGTACTGTGTTGGTTGTTTGCTGGCTGCTGCTTTTGACTGCTAGTTAGGAGCCCGAATTCTTTGACAACGCTTAGAGAGGCTGCCCCGATCAACAGTCGTATAATGTCGGGATATATGTAGTGCCATGAATCTATTTATTACCTTCTCTCATCTTTCTTGCCGAGCTTCACAATACTGTCCTCTTGGTAACTCGGACCACTCTGCGGTAGCTATTGATATCTCTAAGCCTCCATTAAACAGGAACCCGCTATCCATAATAGCTCTGTATATTAACAGCATGCTAATTGGGACTCATTCTGGGATTATCTTCGGGACGCCTTTCAACTGACATTTTCAACCTCCAAATTGAAAATTACGCCACTCAGGATTCTCCTTGATTCAAAGCCGGCATGTCTGCTTGCATCCCTTCTCGAAAATATCAGGTAAAATCGCAATTCTCTTCATGCTCGGCCGCCATAGCACACAGGAATCATTATTTCCGTCTATGCCAGCATGACAGCTCTTGTCGTAAGTCTCGACAAGTCCTCGAAGGACCTAAGTCCCAGTTTGCTGAGAGAATGAGACACCGCATTGCATCCAACAACTTTGGCTCTCGCAACTACTGGCATCTCTGTAACTGGGTACTAAATGAGGTCAAGGTCTCTATTCTCCCCCTCTTCAATCGATTTGAGGTGTCATCCTCCTCTGCTAACAAAGCTGAATTCTTTGCCCGTAAATTCTTCCTAAACTCAACTCATCTGGAATATCTCTGCCTAACTTCCTACTTAGAACTAATTCCTGTTGAGTGATATGCTTATAACCCCTTCCATGGTTTCCGCTATCATTTCTAACCTTGATCCCCACAAAGCCTTTTGGACTCGGGGATATCCCTGTTATAGTCATTAAATAGTGTAATCCCGAACTGGCTCCTGTTCTCTCTAAACTGTATAATAAATGCTTCGCTGCCTCCTGTTTTCCTGTCTGCTGAAAATCATCACCTGTTGTTTCAATATTTAAGGACACTGGTGAACCGTCCGACCCATCCAACTATCGGCTTTTTAGCTTTCTGCCTCTCTTTGGGAAACTCCTGATCAATGAGGAATTGGTTCGTAATCTCTTGTTACAGGGTCTTCTCTCAAACATGCAATGCAGCATTCGTTTCTCCCTGTCAACTGCTGATATAGTAACGATAATTACGGAAAGAGTCTATCATGCTTTAGATAAAAACGGTGAAACCCAGGCTGTAGCATTAGTTATCTCGAAAGCCTTTGACAGTGTCTGGCATTTAGGTCTTCTCCAGAAGCTGAAAAGTTACAGTATTTCCGGGCACATTTTTGAGCTGACCCAATCGTTACTATCAAATTTTGAAATGAAAGTAGTCCTGAACGGACACTTATCTGCATCCTTTCGTACTACCGCGGGTGCCCCCAGGGCACCATCCTTGGTTCTACATAGTCCTTAATCTTCAGTAACGATTTCCCCATTGACGTCAGCTTCCAACTTAACATCTACGCTAACGACACTACCTGCCTCGATAATCAGGCTGACCAGTCCAACAAGGTCAAAATGACATCTGATGTACAAAACGACCTCAAGACGCTCGTTAACTGGGGCAAAAGATGGCTTGTCCATTTTACAGCTTCCATAACTAAACTTCACTCCATTAATTATCAGAGAGAACCCTCCCTGATTTCTCTCAATATGGCTGATGCTAACCTCCAGGAAAGTGACTTGTTTCGCCTTCTCGGACTAACGTTCTCAGCTGACAGGAAGTGGAAAGATTATATTGAATCCATTGTTAGATCAGCTGCTAAGCAAGTCGGTTTACTGTGTCGGGCGAGACAATTTTTCTCTCCGGAATCTATCTTACATATCCTAAGACTGCTCTTCGACATAGTCTCGTCTGGGGATCCTCTCTGCCCGGAGGCAGAGAGTTTGACCAGCACAGCTGCAGACGAATCTCCAACTGCAGACCAACATACAGTATTTACTACTGTATTTATGTGAATGGGGACATACCCATTATCGTATAGGTATGCAACAACAAAAACTAAAAGATGGGGCCAATGAAAACATAAACCTAAATAAAATTTGTGGCAAGACTTGAAAATTAGTGTTCGCATAGGATCTTCATCCGATCAGAAAAAAAAGGGTAAAAATGTCAGATATATGCCTAAAAAGACTTGCTCTCGTAATTTCATCCAAAGGTGACTCTAACAAGTATTGGCGCAGGGGACGGCTGAATACTTATGCAGCCAAGAGATGGCATCTCTGTTGTTCTAATTGTTTGTGTCACTATAAAATGCACTTCGTCTCTTCAAAACACTGTGCATTTTGTGTTGGTCCAATGGCAAAAAGACCATTTGTGTCAATTTGAATTCCAGTTGGTAAATGCGAAAAATATTAAGAAGCTGGTAGTTCATATGTAAGGCACTGGATGTATCTTTAACAGTCACTATTCCTTTCACTCTTTCTATATACCTATAGAGAGAAAGCAGTGGAAGCAAAATCTGCCTGGTGGCAGAGGTAGTTGTGTTTTTCTTACCATTGCTGATTATCTGTGTTCGAACCTACTTTTTTTTAATATTGTAGTTATCAGGAAAGCAAGAATTCGGAAAGGCGTTCCACGGGTGGGAATTGCGAGAAAACAGACTAGAAGTGGCATTTGCATCTAGCTTGTTCAACAATAAAACTTTCAGGCCTAGTTGCCAATATAGTAGCACGCTTAAATTCTTTTAGTCAGGGAACGAAGAAAAATACCTCATCCGAGTAGTTGCCATGAATATATTTTTAGAACAGACAGAGGGAAGCCACGTTGGTAAAAAAAAGTAACTGGAAACGAGACGCCTGGTGAGGATCAGTTGTATTGCAGACCCTTTTCTGGATTTTCTCAAGAATTTTGTGATTCACAGTACGAGCTCCAGACCATATATGGCAATAATATTCAATAAACAGAAGAATTGTTGATTTATAAAGGTTCAAGATGGATTCTGACGAGGAAAACCTTTTGGTACGACACATTTAACCAATCTTCCTCGCAGCAGACGTACCAATTGACTCGATCACTAATTGCCTAGAAGTTGTAGGAGTTTAAACATATTGATTAATCTAATAATTTTCGATCTTTTCCCGTCTCTTGCCGGATATTTCACCGATATTTCGAAGTCACTCTTCCAAGAAATAAAGAATTTTAAGAATATTTTAAGTCTATTTTGTTATTTTTTCTTTTTTTTTTTTTTTTAAGAAACTTATTTCTCTCTTTCAGTTTTCCGAACTGATGTTGTTTACATTAAGAGAATTTACATTGGAGAATTGAGTTAAAAGTAGATAACTGAGACTTGAGAGGCATGGTACGTGGAACTAGAAAAATCTAACTCAGTGGACGGAATAAAGGGTTCAGTTCAAAATTTCAATGATCTGAAAAAGGCCAGAGCGTACAACGGCCGAAACGTGGTCATATGATGAGGATAAAAGTCCGAAAAATGCAAACAATGTATACAATTAAAATACTTCATCACAGAAATATAGACAGATGAGGTTGTTTACTACTATTACCTTAGTTTGCCAATGTGCACCTAGTGAGGACCAAACTTAGGACTCCATATTGATTATTAATGTACGTCTTGTTTGTCTTTCCGTTTTGCCAACCGAGTCAATCAGAAACCCAAAACTGCGAATGCTTTGAAAGTTTTGATTGAAATCAAAGATATAAAAATCTCTCGAGAGTCGATAAGAATTAAATTTCCAGTAGAAACTTTTAAAAACCTTTTCCTCAAGATGAGTGTTCGTTGATATTACCCATGAAGTTTAACTATAATTCATTAAGTGTTTATTTTCTTCTTAGTGTGACTTCGAAATTCAGTTACATATGCATACACGAGTCGAGACACATTTAAATATACATATTTAAGATGGGCTTATTTTTCGACAACCCTTGCGGCAGTACCTTCCTCATTGCGGTAATGAAGAAGTGTCGGACGATGACAACGCCATCGAGATAGTGGTCGGCGGAAAAGGCAATTTTGTCCTTGTCCTATATGCAATCTTGTGAGCAGCCATGTGTGACATAATATTAGGTTGGTGCATAATTATCGGGCGTTTTTAAACAATATTTATTATGTAAAAAAAAAACATAACAATTCAACGTTAACATTTTTAAAGGATTATTCAGGAGCGTATGATTATGAACACGCATTTTTATAACCTGAAAATAAAATAATATTTTTATTAAAAAACAGTAAACAAAACAGCAATTTTTATCAACAAATAAATCGACTACAAAAACGCCTGATAATTATGCACCAACCCAATAGCTCTCTGAGGGGAGTAGATTCATACCACCCCATTGATCGTGGGTAATCCTTTGTGTTAATGAATATAAATGTGCGTACATGTAGCAAGTGTTTCTCTCCCCACTCTCTCCCCTCTTTCTCTGTCTCTCTCTCTTCATATATATATATATATGTATATATATATATATATATATATATATATATATATATATATATGCCTGGATGTGCGGCTGTTTGAATGGATAACGTCTCGGAATTAGAGATCGGTGTGCGAAGTTCGACTCTCAGACGGGTTCGTTATATTCACTTACCCGAAAATGCGCTTGGGAAAGATATGAATCGTCTTCTTTTCCCCTCATCTATGGGTTAATTAGTAGGGTACGTATCCGTAAGTCACTATTATCTCCCAAAAGTTCTTACAATGCAAAATTATTTCCTGGGTGTAAATAACCTGCAAAAAGGTTGATAATCCGTAATAAACGCATCAAACAAAATCAAATTAATCTATCTCTTTATACATACACACACACACACATATATATATATATATATATATATATATATATATATATATATATATATATATATATATATATATATATATATATATATATTCATCCCAGTGTATGTATACGTCAGTGTGTCGTTTGAAAATACTAGTATAATGCCTTGGGTAGATTCTTTTTTAACACACATAGCCAAATAGATAGATAGATCTACTCGTGGTGGTATCAAAAACTTTGGATAATTTAACCCCAATAGACTGATTCCACAATATCATTTCCTTCTAAATAACAGCATTGTAAGCCAGCATAATGTTTACCGAAGGCTGCTCAAAATGATAACACCAAAATTCGTACTGCATTAGATTTATTCATGCTATCAACACTACGGTGTAGTCCTTTACACACACACACACATACACACACACACACACGCACACACATACATATATATATATATATATATATGTGTGTGTGTGTGTGTGTGGAGGTGTTTCTGTGTGTGTGTGTGTGTTAATGTTTTGGACAATAAAACATTGAAAAATTAATCTTTTCAGACACATTTCATTTTTGTTTCATTATTTTAATTAGGTTCCTATACTAGTCTTGCCCATTAATTCCTGCTTAGTATATATATATATATATATATATATATATATATATATATATATATATATATATATATATATATATATATATATATATATATATATATATATATATTTGTGTGCGCGTGTGCAGAGCCCACCTATGGTTTATGCTGCATCTATGCTGAGCAAACGTTAGTTACAGTTTCTGGGAGAGAGGGTGTTATCTAGCGTGATGGACATGGGCCCGTGGCCAAGTGGTTAGAACGTTCCTTTTTTGACCATGAGTTTCGTGTTCGAATCTCACCGCGGCTGATTTGATATTATTGGTCTGAAGAGGTGACGATCCCAGCGTGCGGCACTTTTGGAAAGCGCCTGTAAGTGAAATTGGGTAGAGGGAACACTTGAGAGCCGTCGATAGCACGAAATCACAACTCATCGTGACAGAGGGTTTGAGTGTGCCGGCCTTGTTCAAATTATTGATCACGGTAGATAACACGCCATCAGAAACTGTAACTAAGGTCTGCTCAGCATAGTTGCAGTATAAAGAACGGGGACGGGCACTGAGTGTGTTGAACAAGCACAAATGTGCCTGAGCGAGTGTCTGCAATAAGGACTGGCTAGCTGCCGAACAAGAGGGGTATCGTCGAATACTAGTGGGCAGCTATTTTATATGTATTTTTTTATTTATATATATATATATATATATATATATAACACAGACGCTCATATATATATATATATATATATATATATATATATATATATATATATATATATATATATATATATATGTTCGTATGTATATATATAAAGATAAGATGAAAAACTATCCTTAGCGCCCGCTAAATAAATCCTACATTGTCTCTCAGAGGACGAAACGCATATTTATTTTCTTTTTATTCATTTGGTTTCCTTACTGATACACTTCAACTGGAAATAATCTACACGCTCACATGCACATATATACATACATACGAACATACATATATATATATATATATATATATATATATATATATATATATATATATGCATGTGTGCCTGTAAATTATTTTCAGGTTGAGTGTATGTGTAAAGGAACAAAATGAATAAAAATGCAAGAAAAACTATTCGTTTCGTCCTCCAAGAGACAATATATATATATATATATATATATATATATATATATATATATCATTGTGCAGGTATGCAAAAAATAGAAAAGAACACGTTGGATGATTTCGGCTCTCGTTTTTGAAACATGAGAACTCTTATGTAGCGAAGGAATCATATTTTTAAACAAAAAATATTATATATATATATATATATATATATATATATATATATAAATGTTTGTGTGTCTGTGTGTGTGTGTCTGTGTGTGTGTGAGTGTAAGTGTAAATATTATAAGAGTTACTTTTGTTAATACACGTGTTGAATTGATGTTCTTGTTATTTTCAACCATGAAATTATTGTGAACCGTTCAAGAGATCCAGTCCTACAAAATCCAAATATGCCTCCTGACAAGAATCGAAGCTGTAGGATAGGCTGACGTTTATTTCTCTGTTTAAAATAACAAGGGATGCACACTTGTAACTAAAAATAATGATTAACGGAATAATCAATAATATATATATATATATATATATATATATATATATATATATATATATATAATATTCCAGGATTCATTTCTCAACTTATTCAAGATGATCTTCGCCCTCTCTAACCTTCTAAATTTCTGTCCGGGAGTAACAAGTTGCCTCACAGGTTTCACCTACGATTTCATTTTCAAGTCTTTTTTCATTGCTCTTTGGATTGGCATTGGTGAAACTCCTCTCACACGTGCCAAACGTCTTATGGATTGAGTTGGATCTATTCTAATTGATTTCTTTAGCTCTAAGTTGAAATGATGATCCCTCTTCCTGTTGTGACCTGATCTAATTTTCCACTCTACATTTTTAGTCTTTTTAAAAACTGATGATTGTTTTTAAATGGACTTTGAAGATAGAAGCCAGAGTATGAATGGTGGCATTATTACTGAAGGTCTGAATGATTTCTCCTCTCTCCTGTTCAGATGAAAAGACAGAGGGGCTGCTACAAAAAAGGATTTAAACCTGCTCTCTTTCTAGCTGAATAACTTTTTTCAGTGATTCTTAAGACGTATGGTATCAAGATGGTTAAAAGTCTTATCTGAAACCTGCAAAAAGGAAACTCACTGAGTTTCGTTGTTTTTTAGTAAATATTTTTTGGCTTAGATAAATATGCTGTTACACGATTCGGACAATTTTGCTCTTACACCATATATATATATATATATATATATATATATATATATTGTCATCCACAGACAGACTGTTTCGGTGTATAACAGCTCATCAGTGCGGCTAGACGTCCGGTTGCCTCTAGTTAGGATCGAAACACGACTCAATTGACGTCAGTTGGGGATTCTACCACTAAGCCGTTGACGCACGGTAATGATGAAGGTGAATTTAAGCGTATATATTTCTAGATAATCACGCATAAACTGAGAGAACTAAATTCGATTTACCGAAGAGCCTTGCATTATTAGCCGTAATAGTCACTGTTTACAAACCCACACTTCCTCCCCAGAGAACTCAACCGAAATAATTTTTTGGAGCATATATATTGTCATCCACAGACAGACTGTTTCGGTGTATAACAGCTCATCAATGTGGCCAGACGTCGGGTTACCTCTAGTTAGGATCGAAACACGACTCAATTGGCGTTAGTTGGGGATTCTACCACTGGGTAAATAGCAAGACGGATTGGCTCATATAGCCTTGGGTCTATTGGAAGGACAGTTATCAGTTCAAAACCTGATGTGGACCGTTTGGAAACCTTGTGACACACTATGTGTACCAGTTCCCAGTATTCGGCTTTTCTCAAAAGTGTTTTTGGATCTATATACATTTTTACTCCTTTAGTCAAATTATAAGTGTGGATTGTCCTGGTTATTTGTCTCTAAGAACTGAGTTGCTTTATCCTCATACGTCGAAAACACTTGTTTTAACCTCGAATGCGTCGTTTATTTATTTCTCAACATATTCAGGACGGTAGATGAACATAAATAAATATACAGTTTTTATGTGTGTGTGTGTGCGTGTGTGTGTGTGTTTGCGTGTGTGTGTGTGTGTGTGTGTTTGCGTGTGTGTGTTTGCGTGTGTGTGTGTGTCTGAAATTGCATGAAACAGATTGTCGCTATGTGTCGACTTCAATGTCAACTTTCCTATTTACCTAGGCTCTATCCCTGATATTAAGCACTTTAACTCATAAATATAGCATATTTAAAACTATATTTTTATAATACACACACTCTCATCCACGCTCA
>OZ010576.1:88390180-88415180 GCA_963932145.1 Acanthosepion lycidas | reverse complement strand
ATTGATTATTGATGTAGATAGATAGATTTATTTATTATTGAGATAGATAGATAGATAGATAGATTTATTGATTATTGATATAGATAGATAGATAGATAGATAGATAGATAGATAGATTAGATAAAGTAGAGTAATTCATAATATATAAATAAAGAAGCTAACTATATATATATCCATAGATAGAAAAATAGCTTCATTCATGATCTATAGATAGATAGATAGATAGATAGATAGATAGATAGATAGACAGACAGATGTCACAGAGAATTTTGTCAACAAAATATAATAATACATAATTAAATTTATTTTACTTTTTAGGTTAATGTGTAGTTTAGACTTTGGCAGAATGTGGTCCATTTATTTTAGGTCACTGTCAAAATCTCCAAAGAATGAAAAGAAAGAAGAAAGAAAATGAAGAAAGAAAGAAAGAAAGAAAGAAAGAAAGAAAGAAAGAAAGAAAGAAAGAAAGAAAAGAAAGAATTCCAGGCGATACATCAGACACTAGTAGATGGCATAATACCATAAATTATTCATCTCTATGCAGGCATCTTTCCGTTGCTTTTAAATTCAAATCCCATTTCCCTTTGATTCTTCTATCTTTTCACATGACAAAATCCCTTTGCCATAATTATCTATGTGCCTGTCTATACAAACGTCCGCCATTGAATTGTCTTAAACATTTATTTAACCAGTCGGGAACTTTGTATGGGATCTTTTATCATCTATATGAATCCTACAAAAACACACACACACACGTACATACACATACACACGCACACACAGATGCAGATAGATAGATAGATAGATAGATAGATAGATAGATAGATAGATAGATATGAACTGAAAAAAAATTGACATGGTCACAAGAAAAATATGACTTCAAAGGCAAAACGAGACGCTGTAAAGTTATACGAAGAGAGTGTTCGAAATTGTTAAAAAATACTTAATTTAATAAAAAGAATAATTGAAAAAATTAGCAATAAATGAAAAACAATAAACTGGATATAAGGATGAGTTAAGAAGAGAAAATTCAAAAGTTGATAAGCAAGAAAGGTGAATTTATAAGAAATAAAGTATTTGATGAACCTCGTATTCCGATATTAAACAGAGACACAAGAATGTGATTATTATGAATAGTGGATATAGTCATGACAGCAGACAAAGTACTACCTTTAAGTAAACTTCACAAAGAAAAAATGTGTAAATTGGCCAAAAAAGGCTGCCATATATGGTCCAGCTATATATTTAAAGATTCCTGATAAAATCCAAAAAAGAATTCGCAATGTTATTAGTTCTAATCTAGCATTTCAGCTTCAGTCATTTTCCCCAGCGCTGCGATGTAACTTCCCTGTGCTTTTTTCTATAAATCCGTTCAATGGTATTTCTTGTGTTGAACTTTTCGCTATGGTACCTAGACTTTATGAATTTAAGCTCAGTACTAGATTAGCGGAAAGGTCTCTTGACTTTGCAGCTGTTTTGGCTCGATGCAACTATAAGTTCTATGCTAACAGTTTCTTCTCTCACACTTCTCACTTGTGGGAATCACTTCCGCTTTCATGGTTTCAAGTCAACTTTAATCTTTAAAAATCTAAATGCAATGTCAATTGCTATCTACTGTCTTCTTGATTCCTGTTGTTTTATTGTTCTCGATCTTTAATAATTTTTTTTTTCTTGTTCTCTAACAATTATTAAGCCATTGTGTCTTCTTGGCTTTGCTGCTTTGCGTGTGTTGAAATGATAAAAGAAAACCCTAAAAAGTGCTTGATAACGTAATGTTTAGTGATGAATGTATAACTGTATTGGATAGCCGAGATGGTTGGGACAGAGATCTGTTCCTTCATGTGAATAGTTAACGAATACAGTCAAACAGTCGAGTAATGTTTGACACAAGTAAAATTATTGCTACTTTCAACGTTGGCATCAAGATGAATGCAGAAAAATATCATATGTTCTTAGACAAGACGTTTTTTTAGTGTTACAAAAGTGAAAAGTTAAGCTATTCCTGAAAAACAATTGTCCTTCACATAATGCGCAAAAGGTAATGTTTCTGATCTTAGCCAAACATATTTTCCAATACACCATATTAACGGAATGGTACACATTAGGATATAGTGTTATGCATGAACTTCACAAAATCCACTAAAGACGTTGGAAGTACTAGGCCACAAAAATCTCCTGAGCCGACCAAGCCTAGAAATAAATACAATATGGGAACCAGTAATAAGGAGTGCCAGAGAAAAGCAATGATAACAAAGTTGCAATATGCGCTCTGGTAAAAACATGCAATGATAACAGCAAAATTGCAATATGAGCACTGGTAAAAATGGTTGCTGAGGACATTAGGTTTATAATACCCAAAAATTCATACCAGATGTCATCAAGGACACATGGCACAGTGGATAAAGACATTGTTGACATCCATTAAACATGGCATGTGGAACTAGAACAGTCTACCCCAGTGAGCGAAATAAAGGGTTCAGTTCGAAATTCCAACCACCTGAAGAAGGCCGGAGCGTACAACAGCCGAAAAGTTGTGATAAATATGGCGACAAAGATGACGCCAATAGTCCAATAATGTACATAATACCTCATCTCAGAAATATAGACATATTTATATATATATATAAATTTGAATAAGAGCAAACACGAAAACGGTTATAAATTTGACATATTTTGCATTTATTTTAGATTCACTAGAAATTTTGGGAAAATATATTTAAAAACAAATTTTGTTAAAGGTAAGGGAAATAAGTCAAATTTAGAAATTTTTACTGATTTTTTTCCTTATTTATTCATTCGGTCGGATTTATTCCATATTTTTCTGAATGCATACATATATATATATATATATATATATATATATATATATATATATATATATATATATAACATCAGACAACCTTTTTCGGTCATTCTTTGTCTGATGATGGCAAAAATGTGAAGCCAAGGGCCACAAACTCATATCCATACACCTTATTATGTTAGCTCTATCACTGATATTGAGCGCTTTCCACTAAGTACCGACGCATATATATATATATATATATATATATATATATATATATATATATATATATATATACATATATATATATATATATGGAATATTAGTGTTTAAGCCTTTTTATTATATCCTTACTCTGTCCTGGACATTGAGTTCTACCTGGATTCTATCCTCTCGGAATTTTTTTATTCAAAAAATATACATGTGTGTATATGCACCTGTGGATTTTGCATATATATGTATATTTACCACTAATATTATCTATATATATATATATGTGTGTGTGGTGCGTGTGTGTGAATAAAAACAAAAGGAAACTTCCTACTTGCAAAAATATTTGCAACGAGTATTTACAAAATAAAATGTCGTTAATTTAAAAAGAAAATTACAAACGCCAGAAAAAAAGTTAAAGAAAATAATGGAGCATACTAAGTAATGTAATTTAATTTAAAATAAACAAATGTGTGTACATATATATATATATATATATATATATATATATATATATATATATATATATATATTAATAAAAAGAAAGAACAGTAAGATATATAATCCGGTGTTCTTATAGATATTTTTATTTTTACAAAATAGTGCTCAATGTAAATTTACAGAGCATTAATATTATAAATTAATAGACTTAAAATATGGTTTTTCGCTACACAGTTCCAACCATGTTTCAAAAATAGAAGCTAAAAGACCCGAATTTAATTTTCTAATTAAATTAAAGACATTAGTTCCATTTCATCCTAAAGCGAATTTTGGAGTAACTTTAAAAATTACTCGGTTAAAGTTTTAAAGTTACTCCAAAATTCGCCTGAGGATGAAATGGAACTAATATCTTTAATTTAATTAGAAAATTAAATTCGGGGCTTTTAGCTTCCATTTTTGAAACATGGTTGGAACTGTGTAGCGAAAAAACATATTTTAAGTCTATTAATTCATAATATATATATATATATATATATATATATATATATGCGTATGTTTGTGTGCGTGAATATATGTGTGTGCGCGTGCGTGCGTGCGTGTTTGTGTGCCTCTGTGTGCATGTAAAATATTTAGATAGATAGATAGATAGATAGAAAAGGAGGAATAAAGCTTAACTGATAGAAGAATACTTTATTCTAAGTATAACGTGAAAGTATGAAACTAAATGGAAATAAATATATTAAAACAACTAATACATAAAACTCTGTTTTTCAACAAAGTTTGAAGTGACAGTCCTTTTATACTGGCTGTGTTTTGCTTGTCACTTTATGACAACTTAAATAGCTACACGTTCCGTTATTTACATATATATGTGTGTGTGTCTGTGTGTGTGTGAGAGAAAGAGAAAGAGAGTTCGCCCACGTGCGCATGTATATATTCTAATGCACATTACTATAAGTATGCATACCGAGCAATTTAACCCCAAAATGTTATTTTCAGGTCCTGAACTTGCAAGGTTATGAGGTTATATCGTGTGTTTATTTATGAGCACTTTTGTTTACAGTTCGATGCAGGAGATATTTTAGACTGAAAAAGAAAATGAATTCATATTTTTTGTTTAGAATTTCTTTCTTTCTTTTTTAAATCTGATGAGAATTCCTTGCGGATACATCAGTATGTGAAGATCATGAGACTTGCAATCGCAAACTTCCTAACTTCTATCTATCTATATATTTATCTATCTATCTGCATGTCTATCTGCATTCCTATCTATCTATCTATCTATATATATATATATATATATATATATATATATATATATATATATATATATATATATGCATGACTATCTATCTCTCCGCATTCCTATCTATCTATCTATCTATCTGCCTATTTATCTGCATTCCTAGCTATCTATCTGAATGCCTATCTCTCTTCATTCCTATCTATCTGTCTGCATGCCTATCTATCTATCTATCTATCTATCTATCTATCTATCTATCTATCTATCTATCTATCTATCTATCTATCTGAATGCCTATCTATCTATCTATCTATCTATCTATCTATCTGCATTCCTATCTATCTATATGCTTGTCTATCTCTCTTCATTCCTATCTATCTATCTATCTATATGCATGCCAATCTATCTATCTATCTATCGATCTATCTCTCTATCTGAATGCCTATCTATCTGCATTCCTATCTATCTATCTATCTATCTATCTATCTATCTATCTATATGTCTCAATGCTTATCTATCTATCTATCTATCTATCTATCTATCTATCTATCTATCTATCTATCTATCTATCTATCTATCTATCTATGTCAGTATCTCTGCCTTAGAAAGGAGTCTAAACTTAAAAAATTGATTTCCCAGTCGTAAAATGGACAACTGCAAATCTCTGCACTCTCGCACACTCGTATCACAATTTTTGGATAAGTTTCATAACTGATGATGAAAAATTGATATTTTACAAGAATATAAACGTAAATTATTTGTCAAAACGAACAATATAAATGCTAATGGTGATATTAACCGTTTCATTACGAAAAAATATTCGGCATTCAGTGACTAAGTAGCCAGTACTACTGTCGGTTGAAATTTATAAAATCTTTCATAGGTAATTCTAGTTCATTAGTAGTAGTAGTAGTAGTAATAGTAGAAGTAGTATTTGTGCACTAGAGGTATTTTGTGGCCAGAGCTAGAGTCCAACTGATAGCAAGAATTTTCAAATTTTTTGACTCTATACACATTAATGTTTTTACTTTTTCTTTTACTTTTATTGTTTCCTGTCTTTTTGTAAAATATTAGAGCCGATCCTAGTGCTCTAATGACTACAGATATTACTTACAATTTCATACGCTATAATTTTTGCTGCTCTTGAGCAATGTTCTGAGTCTTACCTACCGTCTCGTCCCCGTGGTCCGATGTTAAGGCAATATTTGCATTTCCTTCGATATGGTCTTTTGGCTTCGATAACGTCATTAGTTTAAATCACAAAATCTCAATACATTTTATTTTCGACCTCTCTGAAAGAAGCTTTAAAATGTACTTATATTATTTTGTTTTACACAAGTCGATTCCCTGTTACTATTGTTGATGTTATGCCGTTGTTGATATGTCACTGTTGCTGTCACTTCAATATCTAACCTTTGTACAATAATATCATTGAGAGAGGAACGTTATGTATTTTATATTGAAATACTTAAATATAACATTAACCTTTGTTGTATCCGTGAGACTTTGCAGGCATTAAGTTTTTCTTTAAATGTCATTGTATCTATGCTCATTCATTTTAACCACCTCAGCCTAAAATACGCGCCATAAACAATACCCCTGTTCCACAAAGCATTCCATATCTTTCGGAGTAGGGATAGTCAAAAAAAAAAAAAACATTTACTTATTTTCAAGAAGTCACTGCAGTCAACTTTTCCCACGTGTCTTTATCAGGTCTTAACTTTCATTAAAATTTTATTTTCATAAATTCTGAAAAGGTTCTTTTTTTAAAGAAATATCACGTATTACGTATGTAGCGGTTCTTGTCTTTCTATGAAGAAAGACAAAAGAAAAACTTAGTCGACGCGTTTCATTCTCTGAAGGCAAATGTAAAGATTTTGCACATTATCTTTATATACATACATACATACATATATATATATATATATATATATATATATATATATATATATATATACACACACACACACATATATATATATATATATATATATATATATATATATATATATATATATATATATTAAAATAGATTACATCTGGAAAAGGACAATACGAATAAAGACAAAAAGGAAAACTTATCTTAGACAACGCGTTTCATCCACTCAGAGGCTTTATCAAAGCTTAGCAAAGACTTTATTTTATTTATATATCCCACCAAAAGTGTTATTGTTTTTTACTAATTTTTTAAGTTTATTATATATATATATATATATATATATATAATAAAAAGGCTTAAACACTAATATTCCATGGTCATAATTTATTCCATTGGAATCGTAAATACGATCCAATTCATCAGACCTACAAATTCAAATTCATGTGGATTTTGCATATATATGTATATTTACCACTAATATTATCTATATATATATATATATATATATATATATATATATATATATATATATAAGTATAGAATAGTGCACAATGAGTGTTGGTGGTAATAAAAGTGCTCGATGTAAAATAACACAGATAAAATTTATAATTACCTGAATATTGTTGAGTACAAGAAACTCAGAATGTACAACCGAAAGTTCTAGCAGAATAAAAAGAAGACCTTATAAAACTTAAAGTTATTAAAAACAAGGATCATAACATTCATTGAGTCGTTCGTAGGTCAATGTAACTTTAATAAATGTGTTTGGCAAGATATTTTTCACCATTTATATCATTAACTTTACTAATCTACTTTTTGTATGAATGATTCATGCAATATAAATTGAACTGCAGCACATATTTGATATATATATATATATATATATATATATGGGTGTGTGTGTGTGTACAGGTAGTAATTCTTTGGTATAATCCAAGTGAGTCCTAGTAGCATAATATAGTATTTTAAATATTAAATGTTAAAACTGACTCACAAAGTGCGTTCAATGTTTATTTTCATTAAACAGAGCAATATTTTTATATATGTGTCGCACTCTCTATATCTCTCCCTCTCTCTCTCTCTCTCTCTATATATATATATATATATATATATGGTGAGAGCGGGAATGGAAACTGACAGACAGAAACAAATAGACGGAGATGCAGTGTGGACATGGGAATCAATACTACATGGTGACTTTCATTTTCACGATTCAGTGCGATCTTCAGACTAAATGATGGTACTCCTATAATGAGTTGTATATATATATATATATATATATATATATATATATATATATATATATATATATATATATATATATATATATATATGATATATATATATATATGTGTGTGTCTGTGTGTGTGTAGAGTGAGAGAGAGAGAGGTCATGACCGTAAATATTTCTAAGGAATTCTTAGCCTTAAGGAAAATAATGTGGAAAGGGCCGTATTTTATTTCATTTCCAAACTTCCTTTAACTCCCAATGAGCTATATATATATATATATATATATATATATATATATATATATATATATATAGCTCATTGGAAAGTTTGGAAATGAAATGAAATATATATATATACATATATATATATATATATATATATATATATATATATATATATACCTCATTGGAAATTAAAGAAAGTTTGAAAATGAAATAAAAAACGGCCCTTTCCACATTCTTTTCCTTAAGACTAATAATTCCTTAGGAATATTTACGGTCATGACCTCTTGATTGCTGGTTGCGTGTGTAAACAGGCTAGGATATTTATAGTAGTGATTTCTACCTTGTTTATCGATTCATAGTGGTCAGTGATAGCATATATGGAACCACACTTACGTTGATCTGTGATATAGACGCCGTGTGGTTTATCGCGGCTGCCCTTACAAGGCATCGCCCTGGCGAGAGTCTGTATTTCTTGAGTGTCAACGACTACGGATTCTTTGTCCATATTTGCGAACATCGAAACACCGCCAAGGCTTTCCGTCCAACATGAACTCTAATTTTCTTCCAATTACTCACCAGCATCTAGAAACTTGACAATCTAACCCCTCACAAACAGCTCTAATTGGATGAAACGGGCGCATATACGTTGTCGTGACACGGCACATGATGACACTAAACATTCACTAAACTTAATATTTTAACAGCATTTCTCACACTAAGTTCAGGCGCAGATAGTGCACTGGTATCTGTGTCAATCCATCATCATAATAACAGAAGACTAAAAAATGTAGCAAAATATTTACTAGTAGCTTGTATGAATACACTATCATCTTTTCATCATCATCAGACCCCTAATAGGATGTTGTCATAGGTTCGTTGTGCAACACAGCACCTGATCAGTTCCCTCCTCATATCTGGGTTGAAAGTCGGAGAGGTATTCATTAATACGTAACGTGTCTTGGGAAAGTAGGTGGGGCCCATACCTCTACAGGTCAAACCACAGTCGATGTCCCCCATCTTGAAGGCTCACCTTCCTGGATATGACGATAATCTGCAACCGGTAGCTGGGCCACTGATCGGGACATTTTAAGGTTTTGAGAAGTATGGAACGACATCTTAATTGCTGTTGTTCCCATATACACCCTGACCCGGGACGATAACACCTGTTAGGGGTCCCAGCTATGGGCAAATAGCGAACCCCCAAACAAAAACAAAACGCTATGAAAATATAAAAATATATACATCGCAAAATTATCAACAATACAATTTTAAAGAAAAATGATCACTAATACATTTTAGAGTAGAATTACCAACAATGCATTTTATAGCAAAATGACTAACAATACGTCTTATAGCAAAATGACCAACAATTTTTTCTGTAAGCCATATTGAAAATAATTTGGATTTCGGCATTAATTAACCCATACTGGTTGGTATGCCGCTAAACAAAATCAATCAATCAAACAGCCACATAAACAAAATATATCTTTAACAAACCTACAACATAAAACACACATATTACCGCCTGTAATAATTATGTCCAAACAAACATGTATATGCATAAAAACTGTGTATCATCTTCCGTGAAATGTTTTTGAAAGCAATATGGCTGAAACGTCGTGAATATGACAATAAAGATGAGGACAACTGTCTGAACATTATAAATAGTGTAAAAGTATTTAGATATCGGTATTAAATAAGCCACAGGTGTTGATATGCCGTTAAACAAAATCAACCAAAGAAAATCTCACGTTCTAAAATTCCAGCCATGACAGAGTTCAAAATCTTTTACAGTCTTAGGGGAAATACTTATTTTCCCGCAGACACAACGTTGCAAGTCCGTCGCTAATCTACTGCTATTTCCATAGTAAATATTCTGATGGCCTAAATTCATTAATTCCACCAGTTTAGACCTTTACAGAGAGACCTAGGTAAACAGCAAATAACATACTTAACAACCTCGTGTAAATGCATGGCAAAACAGGGAGGTGAAGGAATATCCCTTCACCTTCCTGTTTTGCCATGCATTTATACGAGTTTGTTAAGTATGTTAAAAAGACAAATATTGCTAAGAGCTACAACAGACAGGAAGTTATGAAGAGCCATGATCAAACACCTCCTGAAAGAACACGGTACAGGGATTAAAAAGCTCAGCCTGCAATATATTTTTAAAGCCTTCTTCTTCTCAGGAGGTTTGTGCTTACAATCTTTAAACGTACCCTAATTATGAATATGCTTGCGAAAGGCACGATACCCCTTGACGATTGAGCTTGTTAATTGATTTATTTAGTCTCGTGTTTCGTTTTTCTTACAATGTCCTTTTAAAAAACATTACACGATTAGAGGGAGGCACGGTGGAGTAATGAATATCGACTCGGATTGAGAAATTGGTGAGTCGAGTACCAGTTGAATCCATTGCATTCGCTCTACGTGCTTACACTCTTGGCTGTAGGCAAATATTAGGTTGGTGCAAAAATAATGCCGTAATAATGTCGTTTTTTGACGTTAAAAAATACGTCAAAAACGACATTATTACGTCATTATTTTTGCACCAACCTAATAGCAGGACAGACCGGGTCCTATAGCCTTGGATGGCAACTGGTCTACCACAATAAGAAATGGCAACCTACTTGTCAGTTATGTATCACGCATGGCACATAACTGACAACACCTACTGGAATCTTACCATAAATGTAAGTTATAGTCTTGCCCTGTATTCGTGTCTACCGTAGAAAGAAATGGCAACCTACTACAAGAAAAAAAATCTGCCTCGTCAGTAATGTATCGAAAGATAAATGATCGCCAAAGCGTGTACCACGCATGGCACATGACAACACCTACTGAAATCTTACCATAAATTTAAGTTATCTTTTTGTCCTGCATTCGTGTCAAACGTGCATTTCATATTCAGCCATGATTTTCACCAAGATAAATCAAACATTTCACGATATATCAATCTTTTTTCAAGTGAAGATTAGATTTTAGAGATTTTTGCATACTCAAATTATATGCAGCAAATAATGGTTTAATAATACTTGGAGGCTTTCTTTAACACTGCGAAACTCACTGCTTGTACAGACAGCGCGTGGATACACGTAGCATAATTACAGATATGATAAACGCGAAATTCTTGCTCATGTGCGACAATAGAGTTAATTATATAGGGTTCGGTTGGATTAGGTTGGTGTACTTCACTACTTATCAACACTTGTTGGGTTATCTAATGTCGAAATCTCTTTCTTGTTTTACATGAGTGTCAATGTAAGCATTGGTCTGGTTCATAATTGAGTCTAAAAACATCCACCCGGAACGTGGCTCATTTTGACTGATACTTATACGTCTGCTGGAGAGGAGGGCGCAGTTAGCGTATTCTAAGCTTTGCTGACGTAGCATTTTTACTAACCAAAAATCCTATATGACTTCTGCAGAAAATATAATATACAATTGGAAAATATAACATTTGTTGACGATACCAGATATGCTAAATATATAGCAACGTTACAAAAGACACCACACATGTTTATTTTTTATCTTTTTACAGCGTTTTTTTTATTATTATTATTCCAAAAACTAAGTGAGCATCAAATGACGAAAATGTATCTCATTTACTTCCATTTTCATATTTTAAATATAAAAAAAAACATTTAAAATTCATAATACACACATGTATACTTCTTTTCAAATGTCACGTTTCAGGATATGTGTATATCGTTTTCTTAAAAAATTCACTCATGAGCGGAACGAAATCACTTTGGTCAAACTCCAACTAATGAAAAGAAAAAACCTCCAACTAATGAAAAAACACAACGAACATAGTATGTTAAGTCATGTTTTTCACCAAAAAGATATAAAACTTTTCACTTTTCCACAAAAACTATTTACAGAGTGTCCCTGCTCAAATATAGAGTAAATATAGTTTAACGATTCTTGTACATATTCTCTAACACAATGCAAAAAAAAAAAAAACGATGCCGAAAAAAAAATTGCGCGTAGATGTACGTAACATAATTGCATCTGACAAATAAGCTGAATTCTTTCTCATATGCGATAATAGAGTTAATTCTTTAAGGTCGGGCTTGGTTTGGTTGAGTACCTGATTTTATTAAATATCAACCCTTATTGGGTTATTTAATACAGAAAACTGGTTCTTATTAGACTTGAGTGTGGAGTTAAAACAACATTCGTTGCGTATGTAACCATGTTTTATTCAAGGCTTATCTGTTTAATCGTTATTGCATTTTGCCAATTTTCGAATAAATAGCTACACTACCTGTCTATATTTCTGAGATGGGGTATTATCATTATTTACATTTACAAAGACGAGGACAACAGTCCGAACAATGTAAGTAGTGTAAATAAATAGCTACACAACCCAAACACGTTTATAGTTAAAAGAACTATAGACGAATTTTAAAAACCTGTTATTTGCTGAAATTTCTTTCTTTGTACTTTCGTACCGATAAGCAGACGTCGATGCCTAAAAGACATAACTAGTGATGTATATTTCTTATAAAGAGTAACTGATATTTGTCTTGCTGTAACGCTCTCTGTGGCCGATACGGTAAAAGTGCGCCTAGCTAAAAGTTCTTTTTTCCGATAAGTTCTGACGGGAAAATTGCTGACGGGTGTACATTTACTTTGATTAGGATTTTGATGATCTAGGCGGGTAGACGTTAATTTCCCTGTTTAAGAAAGAGATATGTCTACCGAAATATTTGTAATTATATTTAGAGTCAATATATGATAAAATAAATAATTTAAGTTATGCCATATTTATAGGATAAAATTGCTAAATACCTAGGTTCAGATTGATTTGTTTTTATTTTGTTTTTTTACGGTTTATGAACCCTTTACAGGTAATTTAATGACAGAACATATTTTTAGATTGTGAAAATTTTGGGGTGATAATAATGATTTACATGTACAGATTTTACTAATTAATCCAAAACAAGAATTTGCTGAGTTTATACTTGAGTCATTAGGTCAACATCAGCAGTGTCTATACTTGAGTCTATAGGTAGACGTTACTGATAGCTTGCCCAATAAAAGGACCAAGAGCCACTCAATCTAAAGAATCACCATGTAAGATTGTAAAGGAAGGAAGAGGGAAGTAAGAAAGTATTACAAGGATGGTTGGTTTGGTTTGTTTTACGACATATCAACATCTCAATGGTTTATTTAATGCCGACAGGAATTTTATTGCTGTTAATATTTTTTTTTCAAAAATGTATTGCTGGTAATATTTTTTTCAAAAAAATGTAGCTGGTAATATTTTTTCTTCAAAAATGTATTGCTGGTAATGTTTTTCTTCAAAAATGTATTACTGGTAAAAAATGTATTCCTGGTAATATTTTTTTTCAAAAATGAATTGCTGGTAATATTTTTTTACAAAAATGTATTGCTGGTATTAAAAACCAATTTTTACACTTTCATAACGTTTTGACCCAAGTTTGGGTGTTAACTATTTGTCGATAAGTGGGACCATAACAGGTGCTACCACCCCTGGTCAGAGTGAACCTGGGAACACCAGCAATTAAGAGGTGGTTCCACGCTCCCCAAAACATCCTGATCAGTGGCATTGCTGTCGGATGTAGTTTATCGTCATACCCAGGACGGTACAAGGATGAGTAGGATAGATATCGGTTGATCCTGGACTTAAAGGGAACATTTATAATTGTTAGGGAAGTATTTTCTCATGAGTTTGTTCCACAAAGTAACAGTTCCAGAGGGAGATGTTCTGAGTTGTTTTTATCAAATGAACAAGAAAGGAATGCAGATGGTTTGCCATCGTCGACACATTGTTGCCGGTCTTAGCTGTGAAAGTCCGAGACGGTGGCACTAATGAATTTAACTCGTCCGAATATCAACCATAATAACAGCGATATAGTAGCGAAAGATTACTCGAATTTATGTTAAGTTTATCGATAATCATTAATCAGCTTTATGCTTGAATCCGTAGGTAAACATTGGTCCGTTTTATAGGGTCAAGATTTGAGTTTATAGGAAAATCTTGTTCGTGTTTATTTATACTTGAGTCATTATGTAAATATTGGTTGGGTATATACTTGAGTCTATAGGCAGTGATTGATTGGGTTTATACTTGAGTCTATCGGTAAATAGTAATGGTTTTAATACTCGAATTTCTAGGTAAAGATTGATCGGGCTAATAGTTGAGTTGAAAATCATCATTTTGGCGATGACTCATGTACCACAGAGGATACAATTTACATTCACTATGATCTGGCATAAGAAATTTAATTGTATAGATAAAACTCATAGATCACTAAGGAAGATAATATAATCTATTTTGAAATTATTATTTTTTTATGTGAGGTGTCCATTCTGAATGTGAGTGATCATCAATCATAAGTTGCTATCCTTTGTAGCTGGAAGCAATGTTTCTTTTCTACTATCTTTCCATAGTTGGACCATATTGCAAAATAAGTTATTTATATATATATATATATATATATATATATATATATATATATATATATATATATATATATATATATATATATATATATATATATATATATATATATATATATATATACAGGTAAAATGAGAATAAATGGAGTATATGTCTATATTTCTGAGATGATGTATTATATACACTATTTATATTATTCGGACTATTGTCCTGATTTTTTTCGCCATAATTATTACAACGTTTCAGGTGGTTGGATGTCGAACTGAATCCTTTATTTCGCTCACTGAGTTAGACTGTTCTAGTTCCACATGCCATGTTTAATGGATGTTAGTTATCAGTTAATTCCCCTCTCCAAGTTCTCCACTGCCTTAACCGGGTATTGAACTCACACTCTTTGGATCCTGTCATTGGATCTGAACAACGCCTTTATCCACTATGTGTCCTTGAGGACATCTGTGTATGAATTTCTGGATATTATAAATCTAATGTCTTCAGCAATCATTTTTACCAGTGCTCATATTACAATTTTTGCTGTTCTCATTTTATGTTTTTACCAGAGCTCATATTGCAATTATTGTTGTCATTATCGGTTTTTTTCTGTCATTCCTTGTTACTGGTTCCCATATTGCATTAATTTCTAGGTTTGGTCGGCTCAGGAGTTTTTGTGGCCTAGCATATGGAGTATAATTCCACTGTACGTAAAATTTAATTTAAAAGAGTGCTCAGTACAGAGTAGAGTTAAATATTATTTTTTTTAGTATTTTTGTTTTATTATCCTAAAATAAATAAATTATATATATATATATATATATATATAGGATTTATACAAATATAAAATTTGTCATTTAAAAACTTACTGTTATATTCAGCACCCGACTCCAGATTTTCGTAGATGAACCTTTGTTTAATCGTTCGATTCACTCGTCAGGAGGTATCAGCAAATATCTCCCGATTTTATTTTTATATTTTATATTATTTTTTTAAAAACTGCGTTTTTTATTGATGTTATGTTGATTTTTTCTTCTTATTTATATGTGCATATATGTGTGTTATGTGTGTGTGTTATGTGTGTGTGTTATGTGTATGTGTATGTGTGTACGCCTTTACCTGTCTGCATGTGCACATGCGTACAATGTCGTGCTTAATTCTTGTTTTTCATAAATTTTTGTCTCTATGTGCTATATATGGTATATGGTCTACTATATATATATATATATATATATATATATATATATATATATATATATATATATATATATATATATATAAATGTCATCTACATACAGACCGCTTTCGCTGTATCACATATATGTGTGTCTGTGCGTGGTATATGGTAGAATATGATATATATCTATATCTATATATATATATATATATATATATATATATATATCAAGGCAATGTTAGATCAGGTTTGTCTATCGCCCAGTTCACACTCCTTTCACTTTTGAACAGGATTAAAGCTTATCTCTTGCTTCCTGTTAACAATTGCGTTTCCGATTCCTTTTAAAGTAATCTCTTTCTTTTTCACTCCTAGTAGCCCCTTGCGTCTTAGTGGCGTTATTGCCTTCGTTTAATAAAATTAGTTTTTAAGAAATTGAACGGGAATATGCGAAAATTCACTGTACAGCGTTTCGTCCTCTAAAAGAGCTTCATCAAACTAATGTCATGTTCTTATTGATGGAATTATATATATGTACCAAGGAGGGAAGATATAAACGTAAATGTCGGTAATAATTACGTACTGAGGGGAAACGCTGAAGATATTAGTAAGCTCAATTTCAAATTTTAAAACTTGAAAAAAATAAACTTTAAAATTAAATATTTTTTAATTTTAAATTTCTAATTTTTGGGGCACCTGACATGTCTAAACGATCTCATTCTATTTAACTACGTCTTTGTTTTTGCTTTTTTTTGTCGTTGTTTTATTCCACGTTCGAAAAACTGTCAAAAAAGGAGAAATGTTGTAAAAAGCTGGATGTAAATTTTGTATAGGAATACTCGTTCGATTCCTTTCGGAGAACGTATATTTTCTACGAAATTTCTCGAACATTCAAGCCGGTAATGCTGTTAAATTCGAAACTGTTGTAGCATACCTACGGATGACAATCGCCTCATTCACGTAAATACAGTAGTAAATACTGTATGTTGGTCTGCAGTTGGAGATTCATTGTGGAATTCACTTGACTCACTTCTACAAGTTGACTACTACTTCTATGTGCTCCTTGACCTAAGTAAATAACTTGGACGGATTTTAAGTGTGAATTAAGTTTTAACACCTAATTTTTTTTTTCTTTCAGATTTAACAATTTAAGTCTTTGGCAATTTCAACCATGGAAAGATTAACAAACAAACAACGTATTAAAATTATCAAAGCTTGTTACGAAAATGGACATTCAAACAGAAATGCATTTCGCACACTTCGCAATTTTTTTGGTCAACATAACAGACCAACCGAGAGTGCAATTGCAAAAATATATATGTTGGTATGAAGTTGGAGATATGTCTCCAGCTTTGCTGATCAAGCTCTCTACCTCCGGGCAAAGAGGATCCCCAGAGGAGGCTATGTCGGAGGGCAGTCTTGTTTCGGGAAAAAGGCTACCCGATTCCGTCTTATACTGGACCTACGGGGAATTTTGGCCGAGTATACGGGCTCGGATACCACACATTAAATTCGGCCTTGTGCCACATCTGACCGCGTGGGGCTGTTGGTAAATATCTTGCAGTTGGAGATTCATTGTGGAATTCACTTGACTTAATTCTAGCCGTTGACAACTACTTCTACGCGCCGCTGGCGAATCTTATACGTGTTGTTCTTGTCCTAAGTATTATCGTTCATTACCAAACTTCGTGTGATTATTCTATTCAGCAAACTTCCCTAGGTTACAAAACTATATTAGGGCGATTATTACTTAGATGTGGCACTGTGAGGATCGAAATCACTACTCATCCGTTATTGATCTAGCGAGACAAGCTTGCTGACCCTGACAACACGCGGAAGTGATTTTGTCTATATTATTTATACAGGAGGAATTGTCACAAACACACATCAACGCAACTATATATATATATATATATATATATATATATATATATATATATATATATATATATATATATATATATATATATATATATATATATATATATATATATATATATATATATATATATATATATATATATATATAGTCGGTCACTGGGCGTGTTTCCAAAAATAAATACGCTAAAAATCCACCTTCATCCCGACCGTGCGCCGACAGCTTAGTGGTAGAATATCCTCCTGATACCAATTCAGTCGGGTTTCGATCCTAGCTAGAGGCAACCGGATGTCTAGCCGCACTGATGAGCTGTGATACAGCGAAACTGTCTGTGGATGACATTATATATATATTAAGAAAATGATGAATTTTTACTTATTAATCAGGTAGATTTTATTTGATCAACGCTGTTATAGTGGATATCCGTATTTGAGTATATAATATTAAGGGCGCTCTATATATGAAGTAGGCTTAAACACAAGAATATGCAGTGTATGCTGTTTTAAGACAGGTTCCTTCAGAACGTGGGTGATCATGACTTTCCACATCTTCTATTTTTTAGTCTAAATAAAATTTGACACCGTACCATACCTCTTTGTCCCTCTTATGTTACTCATTCACACCAACTGTTTTCATTTCTGTCTGCTTCTTTAACATTCAATAAGCTTTATGAGTGTTAACTTCTCTACACTTTCTTTCTTTAATTGCGTGTTCCATACATTTCAGATGTCTCGTTCTGCTTATAAGTATACTTTTCTTTTTATTCTCTTCTTTGCCTTCACATTTTCTCATTGCTTACATGTTCCGACCGTAATATTGTTATCATTCGTTGGCTGAGAAAAACATTTCTGTTGCTTCTGTTTTCTGTGTTTTAACAAGTTATTTAAAGCCAGAAATTATTTTGAGATAGTAAGAAATTTTCGTTAGGTATGGTTTAGTGATACAAGTTTTATTAATTAACCCATAGATGGAGGGGAGGAGAGGTGGATTTACACGCTTCCCAAGGGTAATTTGTGTTTAAATGAATATAACGAACCTAACGGGAATTGGAACTCAGCTCTCCGATTAACAATTCCGACCCACTATCCATTACGCCATCGTCACATCCATGGTTATAGCACCTGGTATTCCCAAGAAGTCACCTATGTAAGTACAGACCTGGTTCGACGTTGCTTAACTTCGGTGTTTCTACGTGAATCGGTGTTCAAACCTAATTTTGCCGTAAGCCCATTCGCTTCAGGACTTCTTTCATCGGTTAGAAAATTTTTCACGAATCTACTACCAGATAGGAGATTAGATATTAAAGAGTAGTTCAGAATTACTTCTTTGCTTCACCCCGTACGACTTTTTTTTTTTCATTTTCTAAATACTTTGCTTAGCTTCTGGAGGACATATTCTGTTATTTCTATATGCCTTTGGATTTCTATGTCACATATTCCATCGTCTCTTACTAGACTACCCATATAATTGAATTAATTTACCTGCTTGATTTTTACGTCCCTAATACGTAGCTTACAAATTAGGCTGTCCCCTATGCTGACAACCAGTCGTTCTATCTTCTTACAGGTAATAGTCGTTCCTTCTTGCTTTCCATTACTGATTTATACGATAAATCTTTTAGGTATTTTAGTCTGCTATCAACACAGTGTCATCTGCGTATTATATGCTACGATTATTTCAGCCGGTAATAATTCTTTTTCTTGTGGAATTATCTTGCTGTATGCATTAAATAAATCCCGCGAGAAAAGTCATTCTTATCTTAATTGTTTTTTATATATATTTTTTTTATTTTATTTCAGATTGTAAATTTGAGGAAGGTCCAAGAATGCATGGGCCTAAAGAGTGTAGCAAGAGTTCTTCTCCCTTGAAACTATCTTCCATATTTATGAGTCTACCGTTCATCCTTGCTTTGAATATTGCTGCCACATCTGGTCTAGTTCTCTTGCTACATATGTAGAGATTCTTGAGAAAATTCAAAGAAGAATCTGCAATGTTATTGGTCCTGACTTGGCATCACGACTTTAATGACTTTTCTACCGCGGTAATATTGCTTCCCTGTGTCTTTTCTATAAATTATTTCATTGTTCTGATGTACTATTTCTACCGCGGTAATATTGCTTCCCTGTGCCTTTTCTATAAATTATTTCATTGTTCTGATGTACTTCCCTGTATAACCTAAACTTTATTAGTTTAAATGCAGAACTAGATTGACAACAATGTCTCATCGTTTTCAGTTGAAATGGTGAGATATAACCGTAAGTTCTTTCGCTTGTAGAAATTGTCTTCGGCTTCTTGCTTCCCAGTCAAATATTTAAATGCAATGTTAATCGTTAGCTTCTGTCTTCTTAATTCTTGCTCTTTTATTGTTTTCACTCTTTAACAGTATCTTTTTTTTTCTTATTCGCTAACACTTATTCTCCTGCATCTTGCCTCTTAGTGACTTTATTGCCTTGTTTTGGGTGAAATGATTTTTTAAAAAATGTAGTCCTCTAAATATAATTCGGAATCTGTTCAGAAACCCTGACTGCAAAATCTAAAATGTTTCCACTTTATCCCTAAGCTCTTTTTTTTAAGATCGAAACTAAACATATTAAGACAATATCAACATTCGTTAATATCATAACTTGATGCCATAATTCAGTACAATAAATCTACGTTGCCATTCATACACGGGCCCGAAAGATATAAAGCATTTTTCTCATTCATCTATTCTCTCCAAGAATAATATTGCCAATTTTTTCGCGATTGTCTTTGCCATAATAGTATGAAATGGCAGAAAAATAAGGCATCCAATAAAATTCTTGACAGTTCCCTTGATCGTTCTGATTTATATTTGCAGACTCGATTACCCATCCATCTTGGCTGGCTATATATCACTTAAAAGCCTTGAGCTGTCACGCGGGCGAACACGTCCGTTAACTCTTGGCCCAAATCTCCAAGTATACAAGTTCCGATTGCCGATCTCTCTCTCTCTCTCTCTCTCTCTCTCTCTCTCTCTCTCTCTCTCTCTCTCTCTCTCTCTCTCTCTCTTGTCCAATGTCCATTCGTCGACTGGAACAACCTGATAAAAAAATTATATTTGTTTTCTTTAAACTCTTTGCAAACATTGACCAACGTTTCCTGCTTTTTTCCCCTCGAGCAAAAAGAAAATTCGAAGCTTATCTTATCAATTATTCGTCTGTAATCCATTTTCCGAATAGGAGGATCGGCCATCAACAGAATGGTTGCTGTTTATCGTATAAATAGTATTTGCATTCCTAACCACAGAAACACAAGAAACTAAAATTCACTGCTGCTTTTGTGAGTGTCTCTCATGTTCTTAAACTAATGTCGTTACACCAAACTAAAAACAATGCTCCGGTATAATTAATTTATATGACGCAATAATTTATATCGAATAAAATGTTCATTTGCTGACTTTCATGTAACTCAACACATGCTGGCTATTGAGTACCCCCATATATATATATATATATATATATATATATATATATATATATATATATATATATATATATATATATAATTTCAATTAAAAGGTGCAATTATAACTTATAAATTCATGAATCATTCATACAAAAAACAAATATAGAAGTTAATGATTTAAATGTCGAAAATACATCATCGCAAACACATAAATAAGATACACCAACCCCGAACCTGTATATGAAATTTGATATAAATTATATATATATATATATATATATATATATATATATATATATATACATACATATATGCCGCATACACCCGCGTATCATGCGACTTTTAAAAACTGAATTTAAATCATTAACCTCTATATTTGTTTTTTGTATGAATGATTCATGAAAGTTATAATTGCACCTTTTAATTGAAATTAAAATAACTGATCCAACGTGCAACTTTCAGATAATAAGTGTGGCATTACTGTAATTATTGAACAATATAGTTCATGTCATGTTGACGGAAAGTCTACCGGTGAAGAAGAATTCTCTTTTTGGTATATTTGTGCAAGAACGCACAATCTTAGAGTTTAGATTCAAACTCAGCGTTGTGACCGCATGTTCCAAAACAGTAACACATTTCTCATAGCATTTTTTCGGATTACATCTCTATTTTCGTTGTCCTCTTATTACTGAGAAGTAAAAACAAGAACAAAATCTACTTCCATACCTGATGATGTCTGTAGGAACAGACGAAAGCTTGTAAAAAATTAAAAAGACCTTATGCAACTGGAATTTATAAACAGGGATCATATATTTCATATACAGATTCGGGGTTGGTGTATCTTATTTATGTGTTTGCGATGATGTATTCTCGCCATTTAAATCATTAACCTCTATCTTTGTTTTTTTATGAATGGTTCATGAATATATATATATATATATATATATATATATATATATATATATATATGCACGTTTTATTGAATATGACAGACAAGGTTTTTTTATTTAGTTTTTTATACAATTTCTCATGTGATCTTATAATCTTTTTTTCCCATAGATAAATTACATAAAAACTGTCCAATTGTCCGTTATAAATTTGACTTGTGAATTCAGTGAAAAAAATGAACTTTTCTTAGATGTTTTCGTTGATTTTAGTAATAATACATTTACAACTTCAGTTTATTACAAAAAAATTAATAACGACTATTACCATCTTAATTTCTCTAGTAAATGCCCTCTTAGATATAAAATAGGTGTTAAAAAATAGCTCGAGAGACCGCATGAGAATTCATCCTCTCGCACTGTTTTCTGTAAGGAATTAAATAACGCAAAACAAACGCTTATTAATAACGGATTTCCTAATCAATTGTTGGATTTCCATATTAATTTTTTTTTTGTGTCTAATGTAGCTAATAGCAACGTCGAGAATAGAAACCTAAACAATAACATTAATATTTTTCATAAAAATGAAATAAACGAAAATTATAAACAAGACGAAATTAAAATTAAAAATATTATTAAAAAAATGCACAACACAAGTATAAAAAACCAAAACAATTAGATTAATTATTTTATTACAAAAATTTAAAACTGCCAACCATATAGTTAAATATAATTCACCAGGACAAAATTAAATGGAATAAATGTTATTTATGAATTTAAATGTCCATTAAGGAATTGTATTCATAATCAATCGAAACTAGTAAACAATTATATAGGACACACTACAACATGCTTGACAAGAAGAGTCACTCTACATCTTTCTGATCATAGCTCAATTATGTCTCGTTTAAATACTCATGGAGACCTATTCGACCCTATTCGTAACATAACACAAATATAATATCATCGTCTACATGTAAGAAAAACTAAAAATAACGGAAACCTTAATAATAAAAAAAACAAAAAAACAACACTCAATAATATCAACTATGAAAATTTGACACAATATCTTGACCTGGTTCTGAAAATTAAAACATTATATGAATACATACATACAACAATCTATTTCTTGTTAACAGTTAATATATTTCAACCTTGAAAATGGCTAAAAGTATAGCCGAAAGCGTTCGGAAAAAAGAAAAATAGGAGAGTGTTCATATAATTTATCTGCCGAAAAAAAAATATAAAATCAAATGAGAAATTGTATAAAAAACTAAATCAAAGCACCTTGTCTGTCATATTCAATGAAACGTGCATGAAAGAAGGATTATTAATTAAGGATATTAATTCGTACACACAAACACACATACACACAAACACACACACACATATATATATATATATATATATATATATATATATATATGTGCACTAATTAATATATGTAAATATAGATGTATATGGATATATATATGGAATAATATATATATATATATATATATATATATATATATATATATATATATATATATATATATATATATATATATATATCAATTAATCCCTATATCTAATTATAACAAAAGCAGATTTTACGCGAAATTATTTTCGATATATCTTTCCTTGTAGACTATGGCAATTAATCAAACCGACCGAAAATATCAAATCAGAATTCATGTAATTGGAACAGTCGGATGCAGTTACTGATTCATCCTCATATATATATATATATATATATATATATATATATATAGAGAGAGAGAGAGAGAGAGAGAGATAGTAAATATCCACGTGTGTTCCTGATCTCATATCAAAAGAGAAGGCAAAAGTATTATTTCTATATTTTTTTATATACGCGGAATGTGTGTTCAGTAAAACGCTTAAAAAAATTTAGAAATTTCCAAAGTACATCTATCATCACATTTTGCATATATATATATATATATATATATATATATATATATATATATATACGTATTATCCCTCACCGATAGCCCGACTCTCGGCGTTTCATATATATGCGATATATTATAATCATATATATATATATATATATATATATGTGTGTGTGTGTATGTGGGCGTGTGTCTGTTTGTGTGTGTCTGTGTATTTGTGCATATATATATATATATATATATATATATATATATATATATATATATATATATATGCATATTCGCCGCATACTCCCGCGTATGATGCGACTTTTGAAAACTGAATTTTGAAGTTAATTTTAAGCGGATCGCATTATACTCGAGATGTAAAATTCACATATGTACTGCTACTCTTGGCTACGCCGTTGACCAAACTATGTATCCATTTACTGTAGTTAAAAGTATAGCTGTATTTAAAATAAACATGATTTTGATAAAACTGATATATCCAGTAATAATGCATGTAATATTCACATATTTATATCGTATTATAAAATACAAACATAACGAATATGCAACTTTTCCATTGTTTACGTGTGTGAGATGTTTCTCATTCGTTTCTTTATGGCTATTCGGGTTTACGCAATAACAAAGAAGGGGAAAAAATCCTACGTTAAACTTTTTCCTTTTTCGAAAGACTTCTTCACTCCTGATGAATGTTTACAAAGAGAATGCTTAGATGTTTGACATCCTATGTATCTTCCTGTTTCATGAGGCTTTTATCACTCTTTTGTTGCTACCATTTTTGAATACTCCTCATTGAAAATAGCAATAGTTTTATTAGGAAAAAGAAATATGTCGTATGACGCACAGCGCAAAAAAAAAAATGATACAATGGTCTCAAATCATCTAGAGTTACCAACAGTCTTCTACAAAAATAAACAAGTCGTGGTCAACTATGAAAGTAAATAAAATGTACTAAATATTGGTAAACTACAAAAGTAAAAAAAATTTTAAATTGGGGTCAACTACATATTTAAATGAGATTTATTAAGTCATGGTCAACTACTAAAGTGAACAATTTATAAGATTTATTAACTGGCGAGCAGCTACAAAAGTAAGCAAGATTTACTAAAAAAAAATGGTTGTCTACAACAGTAAAAAAAATGTACAAAATTATGATCAGTTATAGAAGTAAATGTGTTTTACTAAAAGATAGTAATTTACATTATTTACATTATTCGGACTGTTATCCTCATCTTCATTGCCATATTCACAACGTTTCGGTTGCCATGCAATCTGGCATTCTTCAGGTGATTGGAATTTTGA
>OZ010576.1:88357680-88385180 GCA_963932145.1 Acanthosepion lycidas | reverse complement strand
ATAGTAAGCTCCGCTTACACTATCTCTGTAACCTGTTGTTAATATAACTTTCTTACACCTAATCCGTGTTCCGTGTTTTCCTTCTGTGGTCTCGACTTTGGCCCCACATCAATTATATAAGTCAAAAATGATTTAGTATTTTGCTTGGTCACCTTTTGCTTTAATAACGTCCTTAATTCTTTGTGGCATGCTATAGACCAAATTATTTAGTAAGTCAACGTCTTTCGCCAGATTTTTCCAATATTCCTTTAATTCGCGAAAAAGCTCACCTTCTGTGATAAATTTCCTATTAAGGGCAAGCTTGTCCATTAGCGAAACGTTTTCAATTGACTCTGGCTAGGCCACTGGAAGAGTTGCAATTTACCCACGTCTGCTTCAAGGCGTATGCTTAGGATCGTCACCGTTACTAAATTATTTTTGACTTGTAATATGTACATATGACCACCTGTATTATTAATAAACGAATTCTACTACTCTCTTTTATTGATAAAAATATAAAAATCGATTTTTTATGGACGCATCCATTTTTTGCGTCGTACTGTATACATACATATATATACATATATATATATATATATATATATATATATATATATATATATATATATCCATTGTAATTTGTAATTGACGTCTGGGCAATAGAAAATTTTAATAAAGGAAAGATTTCTTATATTGAAAAAAATAGGTAGGTGAATTTTAGCCACATGTTTTATTAAGATGTTCGATTGCTCAGGAAGGTAAGTATAATATAATATAATATTAAATAAGTAATATCAAATAATATATGATAAAAAAATAATAACGTATTTAAACAGACAGATCTTGTCCGTTGAATTTAATCAAACTTCTTTACTCCTAAAGTTCGAATTCGAATGGGTGCAGCTAAATCTGGTCTGGTGATTCTTCTTTATATATCGAGATTGTTTACAGAATCGTCAAAATTATAGGTTCTCGGCTGACATCTCGGCTGACATCTCGGCTGACATCTCGGCTTCAGTCGTTTTTCCACCGCCGTAACGTAGCTTCCTTTTGCCTCTTTTATTAATATATTTCATGTAACCGTTCAGATTAGATTTCCTCTTTAGTACCTTTATTAAATTAAGCGCAGAACTAGATTGGCAGTTAGATCTGATAATTCAACCGTTGAAATTTGCGAGACGTAAGCATAAGTTCTATGCTAATAATTTATAATCTCGCATTTTTGGCTTGTGAATTTTTCGTTTGGCTTCTGGCTATCCTATCAGTTACGATCTTCAAAATTGTTAATGCAATGTCAGTCACCATCATTTGTTTATATTGAACTCTGTTCTTTTTTTGTCTTCGTTTCATAGCGGCTTTGATCAAAAAAGAAAATAGATAGATAGATAGATAGATTAGAAATCACCTTTTTGCCTGTTACATCGATTTGATTAAATTAAATTGCCATACGATCATATATAGGAGAAGTATCATACATTACTTATTGGTCTTGCGCTAATCTTAAATATGGACGAAGTGTTGCTGAAAAATTCTCCAAATGGCCCACTTCCAAAACTCTGATGAAAGCATATAGCATCACAATATTTTTGGAATCCTTCGTTGGACGGTAGATAGACATGACTAGACCTAAATAGATAGATAGATAGATAGATAGATAGATAGATAGATAGATAGATAGATAGATAGATATGACTAAACAGATAGATAGATAGATAGATAGATAGATAGATAGATAGATAGATAGATAGATAACAGACCGACATATATAATTAGATACATAGATCAGAAATCACCGTTTCTTCAATTACATCGATTTGCTTAAATTTAATTTCCATACAATCATATGTACGAGAAGGATCATATATTACTTATTGATCTTGCACTTAGCTTAAATATGTACGAAGTGTTACTGAAAAATACTCCAACTGGCCCACTTCCAAAACTCTAGCCAAAGGACCTAACATAACAATATTTTTTTGGAATCCTTTGTTGGTCGAACCGAGATGTTTTCAGCACCACTTGGATATAATATATTTGTTTTATGATTATTTAGCGAACAAGAATGTTTGTCCTTAGTTCTTCTATTTCTTACCTAAAATTCTATCTGTTTTACAGACTTTCACTAATTTGCTGGCAGTCGGAAATCACCGCGTTATAAAATTGGAAATGAAGCAAATGTCGTTATTGTTTAGATTTTGGGATTATGATTTATGCTGAGAATACCATGGACCGAACATGTGAGCAACTAGGAAGTTTTGGAGAAAATGGAAACAAAAAGGAAACTTATACTTAACATTAGAAAGAGGCAATTGAAATTTCTCGGGCTGGTATGAGAAAGGAAGGCTTGTAAAACCTGACACTCACAGGATAGACTGATGGAAAGAGGAACAGTGGAAAAAGCTGCGCGCTTTATACTTGATGAGCTTGAGAAAATGGATGGCAGTGCAGGGTTTGTGGGAAATAGCAAAAAGACAAAACTTGTTAGGACAGGAGACAAGGGTCAGGAAGATGTGGGGGACCATGATCGCCCACGTCCTGAAGGGACACGGCACATAAAACAAGATGATTTGGGCCATTAATGAGAAGTGAGTCAATTCAAAACGTTTATCGCTGGTCCTTTCAGATTGTGTCCAGTTCACAGCGTCTATTCCAATATGGCAACTGCGATCTCGTTCTTTCCTTCATCAGAGCTATATGTCCTAACACGTTGGAGAGGAGATTTTCATCGCTTACATCGAAGTGTACAGACGTCAATGTAAAATCATTGAAGACAATAAAATAGTTTCGAAGTTCTCTCATTCTTAACAGCATTGTATAGCATATTATATTAGTAGACAAGATGTGTCGATTTATTTGATTATAGATTGAACAAATATTTTTCAGTGATGTGAGATTGCTGGAGTTTATCATGAATTTTCGTCGAAATGGAAAACACAAAATTTAGGAGAATTTTTTATTTTATTTTCTTTTAAAATCAAATTAGGTGAAATCCTTCGACTGCTCCTGAATATTTTTGTCAACATCCGCCATAACTCAATTGACAACGGATTTTACATCATTAGAGATGTATTGAACCAAGAACCGATTAGATTCAAACTTGATATTATAGAAATATTCGAGCAGTTTGAATGTTTTCCACCGTAAAGCAAAAGCACAACATATATACATAAATATGTACAGAGTACGATGGATAAATTGTTGACATTGTATATTTGTAATTTTGTGCATGTGCGCTGTAGTTTTTTGTATTTTGTAGACTGTACTGTATATAGTAGAGTCAGTTAGACACCGTCTGTGTGAAAAAGACCACCATGATGCAATTCACTCCGTCAGAAATTTGGAAACGGCATACTGTACTGCTTGGCAATCGCGCCGATAGCTTCAATAAGAACATTTCAGAGTATTTGGGTGCCAATTTCAGGACAGTGTAGAGGATTCAGAAATAGTTGGATACTAATACTGACTTCGAAGGCACGGCAGCTTGGAAAAATCATTTTCATCGTTCTGGTAAGAAAAGAACTCCCGAATTTCTTAGTGAGGGCCTCAAGCCCAACACAATGACCTACATTAAGTGCCTTGAGGTGGTAGTGCTGACTTGTGTCAAGAGGGTGGCAGCTGGAAAACCTTATGGCTGTCAAACCGGACTCTGTACCATGCCAATCAAGCAGGAGAACGCAGACATGTCTTTCTGCAACCACATAACGCCTTACATCTGGCCACCTATATCCCCAGACTGCAACCCAACCCTTTGATTATTATGTGCGAGCCGCAGTTGAGCAAGTGATCACACAAAAATCCTTGTAACACCAAAGATGAACGGAAGGCAAAGATTATGGCAGCATTCACTTACTTAAACAAGGAGAGAGTCCAGAAGAGTCGCAGGAGATTCCGAAGTCGTCAGGAGGCCGTAGCTGAAGCCAATGGCAATTTTATTGAATAAATTTACTCTTTCATATTTCAAAATATTTCTGTGTAATTTTGGTAAATATATTTGTTAAATTGAGATTTCAGTTATTTTCAATTTTGCATAATTTAGACAATTTATCCATCACACCCTTTGTGGTTTTTATATATATATATATATATATATATGATCGAGATTCGACGTATGAGGGTCAAACAGATCAGTTTCCAGGAAACCGACAGCCCGACACCGGCACATGAGATTTGATTATAGTGGTGAAGGCCTCGTGCAGGACCATCCACACTTTTTGGAGGGACGAATACAGAGACCTGGTGCACCGAATGCCACAAGGTTCCCAAACGACCCTCCGCAGGTTTTGAATTCAGAGTTGTCCTTCTCCTAGACCAGTTGCCATCCAAGGCTATAGAACCCAGTCTGTCCTGCTATTTTACCCATAGCTGGAGGGAGAAGAAGAGGATTCATACCTTTCCCAAGGGTATTAGCACGTAAGTGAATGTAATGGATTCGACTGGAATTCGAACTCGGCTCTCCGATTCCTCAATCCAAGCCGATATCCATTACTCCACCATGCCTCCTCCTCCTCTCTCTCTCTCTGTATCTCTCTCTCTCTCTCTCTCTCTCTATCTATATATCTATCTATATATATATATATATATATATATATATATATATATATATATATATATATATATATATAATGTGTGTGTATGGGTGTGCGTCTGTGTGTGTGTCTCTTTGTGGAATCAAATGCTAACCGAAAAACATTTAAGTACTGAGTTTTTGTCTAAAAGAAACAACTTCTTCATAATAAGGATTCTAAAGCTGGGTTGATTCAGATACATATATTATTATTTAAACGTTAATTTTAGCGGATGCCTATATTTGTGTAGATGTTCCGTTTATTTATAAAACTGTATACTTACTTATTTTCGTCTACCGGCCTAAATATTCGAGAAATCTTATTAATGAAAAAATACACTTTTCGGTAGGACTGGAACCTGCGTCCCTCTTGGTAAAGGAACTGTCGTTAGAGGGGCTTTCAGACCGTCTCAGTCACAGCAAGGCTAAATCGTGCCTTATAACTCTTTCTCGAAACATATCTGTTCAGTTTTGTATCTTAACGTAAACAAGTCAATTTCTGAAGTGATTGATTTTTTATTTATTAATCCGTCTGATTTTATTCTTTAACGTTATTTTTAGTGGATACCCATGTTTGAGTGGACGCTTTGTTTATTTATTCAGCGGTATTTCTTTTTCGTCCTACCGGCTTGAATATTCGATATATTTAAACAATGACTTGATACTTCAAAATTTTAACATTACTTTAAATAATGCTAATGAAATAATACTAAAAACAAGCATCAAAGGGACCTTTCGGCCAACCCTTCTTCAGATATTTATCTTTGGCGAAATATAGTTTTTATTAATTCTTAAAAGAACAACGAAAACATTTAGGGAAGTAATAGAGTAGGAGAACACAAGTTTAAAAGGTAAAAATCGTGTCCTTCTAACAATTAAGAGACCCATTTAATTTTTATAAAGAAAAACAGTTGTTTCAATCGGCACGGTAGTCTGCTATTGACCAACATTTGATGGGCAATCCCGTGTGTGAAAGTGAATATCGGCAAAACTGGTTCAACATATTACACATGGTATGATCTCAGGCGGTAGCAATCAAATTGAGAAACCCTACCCTGAGTAGACAAAAATTGAAATTTAGCAATTCTCTTCTTCTACTGGGTGAGCAGTAATCATACTTCTTTTTTTTCTTTTCTCTTTTTTTTTTTTTTTCTTTCTGTTTTTCCACTTCTGGTTCTACAAGTTAGTATTAGGTTGGTGCAAAAATCATAACGTAATAATGTCGTTTTTTGACTTACTTTTTAACGTCAAAAAACGACATTATTACGTCATTATTTTTGCACCAACCTAATAATTAATTTTGCTCGTTTTGTTCTACACAAATTAAATTAGTTTCTTAATTAGTCTAGCAATAAATGTACATATTTATGGAGATTTGCTTGAAATAAATTCTTCGAAAGTCACAAGATCCAGTTGCCTATTCAAAAAGATCTCAATGTATTTGTCAGATATTTGCAGGAAGAATTTTTAGAGACTGGTTGTCAATGTGGAATAAATTCTTAGAAGCCGAAGGCGAATATTTTAAGAATTCATTTAATTTCTGATATTTCCTGATAATTTTTAAATATCTTTAAAACCTGAAAGATACATGTGTATGTGTATGCGTGTTATTATTCATGTGTGTGTGTGAGTTTTAGATATTTAAAGAATTAATGCATTTTCTTTTTATTACGTTTACGTAATACACACTGTTCAAATACATTACATTCACTTACGTACTAATACCCTTGGGAAAGGTATGACTCCCCCCAGCTATGGGTAAATAGCAGGACAGATCGGGTTCTATAGCCTTGGATGGGAACTCGTCAACCGTAGAAAAAATGGCAACCTACTGCGGGAAAAAATCTGCCTCGTCGATCATGTATCGAAAGATACATGATCGCCTAAGCGTGTATCCCGTATGTCACATAACTGATAAATAAATAAATAATGGGACGTCTATTTCGCGTACGAAGAGTGCACTCTAATATTTATTTTGCCATTAAGGCAAAACAAATTCATAATTTGAGAACAAAAACTAAATATTCAGCCCTTTAAAATTTTGGATAAACTTTTTATTTATTTCATACTCATTCGTTCGCTTTGAAAACAAATATGTTATTTTTATACTATGCTTCACAAAAGGCCCAAAAGCCACTCAAGACAGAGGGTAATTATTGGAATTACTTGTAAGGATGTAATTGGAGAAGTAAGAAGTGCATATGATGAGGATATGTAAGATAAGATGACCCTGGACTTGAAAGGTTAAGAGCGTAATGATAGGGGAGCATCACCGCAGGAGTCTGTTCCACAAAATAATAGTTATGTGAAAGAAGCTGCCTGAATGGAACTTCCTTCTTACCAACGGAATAGGGAAGGAATGAGGATGAATTGACCCTATGTACGTGGCATGGCCGGTCCTAGCTGTGAAGGTCTGAACTGGTGACCGTAAGAAAGATAAATCGGTTGAATATTTGCCATGAATATAGCGATTGAATACCGAGAGGGACAGGTAGACCTTAGCTATCGCAGTAATTGATATCGATCTCTGTGGATCAATGGGACTATCCACGGGGGTTAATAAATGCCTGAATTGTAAATAGTGGATCAATAAATACTTGGGAAACAGTTAAAATATTTGGGCTTTGCATTTGTATATGACAAGAAATAAAGAAATAAAATCCCAGACTTGTCACATAGATATATAAACGAAGCACATGGAAAAATTAAGGGAAGATTATAAAATAAAAATAAAAGTTTTTTTGGGGGGGAAACTTATGCGTCTGTCTGGATTATTAAATCGTTAGATATACAAACAGAAAATTCAGACAGTGAATCTCACATACAATGATATATAAAAGGGTATCGAGATTTATTTTGTAAAAAATACAAAACTGTGGCTCAAGGCCGAAAAAGGGATGTGACTGAGGCTGTTAATCACTGCTACCCTATAGCTAATCTGATTCGCGACCCATTCACTCGTTATAATTTAACACATTCACCAAAAGAACTTGTCCGTCATCAATCAATCCTCCAATTGCTATAATACCACATAAACTCGTGGAACCTACAAAAACGAACTCCATGATATGAAAATTTGAACAGTTCATGATTTTTTTTTCTCGAAGCTAAATCGTTGTTCAAATGAGGGGTAGAAGGGGATTCATATCTTTTCCAAGGGTGTTAGCACTCCTCAGTCCGAGCCGCTATCCAATACTCCACCGATTTCTACTACTACTACTACTATTATGTGTGTTTCATTAGGATCCCTGTGGAGATGTGGTATTGAGGTACATATTGGATTAGATCTTACTGACTATTGGAGTAATGTAAATGCTACTACTAAATATCTCAAATTTAGGGTAGCAGTTGAGCCGTTTTTACCTGCATTCTCAAGTTGAAGCTGGTTTTAGCCATTAAAATGCAATTCTTCTTAAGTAGAGGAACAGACTGAATTTGAAAGAGCGTTGTGACTTACGACTAAAATTCACCAATTTCCAATCAAGTATCAATGTTCTTGTTAATGTTCATTAAACCCATCCATTAATGATGTCTACCAATTCAATAAATATATGTATTAATTTGTTTAATGTTTTTAAATTTTAAGCAATTTATTTATTGAAAAAAAAGTTTGAACAAAGTAACTATTAACATTTTTTTTTTTGCTATCCTCTGCCAGCGACAATGATGGAGAAAGCGTTGCCCCGAAACATCGCCAGTGAGACACGCTGCAAGTGCCACTCCGTTTTGCGAGGTTCGTCCCTTAATCGAGACGCAATCGCGCCAATCCTCCGAAGGAACTGTATCGAACGAGGGCCAATAACCTCAGAAGTCTCCACTGCCATAGGAGTAAAAAGATATCTATCAGCAAGAGAAGATTATTTAACTATTTTTTTTTTTTTTTATCTCTGCGTCCCGGGCGACGGATCCCGACTCAACCGCGAACCTGATCAAATTACCGCCCGAAAATGTATCCGCACAGGTCGCATCCCAAATCAACGACTTCCCCATTTTAAAAGGGAAAATGGTAATGCCATTCGGCCGCTTTCCATCACCGCAGTCGAGGCCTACGGGTTCGATTTGGGAAGGGAACCCAGCTGCACCCAAACCTCTTCTGATGATGTTGTTAATGGCTGCATGCCGTGGAAAGCGGCCGGCACTACGACGACAGGAGAGAGGATGCAAACCAAACTCATCAATGGAAGCTCCACATCTGCATCTGTGACGCTCACATAATTTGAGTCCATGACGGATCGTGACTCCATAGATAGTAGACAGACAAGGCGATGCTGATCCAGAGAGAGCCTCAAATTAGTAAAAGCAAAAAAAATTGGGAATAGCAAAAACATTGTTTATAGTTACTTTGTTCAAACTTTTTTTTCAATAAATAAACTGCCTAAAATTTAAGAACATTAAGCACAATTTATGTTTAATGTGTATTATTACTTATATTATTTAATACGTCTTTTCTCATTGTGACGTTTTTCTTATTAGGACGTTTTTCTTATTAGGACGTATTTCTTATTATGACGTATTGCTCGTTATTATCCTGCCTCTCCCTCTTCCTCTCTTGTTAAAATCTCTGCCTCCGGAGACGAGGCTATGCCAAAGGGAAGAGTCTCGTTTAGGGAGGCAGACAAACCAGACCCAGTGTATATGGGGTCTACGGGCAATTTTTGCCCGAGACTACGAGCTCGGGGTGGCCCACGTTAAAAAGTGGCCTTACGCCACATCTTGCTCTGTGGGGAGGTTGGTAAATAGAGTAGTAGATTTTATTTAATGTGGTAACAATAATTTTTGGCACAAGGCTGAAGGGGAAGTGTGGAAGGCACGTCCCACCATAGAGGAGTTGCATACTATAGTATCAGTTCCGTGGTGGGCTTTCCTCCCCACTTCTTGGATGGCTCGCCTCGGAGGAGATACTGATGCAGTATCTGTTCCGTGCCGGGCTCCCCTTCAACACCTCATCCTCCGCTGCCTGGACAGAATCCTCGGGTTTGTTCCGTTGCTGGGTTGACTGGATAGCTAAGACTAGCTAAGACTAGCTAAGTCCAGCAAAGACCTTCCGGCTCAAGGGAGGACACCCTGGTTCCTCACGTTAAAATAAACTGGCCTTGTGTCGCCTCCTGACTCAGTGGGGGGTTAAAAATAAATACCGGGAAGCGGAGAAACGCTATTTGACACCGTAAATCTTACACCGAGCTAATCCGTCTCTCGACCCATTCAATCTAACAATTTCCTCAATTACAAGAATTCATCCTTCTCCATCTAATCCAAAATGTACCTCAATACCACATCTCCACAGAGATCCTAATGAAACACACATAATAATAGTAGTAGTAGTAGTAGAAGTCGGTGGAGTATTGGATAGCAGCTCGGACTGAGGAATGTTAACACCCTTGGGAAAGATCGAATCCCCTTCTACTCCCCAGATATGGGTAAATAGCGGAACAGAGCGGTTTCTATAGCCTTGGATGGCAACCGGTCTACCGCAGAAAGAAATGGTAACCTACTGCGGGAAAAAAATCTGCCTCGTCAGTCATGTATCGAAAGATCGCCTAAGGATAGAAATGATCGCCTAAGCGTGTATCAAGCATGACATATAACTAACTGGCGTGCTAATACCCTTGTGAAAGGTATGAATCCTCTTCTACTCCCCCCAGCTATGGCTAAATGGCAGGACAGACCGGGTTCTATAGCCTTTGATGGCAACTGGTGTACCGCAGAAAGAAATAGTAACCTACTGCCTGAAAGTATCTGCCTCGTCAGTCATGTATCGAAAGATACATGATCGCATAAGAGTATATCACATATGGCATATAACTGAATAACTGATTAGAAGTCGAAGAAACCCCCTATGTACAAAAAGAAATAAAGTTGATAAAGTATAACAAAATCAAACTAAAATTAGCATTATCTAGAAACAATATTGATGGAAAATGTGAAGGAATTATTATTGATAATGTTTAATACAATAGATAATGGATCAAGAATTCAATAAAAATATCAACTAGAGATCTCTGCCTTAGGTATTATTTTATAAATTGTTCGGAAAGTAATTACGTATTTGAAAGCCATGTATTATGAACTAGCAGTAGAGCCCGGCGTTGCCCGGGGATGTAACAGTAAGAGATAAATCAAGTATCGACCATCATAAAGACTGAAAAATAAAATTAACAAAGATTATTGTTTAAGGTTGACAGACACGCATGTCTTAATTATTATTTTTTATTTTTTTTACGAATTGGTCAAACCCAAACTCAAACAAAAACATTGTTTTCAATCGTTGTGAGTCTCCCGATTGAATAGAATTTTATTATAAACAATTGTCTTGTAAATGGAATTTTTAAAGCATTCTGAATGTAAAAATAAAGAAAAAAGTGTGCAAGAAAATAAGAAACACTACCTGCCAAAAAAAAGTGAAGTTTGGTTGAAATCGGTTGAAAAATGTAGGAAATCCGATCCCATATATAAACGAACACACACCAACCAACCTGGGTTTTATAATAAGTATAACTCAAAGTGAGTTGTCCTCCTTTCATTAATGCCTCTTAATCGTGTTTTCAAATTGATTTTATGCAAAAACAATTGTGTTTTTCCAATTTTTGGCGCTGTTAGAACCACTGCAAGGTAATTTTACGTAGTCCTGTGAAGTTTTGTTGAAATCGGTTGAAATTGTAGAAAATCCCATCCAATATATAAACGTAACAGATACACACACACACACACACAATATGCGTTTTATAATAAGTAAGATTAACCAACCAAAGCAGAACCAAGGTGGAATGGTACGAAATTTAATCTCTTCTAGTCGTCAGTCTATCGTTTTCGTGTATTTCAGTGTTTAGCTTCAACGAGGTTCGTAACTTTTGAAAGCAACATATCCACTATTGCTTATTGTATGTGTTTTCAAACAATAGTTCTATTTCTTTCTTTCTTTTTATATGCCATGTCGTTTCAGGACATAGGCGATCATGGCTCTCCACCTCCTTCTATCCCTTGCAGCTCTCAACAAGTTTCTTCCCTCTGCTTCTTCCTCCAGACCACGTTCTGTCATTCACTTGCTTATGTCCGCTACGTATGTTACACGTTGTTTTCACTTGTCTCTCTTTCTCTCTATTCGACCTGTGACTATCAGATTCTCCAGGCCCTCCTTCCTCATTATGTGTCCCAGAAAATTCAGATGCTGATGTTAATTATAAGCCACCTCCCTAAGATTTCATCGTTGCTCACACGCTCTGTCCATGATATCCTTAGCATCCTTCTGTAGAACCACATCTCCGTCGCCTCGAGTCTCTTCTTCATCTTTGAGGAGATCGTCTAACATTCGCTGCCGTAAAGAATGACAGATATCACGTAACGGCTCAGTATTTTTTTTTCTTATCAAAGAAATCCTCCTGTCTCACAGTACTCTACCCAGCATTTGGAATGAGTCCTTGGCCATTCCAATACGTCTACATCTCACTGTCGCACTTACTGTCCTCTGTCAAAACGCTTCCCAGGTTGCAGGGAATACCGAAATCGTGAAGGTATGTATATGACAAATTTGCTTTAAAAGATTTTCTTTTTGTTTTTAAAGGCCGCTCTAAATGAAGAAATTTAAAAGAGACTTTTGACTTGGCTCCTCAACAAAGCACCACACATTCAAAGAAAATGTATTATGTTCAACTGTCCACCGACAAATTCTTGCAAAGAAAGAATTTCGATTACTGCTGAACATTCGTGTGTAAACCGAACATATTACAATTTGCATATCAGCCTTTTACCTTTCATTTTTACGTCACTTTGTTACAGGTATATGAAAAATGGGTTTAGCATGTCAAAATAAAATGAAAAAGAGCGCGTTGTTCTTCTACATACTGTGTCTCTTCAGTGCATAGGCGATCATGGTTCTCCACAATTTCCTATCTTTTGTAACTCTTAATAAATTTTGTCTTTTTGTTATCTCTCCTAAATCATCATGTTATCTCTCTTCCATCATCCATTTACTCAAGTTTTGCTAATTATGTTACGAGATGTTTTCCTCTGACTCTTCAATCTGTCCTGTGAGATTTTACAAGCCATTTTTCTACATTATGTACTCTATAAATTTCAAATGTCTCTTCCTGGTGTTAAGTAGATTTTTTAATCGAATTCACCCCATGCAAGCCAGTAAAGGCTGTAAGACAAGAGTTTACTGGACGTGATAGATTTAGAAACAGGAACAACTGCTATGGGGCGAGAGGAGAGGAGGAGTAATCAGGAGAACAGTAGATAACGATTGACATTGCATTGCATTTAAATTGTTGCAGATTAAAGATGTCTAGAAAGCATGGAGCCGGAAGGGATTTCCTCAAGTGAAAAGTGCTGGAAAAGAAACTGTTAGCATAGAATTTACGGTTACATCTAGCCAGCTCAACTGCAAACAGGTGAGATCTCATCGCTTGTCTAGTACTGCGCTTAAATTAAAAAAGTCTAGGCGCCATAACGAAGAGCGATATTTATTCTGTTTAACTACAGAAATGTGGCACAAGGCCGAAAAGGGGGATTGGGGAAAGGACGGTCTTCTTCTGTCTTAACTATAACTTAGCTAGCCGCAAATACTGACCCAATCGTACAAAACAATATTCCTGACACCAAAACAACACATTCATACGTACCTTTCTTACTACAACCACCATAATGCCTCTTTGTCTCTATGAAAATACTAACTAGTCCCCATATTTACAATTCATAACAATAACGAAGAGCTCATCCGAACAATTACGATGAAAGTATTTATAGAAAAAATAAAGTGGGGCAAAGTGGGAAATTGACTGAAGCAGAGACGCCAGGTCGGGGCCAATAATATTGCTGATTCTTCTTTTGGATTGTATCAATTATGTTTCCTTTTTGTAAGGACAATTTCGTCGTTGCTCATCTCTAACATTCATGATATCCGCAGCACCCCTTCCCACACACACACACACACATTTTTTGGTTTCTTCACTTTTCTTCATCATCTATAAGGAGATTATCTAGAACCCATTTGCAGAAGTTGTTGTTTTTCTTCCTATGGAATATGAATGTTGGCATCCTTTGCAAGCTACGGAAATATCGAAGATCATCGCCACTGATATTTAATGCTGGCTTGACTGAACGAAAACGTCGAAAGTGTATTTAGTCAGCAGAAAAAAAGGTGTCCTTTTTCCAGTATGCCAACGCAATGGCACACCCTGCCAAACAAACCCAAGAAAAAAAAAATAAGATCATTACGAAGGGCGGTTCTTCTATTTTCTCCAAACTCACCAGATTTAGCGTCTCAGATACGCAGATGACACTGGATTGATTTAAGTCACGGAAAGAAAAACAAAGAACCTCATAGACAAGATAGTAAATTGAGAAGTACTGAACGTTGAGTCGTGGGTAATAAACACTAACTATGATATCCTTGCCTCATACATGAAATAATGTTATAACAAAGTCGTTTGTACCAAAATTATTTAAGATATATCGTTGGGGCCCTGGGATAACAAAGGACATGTGGTTTGGAAGCCAACGTATTAAAGAGGGAATCGAAATTTTATATTCTCGTTGGACTGTAGTCGTTGAAAATGATGGCGACTAACCATCAACTGTAAGAAGACAGAATGTAAGATTATCAGTTAGAGAGAAGACCCAAGATGTGATCTACAAATCGGAACATGTCTACATCAAACAAGCGCAAAACCTTAAATATCTGGGAAGTGTTTTAACAGAGGATGGAAAAATGCAACACCACAATCAAAACATACATTCGAATAACTAACAGCTGTATTAAAATAGCAAAATGAATTCCTTTATAGGAAAATCGATACCTGGTTCCTACTGAATGATTTCAAATCAACCATTATTACTAAAGTTTAGACTGGAGCCCCACATAATATTCATATTAAGAAAAAAAATTGTTGATCGTATCAGGTCATCCCATAAGTTCTGTCCGAATATTCAAAATTCGGACAGAACTTATGGGATGAAAAAGAAAACAAGTGACCAAATGTTCCATTTAATAACAGATTCAATCAACAATGTATTTTCCCTGATTATCTATGACTTCCTTCCATCTATTAACAAGCTTACTAATTCCATTACTGTAAAATTCTTTTGGCTTTGATTCCAAGAACTCACAAATGTCAGTTTTAACCTCTTTCTGTGTCACAAAAGCTGTTTCTTCCAAATGATTCTGTAAACTATGAAACAAATGGTAGTCTGAAGGAGCAAGATCAGGAGAATAGGGTGGACGAGGAACTTTCTCCCAACCAAGTTTTTTGATCTTTTTTGACATGATTCTTGCTGTGTGGGGTCGCGCATTGTCCTGATGTAACATCACCCCTTTTCGATTCACTAGAGCAGGTCTTTTTTTCTTCAGAGCTAGGTTCAAACGCTCTAATTGCTTACAGTATATTTGAGCATTAATTGTTACATTAGGTGGTAAGAATTCAAAGTGGATTATTCCTTGGCGATCCCACCAGATTGAAAGAAGAACCTTTTGCCCATGAAGTTCCCTTCTCGGCTGTGGCTGGGGTCCTTCCCCTTTACCAAGCCACTGTCTACGACGCTTAACATTCCGATAAAAGATCCATTTTCGTCGCCAGTCACAAGTCTATCCAAAAAAGGTGAAACAAGTTGGCGAGAATGAAGAGAAGAGTAGATGTCAACTCGGAATTTGAGGTTGTTTTCAGACAATTCATGAGGCACCCATTTTTCAAGTTTAGGAACCTTTCCAAGTTGTTGAAGATGACGATGAACAGTTGCATTGTTTGAAATGAGAACCACTGCCAATTCCTCAACTGATAAAGCAGGATTTTCTTCAAGGGCTGCTTCAAGAAGCTTTTCATCAAACTCAACTGGACGTCCGATTCGATCTTCATCTTCATGGGTGAAATCTCCACCTCTGAATTTTGCAAACCATCTTCTGCAAGTTCTTTCATTCACACATTCCTCTCCATAAACTGAGTGAATGTTTCTAGCCGATTCGGCTGCTGAGATTCCTTTCTTGAACTCATAAAGCATTATGTGCCTCAAATGATTCTTGGGTACTTCCATGTTAGCAGGGTTTTAATCAGAAATTTAATTATATTGTTCTCTGAAATAAAATTTGATCAGTTTAAATGCATCTAAACATAAAATAATATTCAGCTCCATTAGACATTATAAAATATAATTTCCTTCATTTTAACAAAAAGTTAAAATTCGGACAGAACTTATGGGATGACCTGATAATATTAAAACAAAGATATAAATTGGCTTAGGGAGCTACAATTTTAACTAGGCTATTTTAGACCAGAGAATGGGTTCTACTTCTTTTTTATAGTGGTACCTTGTACAAGGTCCGAAGGCCACTGGAGGTAGTAAGAGGCACATTTTATGCGGATATGTGCGGAAGACAACGGTTAACCGTAGACACAAACAAGTTATGAATGTACTGATCGGGGAAGCAACCTCTTATAAATCAAATTAACCACAATCATGGTCCGGGGATTATTCTGAACTAGGTTGATATATATCCGTCTACATTCTGAGAAGCGGTTTATGCGGGTTTCTCTGAAATCCTGGCGAATCAATTCGATATTCTAAGTAGCATATTGCAAGAGTTTTACGCAATATTTGATGTCAGCCATCGTAAAGTTCGCAGAGCCGTTTCAGCACAGCATAAAACAAAAAAAAAATAATACCTAATAACTGAACACGAATCGGTAGTACGAATGCTATTGGTAGAATGAATCAACAGATTTCCATGAAACGGGACCACACAACACGTACAATTTGTGAAGTTGCCAATAACAACTAGTATATAATAAAGCATTAAATAGATAATAATAGTCAGTTTTCTGTTACTTTCAAGTTCAAATGATTTCGCAACTATAGCAAAATAGTTTTATTAAAAAAAGTACTTATTAATAAATAAAACATTCAAATATATCAAAACAATGGGAAAGAGAATAAAGAAAATATTTGCTATAAGATGGCATAACGAAAAATTTTAATTTGTTCGTATCTCCTGACGTGTGGACGGGGCGATTTGCAGGTATCTTCTGAGGAGTGGACGGGCCGTCTACAAAATTCTACAGTCGAGTTGCTGAAAATAACACCAGTCAGATAAGTAACAAATTTTATATTTGCTTTTACCCCCCATATGTGTGTGTGTGTGTGTGTGTGTGTGTGTGTATGTGGCGGGTGTATTTAGGCAGCAAGAATTGATGCTAACGAGTTTTATTGAATAACACTGGCAGGATCTGTCTATTTAACTTTTTATGAGTTGTTTTACATCAGAATTAAATTATGTTAAACTGTCCAAAATTCCTTTTTATACATTCGAGCATATTCGTCTAATGTTATTAAGATTTCTGTAATGCGCAGGGCCGATAATCATAACACACATTATTTAAAATAAAAAAGTTAAAAAATAGGACGTCTATTTCAAATACGAGTATGTACTGTCATTACGTTTGAGGTAATATATATATACTTGTTTATTTAGGCAGCAAATTTTCTTTTAGTCATGTTTGATTGAATAAATTACAGAAATTCTGTCTGCTAATTTTTAATAAAATCCTTTCATGCTCACAAATAAACTTCCGTGTATTGATGGTAAAGGATGAGATAAATGTGCTATAGCTGTTTAAATTTCTTATATTTTCATTCCCTAAGTACTTTCGATCTTCTTCCAAACAATCTTCAGGGGCGCAAGTAGTACAAAACTATTTGTTGTTCATTAGTACAAGTATTTATACAAAGTTATGCGTTGTTATCCATTACCGTAATTTTTCCTTATGTTTTTAAATGCAAAACGTGCTAAGCATTCATTAGAATGTGAAAAAATTATCCATTATGGAATTTTTTTCCATGTTATCATGTCATTGTCAGGCACACATTAAACCGTGAAAAAACTGTTATACAGGTATTTCAAAACATTACTTCAGTATTCCTAGTTGATTGATGAAATGATTAATATATATATATATATTAATTACTGCAGTATTCATAGTTAATTGATGAAATGATTAATATATATATATATTGTCATCCACAGACAGGCTGTCTCGCAGCTCTTCAGTGTGGCTAGACGTTCGATTGCTCCAAGCCGGAATCGAAACCGGATCGATTTGGTATCACTCAGCGATTCTACAACCTAAACTATCGTCGCACTGCAGAGAGGAAGGGAAATTTTAACGTTTTCTATGCGAAACACGTCAGTGGCCCGGAGAGCTCAATTGAATTCGGTTGAAGAGCAATACGTTAATAGCGGTATGAGCCACTGTTTTTAAAATTTCCTTTTCCCAAGAGAGCTCAACCGGATTTCTCGGGAGCATCATTTCATCCCATGCAACATAGTACAGCCACTAAGACACAAGCAGTTACTGAGTGTGAAAGAATAAGAAAAAAAAGAAAGAAACATTCTTATGGAGGGAGAAAAGTAATCAAGAAGACGGTAGATAACGACTGACATTGCATTTAAATTTTTGAAGATCAAGTTTGACTAGAAAACATAGAGCCGGAAGAGAGTTCAGAAAGTGCGAAATGCGAGAAAAGAAACTGTTACTATAAAACTTACGTTTACATCTAGCCAATTCAACTCTAAATTAATGAGACCTTGTTGCCAATCTAGTACTGCGCTTAAATTCCTAAAGTCTAGTTACCATAGCGAAGAGTTCATCCGAACAGTTATCATGAATTATAGAAAAGTCAGAGGGAAGTAAATTTACGGCGGTAGGAAAGTGACTGAAACTGGGATGCCAGGTCAGCATCAATAATATTGCTGGTTCTTCTTTGGATTTTATCAAAAATCTCTAAATATATAGCAGGAGCATCGCACCGTATGTGACAGCAATATTCGAGGCATAGACGAATAGAAGACTTAGTTATGCAAAATATATTCAATATTGTCTTTCCATTTCATGTCACCCCAAAATATTAGGCGAAACCAGTCAGTCTCCTGAAGGTTAGCCATGCTGATGAAAGACATAATGGTTTCTCTCATATTATTAATAGAGAGCAGTTTTGTTTTGGAGGTGTTGAAATTAACACACAATCCTTTGCCCCAGTTAACAAATGACTGTAGGTAATTTTTGAGATCAGTCACCAATTTTATCATACTGATCTGATTAGACTTGCTATGGAGACAGGAGTAAATTTACAAGCACAGATAACAAGCCAGGGAACAATATGAGTCATAGACAAATAACGCTGATACCTAACAGCCACCCCTTCTTACAGAATAATATATTCTTTATATGATTTTCGATTTATCTTTTTGGGGGGAAAATACATATTTTTCCTTCATTTCTTCCCCTTGTTTAAATAGATTTGTGTTTATTACAAGTTAATATGTATAATTTTAATATATCCGTTTTTAAAGGTACAGTGCTGTTCGATAAAAGTGACTCACCTGATTTTTTTTACTAAATGTTCTCTTCTCCGATTAAACAAAAGTTGAGCTAAATTCAAAGGATAAGCAATCTAAAATCCGAAGAAGAAGCTTTGAAAGTTCTTTGAATTTAGCAGTAAGTACTATCAAGCATCCGTTCAGTATAATGTTCTGGGGATTCTTTTCTTTTCATGGAACTGGTTTCTTAAAACCTATTGAAAAACCCCTCAGGAGTGAGCAGTACAAGAGAATTTTAGAGTCTTGTCTGCTCCCTTCTGCTGAAATGGTGCAAATCGACCCCACCAAGCTCATTTTTATGCAGGATAATGCTCCCTGTCACAAATCAAAATTGATGAAAGAATACTTTGATGAGAGGCATGGGCGCCCCAATCTCCTGACCTCAACCCCATAGAAAACTTATGGAGCATTATAAAGTACAGGCTTTCGAGAAAGCAGTTGAGCAACAAAGAGGATTTGATTGTGAATTTAATATCTGAATGGAATTCAATGCATGGAGATGAGATTTGCCAGAACCTAATCAAGTCAATGCCAAAAAGGGTTGAAAAGCTTATTCAAAATAAAGGAGGACCCATAGATTATTAAATATTTCGAACTATATTACCTATTATAAATAAATTATACCTCTATTACTCTTTATTTAAAGCTGTTCGGTTATGTTTCTGTTGATTACTAGTTGCAGGAAATAAGTGAGTCACTTATTTTTTCCCTAAATCTCATTTATATCCACAATTATAATTATCAATAGAATACCTTAGGGTGAGTAAACTTTTTTACTAGGTGGTCGGGAAGGGGTCTTTATATTAGTAAAATTAAAAATTAGTTTGACCCCAAAAACAATAGGCGAAAATATTTTTAAGTAAAAAAATCCGGTGAGTCACTTTCATCGAACAGCACTGTATATTAAATTTCTGTATTCTCAAAAATTATTTAACTATTGTAATCTAGTGGTAGGGAAGAAGTTTAATAAATATAAAGTGGTTGTATGGTTAATCACCCACGAGGACGCGGAGACACCGTGTGTGTGTGTGTGTGTGTGTGTGTGTGTGTGTCTGTGTGTGTGTGTGTGTGTCTGTGTGTGTGTGTGTGTGTGTCTGTGTGTGTGTGTGTGTGTGTGTCTGTGTGTGTGTGTGTCTGTGTGTGTGTGTGTGTCTGTGTGTGTGTGTGTGTGTGTGTGTGTCTGTGTGTGTGTGTGTGTCTGTGTGTCTGTGTGTGTGTGTGTGTGTCTGTGTGTGTGTGTGTCTGTGTGTGTGTGTCTGTGTGTGTGTGTGTCTGTGTGTGTGTGTGTGTGTGTGTGTCTGTGTGTGTGTGTGTGTGTGTGTGTCTGTGTGTGTGTGTGTGTCTGTGTGTGTGTGTGTGTGTGTGTCTGTGTGTGTGTGTGTGTGTGTGTGTGTGTGTGTGTAACAGTATTAAAAGACTGCATATATACTACTAGATAGAGGAGCCGGGACACACACAGATATTCAGTTCCTAAAATTAAATCTTCATCAATGCGCAAATAGACCTCCCATTTTTTACGGGTATTATGATAGTCGTAAAATGAATCCTATCGTAAAAATCAAGGCTAGATGATGCCCAGGGAAAAATAGGCATTGATACAGATACGATAGCAAAAATACAACTAAATACGTTCACCCATCTCCCGGTTCGAACTTCTCCCTGTTCTTTTGAACAGGTACAGAGGCTTATCCCTTGTTTCCTGTTTAAGACAAGGTCTCTTGTTTCCGATTCCTTCTAAATTATACTTCAACTCTATACGTCTAAAGTCTCTAAATTTATTTCTGAAATTTATATTATTATTGGGTATCCGGTTCCTTCTCAAGTTTTTTTTTTCCTTCTCTTTCAGTTCCAGTGAACCCCTTATGTCTTAGTGGCATTATTGCCTTATTTGGGGTGAATGGATTAAAAAATAATAATAATAATAATAATTTTCTGTTCATGCCCTAATTGAATACTGTTTTAATAAACCATAACACGTTAATGCACGCTTTATACTGGAAATAGTATAGCGGGGAGTATCCCGTATTATCTGATAAAAACTATTATTTTTTAAACCTTCTGGATCAATAAAGTATCCTCATAGGAAAGAAAGACGTTTCAATAAATACATTGATATTGTCCCCAATGTTTGAATTCAGTGCATTTAATTTACATATGTACAAAAATATTTTTTCCTATCCAATAAATCAGTGTGTTTCCAAATCTGGGCTATAAAAAATATATATCTACAGTCATATTAGCATTATCGAAGTATTAAATACTGCGGGATATTTTCCTGTCAATATATAGGCATGGCGCCACAAAATAGAAAAAAAGTCGTTGAACTCGATCGGTTAGTGTGATCGGAGGGAGCGTGTAAGTCAGATAGTAAGTTTTAAAAATAATTGCTGACTCACTCTGTCTCTCTCTCACTCTCTCTATCTCTATCTCTCTCCATCTTCATTTTTTTTAATTCTTCCTCTCATAATAAAAAAAAATTGCTAACATTTTCTTTGTTTTGATTTTAAATAAATACTCCGTATTTTTTTCTTTTTCTTTTTTTTTTTTTTTGGTTTTGATTTTTTCCTGTTCGATTGTACTTATGACTTTTTCCTATATTTGTCTTATATAAAAGTTAAACCATTTATGGATAAGACATATGCGGAATAATATAAGAAGTATAAACGAAAAATTTCTATAGGTCTCATTCCAGAAAATAAGTACAAGCGAACAGCAAAAGACAAAAAAAAAAAAAAAACACGACTATTTTCGGTGGAAGCTAATATTTCGAAAATAAAATAAAAAAGAAGACAGAAAATGAAGTTTTATGATTTATTTTGTAAATTAATAGCAGGAATAATTTTAGTCAAATGATATAACTCAGCTCAAAAGAATTGTCATAGTTTGGGCCAAAAAGACAAATTAATCTGTTTACTTCCCAGTTCCAGCCAAAAATTCCTCCGAGAGTTTTCCCAATATCTCCGTGGAAGATGTAATACAATAGTTATAATGAATTGTTGTCAAAAATACACGATGATGAACAAAAAGTTAAAAGTGAAATTCTTATTTAGTTCTTTAGAAGTTTTTTTAGAAAATTTAGTTTTTCCGAAAATTTAGTTTTTAGAATTGTTTTAGAAAATTTAGATTTTAAAAGTTTTTAAGAACATTTAGTTTTTTAGAAAATTTAGTTTTTTAGAAGTTTTAGAAATTTTTAGAAAATTTTTCAAGTTTTGTTAAATTAAAAAATAAGTATTTAGAAATCTGATAATATTTCTGTCTGTAGATTAATCTTACTTCAGTGTAACCAGGATATAAGAGACCCTGATATAAGAGAAACCCGGATATAAGAGAGATTTTATCTGGTCCCAAATTGTTCCCATACTTACCTAAACAAAATAGACCAAACCCGGATATAAGAGAAACCCGGATATAAGAGACTTCTTCTCCGGTCCCGACAACTCTCTTATATCCGGGTTACACTGTATATTGTAAATGAACTTTCTAGAATGAAGCTAAAATTCAACTATGTTCGAATCTAACGCTACGTATTTAGTTAACGTTATTCCCAAATATTAGGTTGGCCAAAAAGTTCGTTCGCTAATTAAGTATAAAATTTACTCAACAAACCAAATGAACATTTGACCAACCCAATATCTTACCATTTTAAACTGTTTTCATGACTTCTGGAATATCACATATTTGACGTTTGCGTCCATTCCCTGATTACCCAATTATATCTGAAATTTAACCAACTTTTTACAGAATATTCACGATTTATTTGTTCCGATTTATTGTTCTTTATTTCATAAAAGAATTTGGGATTAATTCTTCTTTATCAGCGCAAATAATAGGCTAAAAACTTCCAAATTAAAATTGAATTGCAACATCTCTATTAACATTTTAACTAAGTTTATTTTTTGCCTAACCTACATTTCAAACACTATGGAATTAATTATGAATTAACATATAATAAAAAAATTTCTTAAAGAAAAGAGGGAAAATGCGATTATTTCAGTCTGTCATCGGAATAGTGTAACACGAAGTTAATTTCACTCTGCTATGTTAACTCATTATGTGCAACGAGAACTCTACAAAATAAAAAGTGGATGGAAGGGGATATATTAGATTTTAAAGATTCTTTATTCTGCAGATTTTTTTTATCTGATTCACTCACAAAATGAGCATTTTTGTAACTATTCTACAGAAAGATGCTGGGACTATCAAGTTATAAAGAATATTTTTTTTAATAATGTCCACCCAATAAAAGGTTGTTACTGCGTGAAGTTGTATTAGCGTAAGGGAGGACAAGCGTTAGGAGTACAGAGTTGAAGTAAACTTTAAAAGGAACCAGAAAACCAATCCTAAACAAGAAACAAGTAACAAACCTCTAATTCTGTTTAAAATACCGACGGCAGAAACAAAAAGAACACTTAGCATCAGAAAGAGTCATTTTGGACACATAATGAGAAAAGAGGGCTTTGAAAATTTGATACTCATAGGACATATTGAAGGCAAGTGAGACTGTGGAAAGATGTGCATCACCTACCGATCGAGTTTGTATAAGTGGTTGGCAGAATATGGATTAGGTTAGATAGCAAAGGAAAAAAAAACTTTACTAAAGGCTACGCTGAACAGGATGTTGTGGAGAGCCATGATGGACCACGTCCTGAAGGAACGCGTCACATAGAAGAAGAATCCAACTGTAAATATTTTTGTTCAAATTTTAAATGCATTTTTTTGGTGAGGAGAATTATTGCTTGTACTTTCTGGTATATCAGAAAAATATTTAGAAGATAAAGTTTCAAAACAAATGGAAAGTTTTGATTTTAAACACACACACACACTCACACACACACATATTGCAAAAACCCTTAAGAAAACTTCTGGTTAAGAACACTAAAATTCTATATATATCACATTACCGGAAACATCTCGTTATTAAATGAGACCTGTATATTAAATATCTCTCTCCTACTATCTAAACTTCACTTTATTTAACAGTGGAAATGGATTGTTAAAAAATACAACAAAAATAAAATACAATTTAAACAATCAAAACATGAGGAAAAACTAACAACACCAAAAACAAAACCCCCGTAAAAATAGCTATAGGGGGCAAAATCGCTTGGGACAATGAAAATTATGGGGGGGGGGCAAAAGTAAGGTGCTGGAAAAACTAAATAAAAAAAAATTAAATCTTCCTTGTCTGCCATATTTTACAAAATATGTTTAAAAGAAAGGTTTCAGACCAAATATACATTAATATATATTAGGTTGTCACACATGAAATGACGCACTTTATAGGAAATGAATAAATTCTGAAATGTTAAGTAACTAATTTATTGAGTTGAAATAAGCACCATGTTGTTGAATGACTGTTCTTCAACGTACCTCTAAATTCTCGATCCCATCTTTAAAAACATTCTCATTCTTTGATGTGATAAACAATTCAAATGCTTCGATTATCTCTTCTTTATTGGAGAATGTTTTATTGCGTATGAAATGCTCAAAATGCCTAAAAAGATGATAATCAGTAGGAGAGATATCATGAGAATATGGAGGATGAGGCAAAATTTCATATTTCATGCTATGCAACTTTTAGACAATTGATTAAGCAACGTGCGATGGTGCATTGTCGTGCAGTTAAATTGAGCCATTCCTATTCACAAGTTTAGAATATTTCTTTTTCAATTTTTCGTACGTATATTCAATTTCTCCACGACACGAGGTTGCTGTTATTGTTTTTCTTCGAGGGAACAATGAATAGTGAATAACCCCTTTGAAAGACCACCATACAGTAACCACTGACTTTTTAGGGTGCAGTAGATGTTTTGGATGTTGTTTTGGTGATTCACTTGTAGCTAACCACTGGCCTACTCTCTTGTAGAGTATCCATTCCTCATTGCATGTAATGATTCGATGCAAAAAAAAATGGTTCTTTTTTCCAATCGGGAATGCATACAGTATGATTACTCGACATTGTTTCATTGTAATCATTTTCACTGGGCTTATGAGTAACAATATATTGGAAGAAAAATTATCTTGTAAGAAAATGAGTCAGGAATAAGTCAAAATGATTTAATATACTAAGGCGGTTACTTCGTTAAAATATTGGATCAACAGCCAACCAAAAGAATGCGTCATTTCATGCGCGACAATGTAATATATACACTTTTACCTTTTTTTCTTCTCAGATTGTTTTAATCATTTCACTCCCAAGTAAAGCAATAAAGCCACTAAGGGGTTACTAAGAGTGAAAAAAAAAAAGAAAGAAAAAGAGAAAGAAAACATTAATAAGGAATATAAGAAAATGTTTCGAAGTGTCAAAAAATATGTAAAGTTTTAAATACAATTTTTTTATTGTTCATTTGTACTTAATTTCTGGAATAAAATCTATAGAATTTTCTCTGTCTATATATCTTACATAAAAGTTTTAGAAGCTAATATTTTGGGCAAAACTGAAAATGAAATTTTCTGATTTATTTAAATAAATTAATGACAGGCAAATGATGCAACTCAACACCATTGTCATATGTCGATGTCAAGAAAATAAATTTAGTCTTCTGTTTCTCAGTTCCAACAAAAAGGGGGTTTGGATGAAGTCCTCGTTATTACTGTGGATGAGGTGGATTTTTTCTTTCGTAAAAAGGAATGGACAAGAGTCATTTTCATTTATTCAGAGATCATTTTACTTTACTTAAGTTAAGCAATGTCGAATCTGGTCAGTATCTAGATGGATGACCGCTTGGGAATACCAATTTCTGTAAATTTGGGTGTGGAGGTAGTACAATGGATAACGGCTGAGAAATGGAAATCAGAGATTCCAGACGTGTTTCTTATATACAGTTACACGCAAATAGTCTTAGAGAAGGTATGAATCCAATTCTTCTCCCTCCAAGTTATGGATTAAATAGTAGGATTTTTATCAGCAAATCATTGTTATATCGAAAAAATTCTTAAAATCCGAAAATATTTTCTGGCTTTAAATAAATAACATGCAAAAGGTTGATAAGCCGTAAAAAATGACTTTCCCAGCCTATATTATAAGCTTCTTCTTTTTCTACTATTTGCTGCGTTACTTCAAGACGAAAAAAGAATTAGTATCTTTCTGATAAAATGTTTAAATAAAATTATATTTAAAACATATTATCGAGATTTGGGGAATCAACCTGTGTATTTTCATTTTCTTTTCTGATTTCAAGATTTTCATAATCTAAGCGTTCATCTGCGATATGTCACAAGGTTTACTTTTCTTTATTTATTCTTTTAATTCTTTCTTTCTCTCTCTATCTCTTTCTTTCTACCTCATTTTCACCACGCACACACACACATACACACACACACACATATATATATATATATATATATATATATATATATATATATATATATGTATGTATATTCATACATGTGTATATGCACAAATCCTTTTTAATGTCAGCATATTAATGGTTATTCTGATGCTGTTTTTTTCCATTTCACAGTCATTGTCAGATAATGTCATCATAGACAATTCTTTAAAAGTGTTTTAAAATTCTTGGGCGCACCAAGCCTTTATTTTCATTTTTATTTCATTTGATTTTCCAACACACACACACACACACACACACACACACACACACACACACACACACACACTCAGATACACGGGCAGAAGATGCCGTTTATGCATTAGACACATCTTCCTACTTTTATTTCGATCTCGCTAATAACCATTTCTCCGCCCACCCTCAACGACATCAGCTATTTCCCTCCTCTCGTTGTCCGCTCACATATTACTACCCTTCCTCGCAGCAACCTTGTGGGTGAGGAATTTTTTTTTTTCTCTCTTCCCCCGCACGCGCGCACACACACGCGCACAGACATAGACACACGTTCAGTATCTCTCTCTCTCTCTCTCTCTCTCTTTATCGCTCTATTTCTTTCCTTGTCTCTTTTCCCGTTTCATAGCCATTTTACCAATAGCAGTTTCTCTTCAGGCACATCGGGGCTGCCGTGGAAAAGAAGATGGTGACTACACAAAAAGGACTTGGTGAGGATTCCAGTTAAAGAAGAAGATTCATAATTTTTTTCTCGGAATATTCATAACTGAAAAAGGATGAATAAACTCGAATAAAAGTTTAATAAAAAATAAAATAAAATAAAATAAAATGAAAAATACTCCAAAAAGAATCCAAATCGTATTTAAGCCGATAAACCAAAGAGTTTTTTCGAGCCATTTTTAACAAAGGCTTGGATAGAGATTGATTTTGATTTTTTTTCATTGCGTAATTTCATTCTCATATCAGAAAATGATAAAATCATATTACATTTCTTTATCAGCCTCTTTATTACTCTCTCACACACACGCACTCTTTCTTTCTCTTTCTCATATATATATATATATATATATATATATATATATATATATATATATATAGATGTATATATAATTTCTCTAGTCATTCACTAACTCTAAAATACACATATAAATACATGGATATACTCACCCGACTGTATACAAAATATTCATACGAAATAAATTCGGACATACGATTGCACAGGCATATATATATATATATATATATATATATATATATATATATATATATATATATGCCTACATATACATATATA
>OZ010576.1:88342680-88350180 GCA_963932145.1 Acanthosepion lycidas | reverse complement strand
TATTTATTATATATATCATGCTATGTCTAAACAAACGTGTATAAAACGTATATCTCTTTACTCATTCATATATATATACATATATATATATATATATATATATATATATATATATATATACATATATATATATATATATATATATATATATATATATATATAATTACATGAATCATTCATACAAAAAACAAATATAGAGGTTAATGATTTAAATGGCGAGAATACATCTTCGCAAACAATTTCAATAAGGTACACTAACCCCGAACCTGTATATGAATGATATATCCCTGCTTATAAATTCCAGTTGCATAAGGTCTTTTTAGTTTTTACAAGCTTTCATCTGTTCCTACAGACATCCTCAGGTATGGAATAGATTTGTTCTTGTTTTATATATATATATATATATATATATATATATATATATATATATATATATATAAAATAAAGAAATTCGAGAGATAAAAGCAACAAAAGTATTCATATTTATAAGTAATAATATTTATTATATAGTCGTAGGTATGTTGATGAAATGGTACTATGATGAGAAAGATTTTGACAAATGGAATTTTCGGACACGCTTGTGGCCTTTCTCAATGAGACGAGAAATAAAAAATGTAGTATTTTTCTTGGTTGAGACGTGTTATATTACTGATGAACTCCCGAAGTTTTGAGCTAGTTGTTTGCTACGATAAGGGTTCCTATTTAAACCTAGAATGTGTGATTTTATTAAGTTAGAATACATTTTTAAATCAATTGACAAAATTCTATATTTAAATAGAAATTTTGCTAGACTACAACAACTACTGCTACTACTACTACTATTATTATTATTATTATTATTATTATTATTATAGATAGATTCAAAATGACAATTGTAATAATAATATTAATATTGAAAATAACAATAACATATTGAAAATAATTTAGATATACAGCGTGGTAATAGGAATCAAAACTGCATAGTACAATCAGTTTCACTTTTCAGTTCCATCAGCCTATGATTATATCTATATATCTATAAACGCTCTAGCAAATTTTAAACAATATACTTGTACACACACACACACATATATATATATATATATATATATATATATATATATATATATATATATATATATATATATATATATATATATATATAATATGGGGTCATAAGGAGAGAGAGAGAGAAGTTGGATCAACAATCCCGTAGCCAGTTATATAATTATAAACGTAATTTTAATCAGGAGTTTTCACTGAGTAATTTTCGGTTTATGTGATGAATATTCAAATTTACATTGAGTGCATTGTCAAGGGTGGAGATTATATTGAAAAGCAAATATTTTTTGTGTAAAATATATGCTTTATCTTTATTAGGTTCACCAAGTTCACCAAATTATAAGGAAGCTCGGTTTTTAAAGTTTTTATTAATTGCTATTGCTAAGTGTGCAAAAGTTTCCAGCAAAAATAGTATATTCAATTTGTAGTTCTCAACAGCAAAAAAAAAAAAAATGAGAAAGAAAAAAAGAATGATAGAAACATTTGCCCAAACCTAATATGAAAGTTATTCACAAATATTCGTAATAAAGAATATATAAGTCAATATACTCTGTTTTTATTTTTCATTAATTTACTTCAAAGGAAATCAAAATCGTAAGACAAAAATGTTTACTCAGTTTGTGATTTCTGGCTGACTGAATCTTTTTAACACTTAAACTCAAAATCATTTTTATTATAAACATCTAATTATTTTCTTTCTAAACATTTCCTATCATGAAATTGTTTAATAATCGCTTAGACAATAAGCAACAAATAACAAAGGGTATATAACTATGTTTAGGACACACGCACATAGAATCTCTCACTGTATTTGTCTATCTATCTATAAGACTGAGATAGATAGATAGATAGATAGATAGATAGATAGATAGATAGATAGATAGATAGATAGATAGATAGATATAATTCTATGAATACATAGATAGATAGATAGATAGATAGATAGATAGATAGATAGATACAACTGAAAAATATGTGAAAATTACGTTAAATTAACGTGTTTTTAGGCTCGTAGTGCTTCTGCGAAAAAAAGCGATCAATAGTTAATTACAGTTATATTATGCAATAAATGAAGAAAATGTGCAATTCATGTATCTAGTAAGTTAAGTCAAGAGTTTCGCGTCAAAATACTAATCAGGGCCAAATGTTTATTAAATCTATTAAATACAAGGTCTGATGTTAAATTCAATATATATATCAAACATATCTGGCCATGATGAACGTCTCGATGCGAAAATATTGAGCCGACTCATCAGCGAAGTCACATTCACTTTTCTTGAATTATTAACTAAGGATGTATATACATATGCACATACATGCCCCCCACATATATATGTATTTGTGTGTGTCTGCGTGCGCGTATATATATATATATATATATATATATATATATATATATATATATATATGTATATAGTCTGACAGAAATTATATATATATATATATATATATAATTTCTGTCAGACTATATACATATATATATATATATACATACATATATATACATATATATACATATATATATATATATATATATATATATATATATATATATATGCATGTATTGGGAACGAGAGAATGCGAAGGGGAGCGGAGAGAAGGAAAGCAATTATAGATATAAATGTATACATTTTTATTATTTTATTAAATGAACCAATCTAAACGCATAGACACATATAAATACATTCGTACATTATATATATATATATATATATATATATATATATATACATATATATGTAGAGAGAGAGATATGTATGTGTATGTATATATATGTACGTATATATACACACATACACATGCAACCACAGACATTTACATACAAACATATCACTCTCTCTCTCTCTCTCTCTCTCTCTCTCTATATATATATATATATATATATATATATATATATATATATATGCACGTATATATTGCTAGAGACTAGATTTTAAGATTTACAGGCTCAATGTGATCTGAGTTTTAAACAGTGAAATTAATGTCCACCGCAATTATTTCTTCTAGAAAATGAAGATTCTCTCGACATCCAGCACTCGGGGCTGTATTCCATATTTACTGAGGGAAAGGAAGACAGCGGGAAGCACATTCTCTTTTTTAAGACTCTCCATCTCTAGGCCGGTAGCTGTTAATTTTCACAATATATATATATGTGTGTGTGTGTGTGTGTGCGTTATGCACAAGAAAGGTAGACGGGCACATGAAAGGTTAATGTGCAGAAAGAGGCGCTCTCATGTGTATAAATGGCTACATTACTGTATTCATTCATATATATATATATATATATATATATATATATATATATATATATATATATATATATATATATGGCAAAATCTTTATTTGTGCACTCAACAGAAATTTTTGACGAGCACATTACTTAAAAAATGAAGAACACTTCTGAATTCGTCACGAAAACTATATATATATATATATATATATATATATATATATATATATATATATATATATCCACACGAGCATTAAGTACGCTATTTTTATTTGCTTGAGTTTAACGTGACATATATGTTAGGCATTAATATTTTATATCACGAAAATAAATTCACAATCATGCATTTGGTCATGTTCCCCAGGTGAATATTTTGAAAAACATATATATATGTATATTTCGAAAAATATATATATATATATATATATATATATATATATATATATATATATATTTCGAAATATATATATATATATATATATATATATATATATATATATACATATATATATATATATATATATATATGCATACATACATACATATATATAAATATATATATATATATATATATATATATATATATATATATATATATATATATATATATATATATTACTATAATTTATATATTTTATAATATTACTAAGCCAACTAAATCACGAATATCTTGTTTTTTAATTAGATTTTTGATTGGGCGTAGATAAGTTGCTTCCGTTTACTATATATTAAAATCAATGCTTAATCGATTGTAATATATGAAAAAAGAACGACAGATTAGGATTTTTATTTTATTCTTTACGTTTTAACAAAGCATATAATCTGAGTATATTTCCTTTGGTTTCGATAGGGGATCAATTTATAATTTAAAAAGCAAGCTGGACCCCTATATTTTTTTATAAAATTAAATGATTTATTTATTTTTATTTTTTTTATTTTTTAGATATTCGTTATGTTATGTGGAAAGCTTCGCCTATTTTCTTCAATGTGCTGTGATCCTTCAGGACGTAGGCGATAATGACTCTCAACAATTTCCCGTCTTTTGTAATTCTTAATATAGTTTTTTCCTATTGTTATCACTCTAAAACCTTGCTTGGCACTCCATTTACTCAAGCTCGTTAGGTAGCTTCTGCGTTGTTTTCCTCTGTTCTTCTTGCCTTCCATCGGTCCTGTGAGTATCAAATTTTCCAAGCCATCTTTCCACATTTTCAACTGTATCTTCCTGATGTTAAGTAAAAGTTTCTTTTTTGCTTGCATTTTCTCTAAAACTTCGTTTTTGTCCATATATTTAGTTCATGGTATTCTCAGCATCCTTCTGTAGAACCACATTTTTGTTGCTTCAATTTCTTCTTCGTCTTTGTCCAGCATTCATTGCCATATAGAAGGGGAGATATTGCATAGCAGTTCAGTTCTCTCTTTGTTTCTAACGTATTTTCTTCGGTTTCTTAATACTTTGCTGTCCGTAGCTGGATGGGTGACCGCTTGGGAATACCAGCTTGGATGTGCGGGTGGTGTAATGGCTCGGAATTGTTAGTCGGAGAGCCAGGTTCTAATTCCATCTGTCTTTTTTATATTCACTTACGCGCAAATACCCTTGAGAAAAGTATGAATCTATCTCTTCTCTCCCCAGCTATGGATTAATTATTAAGACTTGTAGAATAAATCACTATTATCTCCAAAAAAAAATCCTGCAATCTAAAAAAAAATATTTTTTTGACTTTAAAATACCTGCAAAGAGTTCATAGGCCGTAGAAAACGAATCAATGAAGGAATATATTGCTTTGCTTTTGGAAGTCTTGTTTCGTTATCCTAATACGCCTTCGGATTTCAGTGTCACATTTTCCCTCCTTTTTAAAACACTTCCCAGATATTTAAATTGTTGTCGGTCAATTATGTGCTATGCTTGATACATACTTAGGCGATCATGTATCTTTCGATACATGATTGACGAGGCACATTTTTTATCTCGCAGTAGGTTATCATTTCTTTCTACGGTAGACACGAATACAAAGCAAAAAGAATACTTAAATTTATTGTAAGAGTCCAGTAGGTGTTGTCAGTTAAGTGTCATGCGTGATACATGACTGACAAGTAGGTTGCCCTTTCTTTAGAAAACCGGACCAGTTGCCATCCAAGGCTATAGAACCCGGCCCGTCTTGCTATTTACCTATAGCTGTGGGAGGGAGAAGAAGATTCATACCTTTCCCAAGGGTATTAGCACGTAAGTGAATGTAACGGATTCGACTGGAATCCGAACTCGGTTCTCCAGTCCGGGACGCTATCCATTACTCCACCGTTGATCTTGTTATCGCCACTATGTAATTTACATTTCGGGATGTTGCTTTTGCTAACAAACATGCAGTCTCATTCTTCTTGCAAATGATCTTTAGTCCTTTCTTCTCACTTTCCTTCATTACCATCTGTAGGAGTTTTTGTAGTTTCTTTTCCGTGCCTGCTATCAACACTCTGTCCTCAGCATATTTTATGTTATGATTGGACCCGCCCACGATGAATCCTTGTAGACCATCTAATTCTCTCAGTATCGTCTCACTGTATAGGTTGAATAAATCCGGGGAGAAAACGTATCCTTTCTATTTTGGGATATTTTACTTAATTCAATTTATATCTGTTGCAGACGGTTTGCTTCCAGTATAGATTCTACGTGGTATGAAAAAAATAATAATAAATAATTCTTTCTGGTCGTAGAGGCTATTGTACAACTCACTTGCAATCAGTCAGTTATATGCCATGAGTGATACACGCTTAGGCGATCATGTATATTTCGATACATGACTGACGAGGCAGATTTTTTCCCCTACAATAGGTTGACATTTGTTTCTGCTATACAACCCGGTCTTTCCCGCTATTTACTCATAGCTGGGGGGAGAAGAAGAGGATTCATATCTTTCCCAAGGGTGTTAGCACGTAAGCGAATGTAATGGATTCGATTGAATTTCGAACTTGACTCTCCGATTCCTCGATCCGAGCAGCTATCCATTACTCCACCGTGCCTCCTCCTACCCATAGGTATAATCATAATATGCTCTTTTATACTTACATATTATTCCTTACCTTTAATGTCAAATGTGTATCAACGTTTGTATGGAATATTATATTGAATCAGTTGCTAGATCTGCTGCTAGAAAAGTTGGTTCAGTGTGTCGTACTACACAATTTTTTCTCTCCATAATCTAACGCATATATCTATTCGTCCATGCTTTGCATATTGTTGCCACACATAATCCGATGCTCCTACTATATATTTAGAGATTCTTCATTTATCAGCAATATTATTGGTTCTAACATGGCGTCTTGGCTGCAATCACTTTTACACCGCTGCAAAGTTGCTTCTCTGTGTAGTTTCTATAAACACTTTCATGGTAATTGTTCAAATGTGTTCTTTGCTATGGTACATAAGCTTTAAGAATTAAAGTGCAGAACTAGGTTGGTAACAGGGTCTCCTCAATTTACAGTTGAACGAGCTAGATGTACCGTAAGTCCTATGCTAATAGATTCTTCTCGCTTGTGGAACTCTCTTCCGGCTCCATGCTTACCAACCGACTTTGATCTTAAATGCAATATCATTCGATGTCTACTATCCTCCTGATTACACTTCTATTGTTCTCGTTCCTTAATTATGACTATCTTTTTTCTTATTCTTTCATACGTAGTAACCACTTGTGTCTCAATGTGTCTTAAGGTGAAAATAATTACCTCACACACACACTCACACACACACAAACACACACACACAAACACACATATATATATATATATATATATATATATATATATATATATATATATATATATATATATATATTGCATCAAAACACTTCATCCAGATGGGCTTAATCACAAATTTAATAACATAGACAGAATTATTACATAACCCCAAATCAAGCCCTACCTACATTTCTCACCCACACAAGACAGCCATGCTTGCGGGGGTGCTGAGGTCTCACACTTTTACACACACCCACATTAATATATACACTTACACACATCATACGCACTCCCGACGAACTAAATGATAACATACACTTAACACAAATACATCCCCTTCCCAGGAACCAATAAAACTGTCAAAATAACCAAGTGAATCCAGAGAAGCATGAATCTATCCAGCCCTTATCTTAAAAAAAAAACAACTTAAAAGAGACCGTTTGACCAACGCAAGGATGACCAAAATTAACGATAAAAAAACAAAAGAAAACTACAGATAAATT
>OZ010576.1:88293947-88329980 GCA_963932145.1 Acanthosepion lycidas | reverse complement strand
ATTTTTCTTCTTTCTTCCTTCTTCTTCTCCTTCTCTCTTTTATCTTCTTCTTCATTCCTCTCTTCTTTTACGTTATCTTCTTTTTCTTCCTCTTCTTCTCCCTTTTCTTGTTTTTTTTTCATTTTTCTACTTCTTTCTTTCTTCTTTGTCTTCTTTTTCCCTCATCTTCTTTTTCTCTCCTCTCCTTCTTTTATATCAATTCTCTTCTTCGTTATTTCACCCGTTCTTCTTCTTCTTCTTCTTCTTCTTCTTTTCTTCCTTCTTCTTCTTCTTCTCTTCTTCTTCTTCTTCTTCTTCTTTCTTCTTTCCTCTTATCATAATTACATCTTCATTAATAGAACACTTCAGTAATTCTACTACTTTTCTTAATATTACTCTTTGTATCACAACACCAGCCATTCATTAAACTCTTCGCTTGGTAATAAATCCCCAACAACCGCCACTACAAATCAGCGCGAATATATTCACCGCTAATTCAACAGTGAATATATTTTCAACAAATAAACATTTTTGCAAACTTGACCTCATATATGATGACAGCATCTGCTTTAATGCAGCCGTTTTTTCAGACAGCATCTGGGCATTACGTCGTGTCTCAACCAACAGAAATTATCATGATCACAATATAATGGTGGAATTGTCATCACAATTGTCACTGCGCTTAGTAATTCCATGCAATCGTAGTGATAGGTATTGCTATTAACTGTGAGAGCTTAGAATTTCGTTTCTTGAAGAACACTATCATTTTGCTGATACTTATAATAAAACATCGTCTCGATAATATAATTAATCTGACCACGGTGCCTCTATAACATCATCATTGGCTTTACATCCTATCAATTATTATTATTATTACTATTATTACTATATTATTATTATTATTGTTATTATTATTTCCTTTGATTTTGTTGTGTACTCATTTCCATCCGGGTTCCAACCAGAGACCTACGGTTAGAAATGACATCATGGCATTTCCCACTGAATATTTTTGTAAAATTTAAAAACAAAACAACCAAAGATTGCGCACATTTTACATAAGGATAATGAAATATTCCAAGGATGAAGCTATAAACAACAATGAAATTTCAGAGAAAAATGTGATAACGGAGAGAGAACAGGAAGAGAAAGATGAAATTCCTTGGATACAGAATGAGGAAAGAGGGCTTGGAAAACTTAACTCTCAAGGGACATATTGAGGGCAAGAGAGATTGGGGAAAGCAGCGAACCACATACCTCACGAGCTTGTGTGAATGGATCGCGGAACGGATGGCGAGGCCTTAGCAAAGGGAGAAAAACTGCCCGAGAGAAAGCTGTGGAGAGCCATGATCGCCAATGTCCTGAAGCAGTTAATAGTTTGACGATGTAATGATTTTCGTGCATTTTAAAAGTTGAAAGATCTTAATATCTTAAGTTACACATTCTGGAAAAATATCCACTGACCTTTCAACCCTTAAAACACATGAAAACTGCTAACGTCCCACCCCGGGGGAAGAAACAAAATGGCAGGAGTCTCCATAAGATTTATACTAAACTATTTGATTAATATCTATCTGTATCTCTGAGATGAGGCATTATGATTATTTACATTATTCGGATTGTTATCCTCAACTTCATTGCCATATTCACAACGTTTCGGCCGTTACACGCCCGGGTTTCTTCAGGTGATTGAAATTTCTAACCGAACCCTTTATTTCGTGCACCGAGGTAGACTTTTCTAGTTCCACGTGCCATGTCTCTTTCGGATGTCTCAGTTATTTCCCTTTAACGCAAATCTTCAAGTTTTTGGGGTCACTACTGCTGTAGTCTGGTACTGAACACATAACTCTTTGAATCAAATAAATGGATCTAGCCAACGTCTTTATCCACATGGCCCAGTGGATAAAGACGTTGGTTAGATCCAGTGACTAGACATAAAGTGTTATGAGTTGAATTCCCGAACAAAAAAAAAAACTTGGAGAATTGATTTAAAGGGAAATAACACCTGGAAGAGGTATGGCACGTGGAACTAGAACAATCTACCACGGTGGACGAAATAAAGGGTTCGGTTCGAAATTTCAATCATTTGAAGAAGGCCGGGGTGTACAACGGCCGAAACGTTGTGAATATGTCAATGAAAATGGGGATAATAATTCGAAAAATGTAAATAATGTAAATATTTGATTAATTACTCTTACTAATTAATGAACTAACGGAAATTTTCACGATTACACGAAGCCACTCATGTTACTCACGTTTCTGTTGCATTCCATTTTTTTTTCTTCTTTTTTTTTTTTTTTTTTTTTTTTTTTTATCTTTGTATTTCTTTAATTATGGGCTACAAGTGATGTGTTTATGAACATTTTCCAATCAAACCCAGGCCCCCAAACACAACGGGAATTATTGATGTTTTCATGCGTCACATTTTTTAGATTTCCACTCCAAGACCCTTGCATTTTTATTATTATTATTATCATCATCATCATCATCATCATCATCATCATCATCATCATTATTATTATTATTATTATTATTATTATTATTATTATTATTATTCCCATGATTTCTGTCCTATACTTATTCCTTTCTGAATCCAGGGAGCTGATGACACCAAATAAAAATTAAAAAAATCAACTCAAGACCATATACATTTTGCATAGAAAAAGCTCTTTATAAAATACGTGATATATTCGCGAGAAAAAATATTTCTTTTATCATCATCATCATCATCATCATCATCATCATCATCATCATCATCATCATTATTATCATTATTATTATTATTATTATTACTGGGCTAGAGAGAGTATCACGTTAGCAAATTGACGCTGGTGTACAAATATAGAAATCCCAATATAGCCATCATATGATAGGCAGTCTAATGTCTAATAAGGGTATATAAAGCACATGCATCACAGCCAAATTTGCGCGATATAGTGACAGGTTATGACAACAGTAACGCATAATCTTGCAGATGTGACCTTTTTAGAAATACCCGGACGACAGGTAACCCAGTTCATTCAGACAGACTCCGATTGAGGATGATCCCAATTATCTAGACGCCTCCAAGTTCTCTCGGTTGCTTCTTCCTTCAAATTAAAGAAAATCCTCGGTATCTGGTTATGATACTTCCCCACTCACTCATATCCCATCAGACCCCAGGGGACATGTCCAATTTCTTTTTTACACCATACAGCTTGCAAGAAGGCAACGTTGTGGTACTGAAAAGGATATTTACTACAACCCATCATAATTCACTAAGAAAAAAACATGTCCATGTTAATACCATTAATCATTTAAGACCAGAAAACACTAGAGGTACGCTTGGTGTATCCTTTAACGTTATTCTGCAATGTAACGCTAATGTAAATTAATGCTATATGTTTAGTTCATATACCTTGAACTTATTTGGAAAGTCGTTCATTTGTGGCAGTGCCCATCATTTATGAAAGAAACCGAAAGAAATACTTGATCATTAAGATTTTACTCAGGTTTACGTTAAAATGATTATTTACAAGTCTTTTTTTTTTTTTTTAAAGCAATTCACCTCAAACAAGACGGGAGTGTCACTAGCACGCAAGGGGTTACAGAGGACTGAGAACAAGAGTAAAGGGGTGTGTTTAAGGAAAAGATACAGAGAAGGACGGGGAACAAGATTATAATAATCTGGAAAGCAAGTAAGGTGTAGAAAGTTCCACAAACGGGAATTGCGGGAGAAGAAGCTGTTTGAGTAGAAGAAACGGTTACATTTAATCGTTTTGACAGTGAAAGAATGAGACCGAGATGCCAGCCTTGTAGCACGTTTAAATTCATGTAGTCCGGGAACCAGCGAAAGTAGCTCGTCGGAACAGTTCCCGTGAGAATATTTGTAGAAGAGACAGAGGGAGGCCACAGCACGTCAGTGGCATAGAGATTGTAGACTAGATGCCAGATCAGGACCTATCATCTTGCATATTCGTCTCTAGATTGTGTTAAAGACCTCGAAACGTACAGCGGGAGCACTAGAACATATATGATAACAATATTCCATGCAAGCACGGATGGTTGATTTATAGATTTGAAGTATGGACTCAGACGAGAAAAACTTTCTGGCAGACACAAAGAGCCAAATTTCCTTGCGATAGATGAAGCTATTGATTCAATGTATTTATTCCACCTCATATCAGTGACGAGCGTGAGATCAAGCAGGCGTAACGAGGCGCCCTCAAGGAGTTGGGAAACAGTCATTCTGACGGGTGGCAAGAAGGGTTCTCTGTGGTTGGTAAAGGGTGGTTGCTTTTAAGCGATAGATGAATTTTCCCGCCAGACAATAATTTGCGCCCCGTCCTACCACTCTCACCCTTTCTCCCCGCTCTCACCTTGCTTACCAAAATCTTTCAGGAGTCGTGCCATCTAGCTGTTGGATGAAATACGGGAATAAACCAGAATAATTACTTCAACTTTTTTCGTCGTCTTCTACTCTGGAAAAAGTCTCTATTAGGTTCAGTAACGCTCAAAGAAAAACAATCCTTTATCTCAGATTTCTGGTAGAAGACTTAGTAAAGGATTGTGTCAAAGAGCAAATCAGGAAAACTGAAAACAATAATAAATACATATTTTTAAGGCATTTTCATATTTGCAGCAGATATCTAGTGGTTATTGTCGTCAAATTCAGAATAGAAATTGTTAAATTACCGAGTACAACAGCCACTGCTGTTGTTTTTTAGCTCATTAGATTTTTCCATTTTTTCCATTATATAAACCCTGTAAAATCACCAACATATGGCATGAGTTTATCATACATATATATATATATATATATATATATATATATATATATATATATATATATATTGTTGTAACCTAGAATGGATTACTGAATTATGAATAACAAAAACGGGGGTTGGAAATGAAATGAAAATTGTTATAACAGCAACAAAATACAATACTCGCCAGCGGCGTTAAGTAGGTAAACCACTGCTAATGGTGGACTACTTATATAGCATATTACCCCTACTTACAATACTGCCCAATGCATTTATGAAGATTGGGACATACCCATTAATGTTAATAAGCACGATATGTAACATATATATATATATATATATATATATATATATATATATATATATATATATATATATATATATATGGGGGGTGAGGAGAAAAAGAAAAATAGGAAACGTATATCATGTTTCAAAAGTTTGTCAGAGATTGAGAAAAAAAAAACAGACAACCTTGGTATTTTCAATTTTGTCTGGGTTGGAATGCCACCCTACTGCGCCAGCTGACCATACAAAGGTGAAGACACTAGAATGTTCCCTACTAGACAGACTCGCATACACAATTACGTATACATATTACCATTTTATGCCCACTTAGACATACAAGAATCTTTACAAACTTACATTATGTTATTTTCAATTTATTTTGTTTAAACGTTAATTTTTATGGATACTCATATTCCAGTAGAAGCTCTGATCTTTAATTAAACAATATTTTAATACAACTACATCTACTGGTCTGAATATTCGAGAAATCTTGTCAGAAATATATTCGTCCTCCAGCATATTTTTCTCACAAGATTCAAGCCGGTAGCTGTAGTTTGATAAAAAAAACAGAGCTTCGGTTGGAATATGAGTATACATCAAAAATAACTTTTAAACAAAATGAATTGAAAATAACAATATGTCGGATTTACTCCATTTCCTAAAAATAAAATTACATACATATAGAATTATCTACGGTTTTAATGCACGTGATACGTGACTGACCAATAATTTTAAAAATGAAGCATGTTAGATTGATATATGTTTCCTATTTGTTCGTTATTTTATCATCCTGTTGGTTTCTGATTCATATTTGATCTGCATGCTTATATATATATGGATGTGTGTATGTGGTTTTTTATAAAAATGTACGCACATTTTGAAGCTTACTCAAGAAAAATAATTCAAGCAACTAGAACCTAATTTAAATAATACGTATGAAGACAGTATTTATTAGAGATGTTTGCTCTTAAGATTTTGTCATCGCATGTTCTTAAATAGATGCTCCTTGTGATTCAGTCATTGTTGACAACGCGTCGCAGTGGATTTACAAACAACAACCAACATTTGGGCAGGTATTTCGCTGCATTCTTGCTCAATGGAAACTCTTATTGCAGTTATTGTTACTGGCTTTGTAGCGTAGAATTTATCTTCCATGTTTCCCTACAAGAAACACTGGTGAGTTTCGGTGAACATGAAGGACGTTAAAATGTGTGTATACATTTTTGACACTCCGTGTATATATATATATATATATATATATATATATATATATATATATATATATATATATATATATATTCATAAGGGGCACAAAAGATTTTGACATCAAAAGTCAATAATATCGTCTTCTACTTGTACATTCCGTGTCTCTGCTAGACATTTGTATTTTTACTATAACACCCACCCACCTTCCGCCATCCATTTTCAAAAGCTTATCAGGTAGGTGACCCACTGTATCTCCTGCTCCTTTTACCTTCGATATGTCAAGTGAATGGCACAAGACATCCTTTTCTTCATTATATGTCCAAGAATTTTTAGCCGTCTCTTTCTGATTCTGAGCATGTGCCATTTTTCTTTCTATTTTCCTTGAGACTTCTTCCAGGATTAAACCTTCCGCCCAGTGGTATACTCGGCAACCACCTTAGAGAGGACTGTCTTTCATCTTCTGACGCTACAGAATCACATACAAAGAAATGTGCCAAATAACAGAATCCACATAATTTGAGGACACCCAACAGCAGAAACAACGAAAATGGATAGCACATCTAACTTGAAGAAAAAATAATCGCATAATCAATATGCTGACATTCCACACTACTTCAAACAAAAGGTGAGAAAGGAAACTGCCATCAATACTGAAAAGAGCGTTAAGATTTTGTGGACTTCTATTACACTGGTCAACACGATTTTTGGTACCAAGAAACAAAACACTTTTTTAGCTAATTTGTTGCTGTTGATTTCGAAATTGGCCTTAGTTTTTCATGGTTGGCTACCATTTTTGCTCTATTGAAAAAAAGATCAATTTACGATTTGGGCTGATTGAAAAATTTAGTTAATAAAGGTCGTAGAAACCCATCATTTTTCAGGTGGGTCGAGCAATTTATGTCAGTCATCCGAAATAAACTATTTTTTATAATTAAAAAGTGTTTTGGGTCAAAAATTTAAAAATAGAATGACCCAATTTTTCTAATTTATCATCAAAATTCAAATTAACTGATAAACTGTATCACTAATACACTTTAGTAGAACTAATAATTAAGTTGACATAAAAAAAATGAAACCCTAAAATCTTTTGTTTGATATTCATAAATTTATCGCTTCACTAAGGAAGGAAATCAAGGACATTGAGAGCATTTTGTTTTCACAGTTCAAAAGAAACTCCGGCTAAAGACATCCCAATTGAATGCACCTATTCCATTGTACATGATACTGCTGGAGCATCAAAAGGGACTATCAAGAAATAGAAAATTTTTACCATAGTTCTTATGTTGACAAACACGAAGGTTTTATTATTGCTGTTAGTTCATTATAAATACTTGTTGGTCTTGGTATATTCAATCATGTTATTTTTTAAAGACTTAGGGTCTGATTGTTATTACAGAAATAGGATTTCTCAATAAGCAGACAATATTTGTTGGTTTAAATACGAATTGAGAAGTTTCTGCAATTTTATTTTGAGAAATATTGCCATCGGTCAATATCATAGAAAACAAACGAAAAAATACGTTTTTTTTTCCAAAATGATGCATTTCTGTGCAACAAAAACGGTAGTAAACCAAGAAAAAGTAAAATCATTTTCAGATTCAGTGCCCTCAGATTAGCTAAAAAAGATGTTTGCTATCTTGACACCATTTCAAAACATTTTTTTGTTGACCAGTGTTATTCTTTTTAATCGAAAGATTTTTTAAGCCAAGAGTAGAACTGGCTGTTAGGTGAATCAGTGTCGAATGCTTCCATTTATGGAAAAAGCTAATATTACCGTTACTATTATCAAAAACATTTGAAGAAACACATTTAAGTTGTCTCTTGTTTGTAGTGCGTTTTATACACTAAAGATAACGCATTTATTTATTGTTTGCTACGGTTTCTGCTTTGGATTGACGTTTTTATATTTGTAAAATACAATCCTCTGGTTTACATTCCTCCCCGCTCTTTTGAACAGGGGTAGAGTTTTCTCCCTTGTTTCCTGTTTAGGGCTAGATTTCCGCTTACTTCAACACTATATCCCTAACGTCTCCGCCGAAGCTCTGAAATTTTATTTACTATTTATTTTGTCCCTCAAAAAGAGTAAATTTCTTCACCTGTGTTATAGTTCACACTCCTCCCCGTTCTTTTGAACTGGAGTACTGGGTTATCTCTTGTTTCCTGTTTGTGATTGGGTTTCCGGTTCATTCTAAAGTCTACTTTAGCTCAATATGCCTAACGTCTCCACCTGTTTTTTTTGTCCTCAATCGAATAGATAGGTTGGCCTATCGTAAGGTTCAAACATCTCCCCAATCTTTTGAACATGAATATAGGTTTATCCCTTGTTTACTCTTTAGGTTTGGGTTTCTGGTTCCTTCTGAAGTCTTTTTTAATCTCTTTAACTCTCACTAGCCCCATGCATCTTAATGGCATTATCTCCTTGCGTGGAGTGAATTGATAAAAAAAAAAAAAACACCATTCTTTTTAATATGATTGTAGTTTGCATAGTCCAGATAAATTTATGCGACTCTTTGGTTGCAATATAATTATCTAATTTTGAATTATGTATAATTGCATGTAGAACGTACTCTAATGTAAATTAATTCCAATGTTACCCAAAATTACCTTTCTATCCTCGGCTAAATAATCATTTAGCAAAATATCTGCCCGTTAATTGTGTCAAAATTAATATAATTTTAATTTTAATAATAATCTAATCTACGGAAAATCAGTAATATTTGTTTCGGCCAGCAACCACAGAAAATAATCAAATATATATATATATATATATATATATATATTGTGGTGACTAACGGACTACCTGCCAAAGACCCAAAACCACAGACAAGAAACAGTTACAAAAAAAGAGCATTTGTTGTTTTAGGTAGGTATTTACTTACGTAAGATGTTTAACTACGTAAGCAGCAAATTAAAGTTCCCAGAGTCGAAGCCATCCAAACAGAACAAAAATCACTTCACGACGTCAATCCTCACTGAGTCACAATTCGAGTCGCTAGTTAAGTTTCTCGCTATCTATCTATCTATCTATCTCTCTCTCTCTATATATATATATATATATATTGTTTAGGACATGACCAGCAATCTCTCTCAAAATACATGTTTCATTGAAAAGGACAGACAAGGAACATCTATTCATTTTCTTTTTATTGCTTTCTTCTATGTGAACAAGAGATTTCTATTTGGAGCTTAGTCTATGAAATTGTTCAAATATGCGTTTGTTCAGAGCTCTTCGAAATATTAGATAATTTAACCAAGAAGTACATTTAATTTGTGTACAATCCAGACAAAGGGGAAACTTTTATCACGCGACCATAGAGGAAATGTATATATGGGAATTAGCTTGGCATTTAATTAATCGCTATTTCTACTCTATCCTCTATTACTCTACGGATCGCTATTCTCTACACTATTCACTATACTATTTCTCTATTAGGATCACTTTACGGATTACTATTCGAGCGAGTATTATCAAATAAGTACTATTAGTGCGAGTGCTATTCGAAGGCGTCTCACACCAGTATTGTTCAACGGCGTTACTATAGTTGTATCTGCAATTACAAAGTCTCTACTACAACGAACATCACGAAAGTGACAACGAGTAATCGTTGATATTACAAAAGTGGCCATAAGTTTTCGTTGACTGGCGACGATCATTCGCAAGGATTCGTTTAACTTACACAGCAGAATACAGGGGAATGGAAGAATTAAAAGCTATCATGGTTCAAATGTTGGCGCTACAAAAGCAACAACAATAACAACAGTTGAAGCAACAAAAATTATATCAAGAACAACAATTGCAGCAACAGAAACAACAAACTGAACAGCAATTACAATTACAACAACAGTAGTTTGTTTTTTTAAGTTGTTTACCAAAACCATGGAAAAAAACTTCAAATACTGTTGCTAATTCAATCAGCGAATTTGTGTACAATCCAGACGAAGTAATAACTTTTACACCTTATTATAGAAGATAAGAAGGGATCTTCAAATGGGATTGTTCGTATTGGAATGATGAAAAGAAAGTTCGTTTATTATTAAGGAAATTGTCCCCTGCTGTACATGAAAAATATGCGAATTGTATTTTGCCGAAAAAACATGAGAGATAAATTTTGAATAAACTGTTCCAATACCATCAAAACATTTTGGTGATAGGAGTTCATTATTTAATACACAATGATAATGTCTGAACTTAGTAAAGTCCGACGGTGAAAATTTTGTAACTTATGTAGTAGTCATGAATCGAGAATGTGAAAAGGGCAAGTTAAATGAATTAACTCTTGATTTATTCAAACATTTAATTTATACAGAGTTTAACTTCTTATAAGGATGCAGGGATATGATCCAGGATACTTGCTAAATTAGAAATGGATTCCAAATTAACTCTCCAGGAAATAACGGAAGAATGTTAATGTATTGTGAATTTGAAACTCGATACTGCAAGGATTGAGGAAAAAGACAATTGACAGGTACATAGCGTTCGACCATCTAAGAGAAAAAAAAAACTAAAAACGTTTTTCAACTCCTAACAGAACAGGAAAAAAGACTATGAATCTCCCTCAATACCTAATACTTGCCATGGTTGTGGAGGTAAGCATTTTAAAAGTGATTGTTTTTTCAAGAACAAAAAAATGTTACGAATGTGGGAGATTAGGACACAAAATTACGTGTTGCAGATACAAAAAAATGGAGAAAAAATAAAACGTATGTGAACATGATAAATACATGGAGTAACGATAAGAAGCCTAAAAGGGAAATTAACATGACATCTCAAAAGAGGAAATCTTTGTGCAAATTAATGGTGTAAAAATAAAATTGAAACTAGATACAGGATCTGGTATCACTATCATAAATGAACACATATGGGGAAGAAATGTGTAAACCCAGTTTACTGCCGTCTGATAAAGTTGCGTATGGAGTATTAGGAAAGAGATTGATCTTTTTGGGTGAATTCAAATGTAACGTTTCTTTTGTTGAAAAAACTTAAAAAGTGGATTGCATTATTTGATCTTTGGGACCTTCCAATTAACTCTTTTTGCAACAAGATGAATATTGTTACCACCGGTACTAAAAAATTGAAAGATGAATTGACAAAGAGTTTTCCAGTAGTTTTCTCAGAAAGTCTAGGGATATGCACAAAAGATAAATCTCAGTTTGGTATTTATTAATCCACCCACGAGGATTAAATGTGGTTTAATGTGAGTAGCCCGCGAGCCCGTAGGCTCGGCCAAAAATATGACCTTTGAACCCGCCTAGACGGGTTCAGGTCCTGTCTACCTCCCCGAACGCAACCTTGCCCTTCGGCAAATCTTCGTCCGAGTTCCTCTTTGCATTAGAGAGTTCGACAGAAGCCAGCCCGGAAGCTCACAAAGCGCAGATACTACACTTTGATCCTAGCGACCGGGCCGGGCAGCTTGGTATTTATTAATCCACCCACGAGGATTAAATGTGGCACAAGGCCGGTTTAATGTGGGTAGCCCGCGAGCCCGTAGGCTCGGCCAAAAATATGACCTTTGAACCCGCCTTGACGGGTTCAGGTCCTGTCTACCTCCCCGAAGGAAACCTTGCCCTTCGGCAAAGCCTCCTCCGAGTTCCTCTCTGCATTAGAGAGTTCGACAGAAGCCAGCCCGGATGATCACAAAGCACAGATGCACTTTGATCCTAAACGGGCCGGGCAGCTTATCAAAATCTCAGTTTGAGTTAAAAGACAATGTAACACCAGCATTTAATCCAAACAGGTGTGTACCTTTTTGCGGCCTAAAACCCAATAATAATGAATTAGACTGACTAGAAAAATTAGGTGTGATCTGAGAAATAGACTATTCCGAATGGACATCACCAACAAACTTCGTTAAAAAAAAAGAATAATAAAATCGGATTATTTTTTTCAACGGGGTTAAATGAAAGTTTAAAACAACATAACTACCCGTTACCAAGTCCACAGGAAAATCTTTGCCAAATTAAATGGAGGTATTTTTTTTTTCTAAATTGGACCTGTCAGACACCTAACTACAAGTAGTAGTGGACGAAGACTGCACAAAATTATTGACAATTAACAATCATAGAAGATTATACAAATTCAACCGACTTTCTTTTTAGTATAAAGCATATTCCACCAGATAATAGATAACATGCTTGCCAGTTTGGATTGTGCTCGAGCATATTTGGATGACGTACTTATAAAAAGTAAGACCTGAAAGCAACATGCAGAAGATGTAAAGAAAGTATTTGAGAGAATCAAAGAATATGGTTTTAAGATTAGTGAAAGAAAATGTGAATTGTTTATGTCCAGGCTTAAAAATTTAGGACAGATTATTGATGAAAACGGTAGACAATCGGATTCTTCAAGAGCGAACGTAATAAAGGACATGCTCGCTCCAACAAATGTAACAGAGTTACAAGCATTTTAGGTTTTGCTAATTACTATCATATATCCCTAATATGCACGGATTAAAAGCACCCTTGAATAACCTGCTGAAGAAAGATGGGAAATGTTACTGGTCAGATAAATGCCAAAAGTGATCAAAAAAATCTTAACATCGGATTTGTCCCTAGCTCATTTTGACCCTGAATTAAAGATTGTGGTTGCTTCTGATGCCAGCGATTCGGATATTCGAGCAGTGATACTACGCAAACATCAGGACGGAATAACTAAACCAATAGCTGATGCTTCACGATCATTGATTACAGCTGAAAAAAGCTACGGCCAGATAGAAAAGGAAGCATTGCCAATCATATTTGCTGTGAAAAAGTTTCACAAATTCATACATGGTAGAGAATTCATACTATAGACAAACCATAGTCCATTATTGTCCATATATATAGATAAAAAAAGGGTGTTCCCACACATACAACAAATAGACTCCAGCGCTGGGGAACTATCCTATTGAACAATAATTATAAGATAGAGTTTCTACCATCCAAAAAATGAGTTCATGCAGACGGAATGTCTAGACTAATACCAAGATTCTGCGAACCACTTAAAGACAAAGTAATTAATAATGTTTTATACAATACCGTAAGAGAATTTCCCATAATATTGGAGGAAATAAGAATTATGTCTGGAAAAGACGACTTTAAAATTAAAATGAAGCAGCAATTGAGATTTAAAGGAAAATATGACTGGAAATAATGCATTTTCATTATACTTATATACGCAGAAAGAATTGTGATACCAGCATTATTTGCAAAAACTTATGCTAAAATAACTTCACAGAGGACATCCAGGAATTTCTAGAATGAAATCCTTAAGGAGTTATTATACTTACTGACGGAATATTTAGTGAAAATATGCAGAGGTTGTGCTCTGGCAACGAAGTCACCGCCTATCAAAATTCAACCTTAGCCCAAAACCGATATGCCATATGGTCCAGAATACATATAGATTTCGCAGGACCGTTAGACGGAGCATACTATCTAGTGGTAGTCGATAGTTACACAAAATGGTCCAAAATATTAAAATGTAGAAGACCGACTACGACGATAACGATAAATTTCCTGCGCGGGATTTTTGCAGGGTTCGGTGTTCCTGACTCTATAGTTTCAAATAACGGCACTCAATTCACGTCTAGTGGATTTAGGTTTTTTTGCAAATTATTAGAAATAGAACATATTAAAACTCCCCCTTGTCACCCAAGATCAAACGGTCAAGCAGAACGGTTTGTCGATACTTTTAAAAGGCCACTAAAAAATTCAGTGGGTGAGGAGTCAGATGAAGTAATGCTACATCAATTTCTGAGTGTTTACAGAATAACACCAAATCAGAACACCGTGTCTGGAATGTCGGCTGCAAAGTTGATGTTCGCCAGGAAAATAAGTCCGGTTTTAATAAATTATTACCAGAATGCAAAACGAGAACATCAAGAAATTTCGAAACAAATAAATACTTCAAGCCTGGAGATAAGGTATTTTTTAAAAATGTATCAATGTGGGAAGGAATTCTGGGAAGATGGCGTTATAAAAAACGAATCGGCAAAATGACATATACATGATACAAAGGTAGGGGCATAAGCGACACCTTAATCAGTTAAAACGGACATTCACTGATTTAGTAAGTCCACATAAAGAGGTACCGATGGAAATATTATATGACATGTTTCACGTACCTACGCCACCAGAAATTAGGGAACCAAGGAGATACAGAAAAAGAAAAGCAACGGAACATTTGAATATTGAACCGAAGCTGAAGATGTATAGACTTCAGAAGAGTTCATCTCAAATGGGAGGTGTTACATAGGAATAAAGTGTCGCAGCCGACACTTGAGGTTGAACATAGGTCGCCATTGAGCGAAAACAGCGATCTCATTATTGAATTAAGTAGATCACGTGACCATAGAGGAAATGTATATATGGGAATTAACTTGGCGTCTAAATGATCGCCATTTCTACTCCATCCTCTATTACTATACGGATCCCTATTCTCTATTCGGGTCACTATACGGATTACTATTTGAGCGAGTATTATCGAGCAAGTACTATTAGTGCGAGTGCTATTCGAAGGCGTCTGATACCAGTATTGTTCAACGGCGTTAGTATAGTTGTATCTGCAATTACAAAGTCTCTACTACAAGAGCATTACGAAAGTGACAACGTATTTGTTGACATTACAAAAGAGGCAACGAGTGTTCGTTGACATCACAAAAATTTGGAAAAACGTTCATGAAAGCATCTTTCGAAAAAAAAACGGACGACTATGCATTTCGCCTATTTGGCTTCATCAGATCGAAGACGAAAAAATGAGATGTGTATGTGCATTTGTTTGAGTTTAAAATAATGAAATCTAATATTTGTCCCAAGTTGTCGTTGCTCGTGACTAAAAAAAAAAAAAAAGAAAAAAGCAAATTAGTGACTTTTATAAAAAATCGTTTATCATTTTATGTTCTTTGCTAAGTGTCCGATTTTAGAGATAGAAATCTTTCAGAATAGTTAGAAAATAAATGAAATAATTGTTTTTTATCCATGCATTCTCCATGTCTACAATATGTTATAAATTTGGGTATATAATCCCGACAGAATTATAAATTATTGACATTTGGAAAAACGTTCATGAAAGTATGTTTCGAAAGACTAAAATAGAAAGAAAATGAGTAACTTTTTAAAAAAGTCATTTAATACTTCATGTTCTTTGTTTCAAGTGTTCGAGTTTAGAGATAGAAATCTTTCAGAATAGTTAGAAAATAAATGAAATAATTGTTTTTTTCTTCATGCGTTCTCCATGTCAACAATATGTTATGATTTTGGGTATATGATCCCCCACAGAATTATGCATTAATGACAATTGGGAAAAAGTCACACATTTTCTTTGTTTAAATTGGGTAATGTTGCCATAATGATTGCTTTAAGTTCATCTTTGGTATTACAAGTAGTTATGTTGGTCTCTCGCTCAACTGCGCCCCACACATAACAATCGATGAGGTTGCAATCTGGGGAGTTAGGTGGCCAGACTTAATAGATGATATGGTCGCAGAAATTGTCTGCGAGCCGTGACTGGTTTCTTCTGCTTGTGTGGATTGGTGCAGAGTCCTGTTGCCAGACATAGGGTCTTTCAGCAGCCACTCTATTGACCCAGAGCAGCACTACCTCGTCAATGCACTTGATTTAGGCCTCCGTTTTGAGTTTGAGGCTTCGTAAGAAGATAAATGGAGGCATAACGTCGGCATCACTAGTGATCACTCAAAACACCCTGATATATCATCCAACTCTTTTCGGATCCTGTGTACTGCAAAGTGACATGTGTAAAGTGTTTGACAATCATATTGGAACTTCCGGCACCAAGGAGTACTGTATGCTGTTTCCAAATTTCTGGCACGGTGATTTGCGCCATGGCGTTCTTTTTCTCGCAGATGGTACCCAACTGACCCTACTATACTGTGATGTCGACAAAATCAAAAACAAACAACACGCATGCACGAAGTTAAAAACAAAAATGGCGACAATTTACCCATCGCAGCTTGAATTTGATCCACATATTCGTTTGTTCCCTTTGATAACATTCCCAACGCCCCAATTAGAACAGGTAATATTGTTGTCTGTAGAAGTCATATTCTACTGATTTCTCTTTCGACATCCTTGTATTTAATGGCTCAAAAGTTTTCAAAGGTGTGTCTTTGTCGGCTAGGGATGAAACATCTATCAGAAGACGTGTTTTCAACATGAATCTTCCAATCTTGCCCGGCCGATTTGCCTGGATTTCTCTATCAGGCTGAAATTCCAGAGGATGGTAACTTCTATATTTTGTACAGCTTCTAGTAACTTATGTTCCCACCAATTCTCTTAATGGGGGAAGCTGAAATATTGATTAATTTATACACTGCGCAGCTCTATAATGTCGTTATAAATACCGGGTTATTATTATTATTATTATTATTATTATTATTATTATTATTATTATTATTATTATTTCTGCATGTTATGTTTCCTGCTTTGTATCGTGTAGAGCCGGGACCAAACTATGGTCTTTAGGCCCTATAAGAGAATTGTCATTTAACAAATAGCACTTTGTATATGGGATGTTCCTAGTAGGGCGATCTTCTAGGAAACTTGTATATTGATATTATCTGTGGCATTGTTAGTAAAATTGTCCATTCCTTTTCTCAAAAGGCCCAGGGCTCCGATTACTATTTGTAGTCTCAGTCTTCATTCCCCACATCCTGTTAATCTCGTTCTCCAAGTTCTTGCATTGGGACAATTTCTCGATAATTTTCATGGAGATGTTTATCTCAGATGCTTCTGGTGTGAACTCATTTCTTTCTGGATCCCTACCAGAGACCTAAGGTCAGAAATGGCATCATGAAATTTTCCACTGAGCAATTTTAAAAAAGATCAGGCATATTTTACATAGATAAAGCCCTTCCTAAGTTTTTTTTTTTTTTTTTTGTATTTCTTTAAGGCATGAACTACCTGGAAGCTCTTCAATGAGTATAATGGAATTTTTCCAGTCTGTGCAATGGCTCCAACTACAATTGGAATTGTTGATGTTCTCATGTACCACATTTTTTGAGATTTCTATTTCAAGGTCCTTGTATTTTGATAGCTTTTTCAAGATCTTCAAAGATACATTGCAATCTGCAGGGACTGTCATGTCAATAAGGAGGGCACTTTTTTCTTTGCGGTCACTAATCAAGATGTCTGGGAGATTAGCTTTGATTGTTCTGTGTGTATTGTAAATTATTATTATTATTATTATTATTATTTACATTTTAATAACAGGCTTTTTAATAGTAAATTTTAACCAATACAAGGCACGAGAATCCCTCAAGATAGTTACTGTTAAAATGGTTATGATTGATGATGTGTGCGATATGAATGAAAGATGAGGTAGTAGAATGTGAAGAATATGAGGATAGATAAGATGCCTGAGTGGAACTTCATCCTGAGATTTGGAATACAAAAAAAATATGACTGATTCGCCTCCGTGGAAGTAACAGGGTGTTCCCTAGTTGCGAATATCTAACGTGAAGCAACTAAAAAAGATGATGCTCATCTAAGATTTTCTACCAAAAATTCTTGTCGACACCAGAACTGCCAAAAAATCGAAAATTCTTTATATTTCTTCGCACTAAGTCTGTCTATATTACATTTGCCGTTTTGATGAACGCTTTACAGTGTATTTATTATTACGGGTCAGACAGTAAACCTCAAGTTTTTTTTTTCTGATCTCATATCCTGATATTTTTGAATTTTTTATTTATCAATATTATTATTAGTATTAGTAGTAATACTAATAGTGATAACAGTAATTATAAAGTAGAATATGTTGTTTTTCATTAAAAATCAAAAAATAGTAACGTCATTATTCAACCTCTTTTGAGACATGTTTTCATCACGATCGTTTCAAATCTTTCTCAGGTTATCAGTTCTTAAAATTATTGTTACAGTTTTTATGACTTATTATTATTATTATTATTATTATTATTATTATTACTATTATTATTATTATTATTATTGTGGATTCCGAGATGAATTCGGTCTCCATGGAATGAAAAACGCAATAATTAAATATAAGAAATAAAATGTATTTACACAATCATACAAAGAGTAATACTGTTAGTAAGTCCAGGAACGTGGTTAGTAGCAAATACAGATAGATATATACAGTCTCGAAGTAGGACTTCCTTAGAGTCTAAGTGCTTGTAACTGACTTCTACAAGAGGTTACCTCACACTATCTCCGTTCGTATATTCTCTCACTCTCCGTATATCCTCTCTCTATCCGAATCCCGACTACCGACTACTGACACTACACTGTAATTCTGGGTATTTAACGGCAGCAGTCCAGGTACACTTGGTAGAGTCCACTTATATGAAAAAGGGGTGGACCCCATAACAATTATTATTATTATTATTATTTCCTTTGGTTTCTGTTGTATACACCTTTCCTTCCGGTCCTAACCACGGACCTGAGGTCAGAAATGGCTCCAAGACATTTACCACAAATCATTTTTGTAAACAATAATAAGGTTTCACACATTTTACATAGTTAAATCTCTTCGTAATTCGTGAACAGTACTTCTGAGCACATTTTTTATTATTATTATTTAAGGCATGGACTACCAGGAATCCTTTCAATGACTCTATCGGAGTCTTTTCAAATCAATACGAAGGCTTCAACTACAACTGGAACTATTGAGGTCCTCACGTGTCAAAGTTTTGAGATTTTCGTTTCAAGATCCTTGTATTGTGATAGTTTTTGAAGATATTCAAAGATACATTACAATCTGCAGAGACTGCCATATCAATTTCTATTTTTCTGGCCTTTGATCACAATGTTACCTTAGATTGTTCGGCTTTTGAGTATTGTAAAGTCCCATAAAATTGTTACAGTTCCTATCTCTGTAACTGTACAAGTTGCATATTTTCCAGTGCAGATATTGGCCCAATCTCTCATTCCGAGATTTATATTCAGTGAGTATTAACACCGTTCAACCAGATACAAGATGGCCAATTGTTCGTTGATATTTATCGCAGAATCTGTATTTCGGGTTAACAGTTTTTAGTATGTGTGCTTACTAATTTCTAGTTAGTAATCATTGGTCCTGTGCAGCAAGAATAAAACCTTTGTGTTCAACTTTTAAACAAAACACTACTTAACGAGGTTTGTCAACAGCAGCTTGTCTATTATGGGTAGTGTATTAGCCAGGAAGAGGCTTATCTTACCATCTTTTTTGCATTTGGTATATTGCATTTGCTTTCTTTTTTAGGTTATTTTCCGCCGCAGTAGGTGTATTATGACGCATTTGCAGTTCTTCACCCACTTGAATTAAGCATTTGAATTCAGTGGCTTCCTTTATCACTGAATAAAGTTTCTTATTTCTTTCATGTTCTTTGAAACAGATTATCATCCAGTCTTCTGTAGTTTCCAGTTATCTTTGAATAACGATTGTTGTGGTTTTGTGAGACAGCTCTAGTTGAACTAATAATCTGTCTCCTTCGGATATGGATACATACAAACGATCGACATCAGCCTTAGGATGATGCATACGGTGGCAAGTAAAAAGCTTCCTCGTTTTGACATCTATTCGCTTAATGTCAGCTATGGTCCAATTAGGGATGTTGAAATTGTATTGCACCACAGGGACAGCCAATGGGTTTATGGCTGATATTCAGTTTTGTAAATTCAACTTGATATTTAACATCAGGCACACACGCCTGTAGTATACATATATATATATATATATATATATAAAGTCATCAACAGACAGACTGTTTCGCTGTTTCACAGCTTTTCAGTGTGGCTAGACATCCGGTTGCCTCTAGCTAGGATCGAAATCCGACTGAATTGGCGTCAGTCGGAGATTCTACCACTAATACTTTCTCCTTCCTTTCGTTATGTTGTCTTTCATCTCCTACGCTGGCACCTAAGTATTTATAGGATACCTCTTGTTCTAGTTCTTTTATTTTTGCAACAAAATCTAGATCTTGATTGTGTTTCCATAATTCTCCCTTTCTTGAATGTTACTTTTGAACATTTATCTAATCCAACATCCATACGTATGTCATCATGAAACATTTTACAGTATTGAGCTTACCTTCAACTCATTATCGTTGTTGGCAAAGAGTTTGATCTCATCCACGTAGAATAGGTGATTAATCTCTTTCTTTCTTACTTTGTATCAATAGTAATTACCGTTTAGTTCATGTGAAAGCGGAATTAGGGACACACAGAAGAGAAGAGGCGATAGGAAGACTCTTTGAAAGATTCCTTGCCGGATATTCGAACATTTAGAAGTGTAAGTACCTTTGATGTGATTTAGGTATGATGTGCTTTTTCTCAGTTCCATGATATATTTAAGGATATTTTCTATCAGCAAGAAAACTTTGTACACTTCTAAAGCCTTAAGGGTCCAATTATATGGTACACTATCAAAGCCTTTACGGTAATCTATCCAAGCTGTACTGAGATTTCTACTTTTTTTTCCTGCAATTTTCCAGGATTATTTTATTATATTTGTAGTTGATCTTTGCAACCATATGAAGCATTTCGACATACCTTCTGTTCCAGAGGAAGAATGTTGTTTTCATCGAGAAAAGAGTTAGTACAGTTCATCAGGACAGAATTGATCAATCTATATATATTGGACAGACATATTATTGGTCTATAATTTTGGAATTCATCTCTTTCACATGTTTTCGGTAGGAGATATGTAATACATTCAGTGATCCATTCGGGAATTTCATTGGGGTTATTAATTAGTATTGATAAAGTTTGTGTAAGAGTTTTATAGATTGATGACAGATGATAGACCCAAAAGTTGAGTACCATGTCATTTCTGGAGATTTCTATTTTGGGGATTCTGCTAGAGATTTCTTAACATCATTCTTGGTTATATGTTTCCATTCCTGACCACGTTTATCTTTCATTCTTTATTGTTCTCGTTTGATCCACTCTACATTGGAATTATATTATTTTGGATTGCTCCAAATATTCTCATAAAATCTTTTCACTTCTTCAATAGATATTGGCTTTTTGATTTCGATAATTGCTTTTCCAATTTTCCTGTAAAACTTCTTGAGGCCGTTTTGGAATATCTTATTTTGTTGACAAAACCTAGAAGACTTTTTATTTTGTCTTTCTTCTCTGTGTCTTTAATTGCAGTTTCTATTAAGTATTTACTTGATTGGTGGAATGTCATTTACTGCTTTAATTTTATATTTCCGCTTGATCTTCTCGCTTTTCCGCGTTGAAACATTTAAATTTCTTGAAGCCCCATTTAGTATCGATAACTTACATCTGATTTCCTCAATTTTTCGCTTTAATATTGCCTTCCACCTGGGATCATTTTGTCTGTTGTTTAATCTTTCATTTCTCTTGACATTAAGTTTTCTAGTAGCTGTTAAAGCTGTTGTATACAGGACATTATTTTCTTCTGTGATGCTTTCCGTTAACAATGTTTGCAATGCGGCGTTATATGTTTGCACAGTAAGTCTATTGGACATTGTCATATGGATTTTTGGAAGACGGTTTCTTTCTGACATTTGTTACTTTGCTGATTATATGAATGATGTAGTTTTTCGCTTCAGTGATTTCAACTCTGCTCTCATGTCGTTTGAATCTTCTTTATCGGTGACAGAATCTGAATCGGTGCAACCGTTTATGTCATCGTAACTAAACTCTACCGTTTTATTTCCCGAGAGATCATTATTTCGTATCTCATTTATTTTAGTTTGTATCTCATACTCTGCCATATTATCTGTTTCGACATTTTGCCTATTTTTTTTTTTTTTTTTTTTTGTTTGGATTATGTCTGATTATATTTTGTTTTATATTTAGTTTTATCTTACTTATTTCTGTATTTCGTATGATGTCCCTGTTTGGGTCGAGATAGGGTTTTATTTTAGTTGCTAACATATCTCTACATATTTGGTATGTCTGATCCGTGATGTTTTTTGAGTTTTTTTTGTTTCGTTTTTTTTTTTTTTTTTTTTGTGGATCTTCGGATGCATTGAAGAAAGGCGCCATAACTTGTGTATACTCTTCACGATTCCATTTCGTTCGCCTTCTTTTTATTAATTGATTTGGCATTAAGTCACCAGGTCCAGGGTTGGAATTAATCGGGTTTAGGTGACCAGTGACAAACTTTTCGACCACAGATTGGTTCGTTTGAGGAACACGGCCCTTGTCTACGCAAGGTGACAACTGATCCGGTATGAGTTTTTTGTAAACATTGAGATTTGCAATTTTTTATCATTATTATTATTATTATTATTATTATTTGCCTTTTATCCTTAACCGCCAAAGGGTAGTTTTGTTCAAGATACACCCTCTAGAAGGACTGTCGATCAAAACTAAATATCTCGTCCTGCCCATCCGCCTATTCTCCGCTGGATATCATCCTAATATTTGTAGGCCATGGAGAGTTTTATCTATGCATTTATCATTATTATTCCTATCATTATTATTATCATTATTATTATTATTATTATATAATTGTTTAGTTGTATATAATGTGTGCAATCTATCGGTCGCGAGAGACCATGGATCTGCGCACAAAACTTTATACCTCAGGTGCTGATGGGGGAGCAGCATCTGTTATGACCGACATGGGACTGACAGTTCCGCAAGAGATGCCAGAACGAATTTGAGCATAACATCGAATTATCTTAAGGACTCTGATTCCGGATTTGACCTCAGGGTTTACTCGCGGAGCATTTCCCATGTTTGGGTATGGCTGCATGTTGTGGAGGTTTAAAATCAGAATTTTCCTTCTCTTAGATGGACTACATTTCCGGGCCGACGAGTTCCATCTACCTGATATATATATATATATATATATATATATATATATATATATATATATATATATATATATATATATATTACACTGGATGTAGGAGTAAACCACTTTAAGAACAATTATTATTAATATTACTTTAAATGATAATACTAAAAATCAATAAATAAATAAGAAAAAATAACAGTATAAAATTATCATCAAATATAGAATATTTTTTAATAGATAGCGGATTGGGGAATCGGAGAGCCGAGTTCAAATTCCAGTCATGTTATCCATTGCATTCACTTACGCGCTAATACCCTTGGGAACGGTATGAATCCTCTTCTTCTTCTCCCTCCAGCTATCGGTAAATAGCAGGACAAATCTGGTTTTTTGGATGGCAACTGGTCTACCGCAGAAAGAAATGGCAAAAAATCTGCCTCGTCAGTCATGTATCAAAAGATAGATGATCACCTAAGCGTGTATCACGCATAGCACACAACTAGCTGAATAGAGGAAATTGACTATACTGAACCAATAATAAAATAATGAACGACTCGAAACACTTTTCTTTCAGATTTGAATACAACCAATGAATAAGATAATGCTAAATGATTAAAATTACAGGTAAATATTGTTAATAATGATTGAATTATAAATGATAGAGAAAGAAATCGACGATATTGAACGGGATAGTCAGAGATAAATAGACAAAACCAAACCAGCATTACTACTCGAAATGCTTTTCCTTATGAAAGAGGATATTCATTTTCGAAATGATGTCCTCTTTCATAAAATAAGAGAAATGTTACGCTTAAATATAAATAGAATAGAATCATTCGTGCCAATGTATAAGTAATTTAACAAATAAAATTTATTAAATTTATTAATTTATAATAATTTTTAGTGAGACATTCTTCTTAATAAATCAAAATTGCTAAATAACATTTTCAAAATAAAACAATCCATATTTTCCCACGACATATCTTAAAAAATAAACAAATATGTATTTTAATAATTAAAGATTATAGATGCATAATAATATAATAATTATAATATAATCAACATAGAAATATATAAGAATAAATGGATAATTAAAATAATCAAATCTTTCCTCTTAAAATACGACATCGCTTTCTTTGATCAATGAGAAAGAATTATGATTATTTATATTATTATTATTATTATTATTGTTATTATTATTATTATTATTATTATTATTATTATTATTATTATATTTTTCCTTAGTGAGTTAATTAGCGCGTACATTACGGCATGCCTGTACCTCATAAATAATGGACTATTCCGTTTTGATCTCAAGGAAAGACGGAGAGGACGCAGAAACATTGTTTGGTTTCAGTGAGAAAGAAAGAAAGAAAGAAAGAAAGAAAGAAAGAAGTAGGTAGGAGAAGCGGTAGAGCTTTCATGAGTTTAACGTCTGCTTCAGCGAAATGTAAAGAAATTGAAATCATTTCACTTGTACCCTCTTACTTCTTTAAATTATGAATGCCATTCATACTTAAGATAGTTATCGCAATTTATTTTTGTTAAGCTCAAATATTCAACAATTCAACTGGGGAATTTCCACGGGTATTTTAGCGTATTTATTCATTAAATATTAGAAATCCATTAGAAAATTCAAACAGGAAAACAGTGAAATGTTCACGGTTAGTATGAGTTATTATTATTATTATTATTATTATTATTATTATTATTATTTCAAGTAGGAGCATGATCATTATTCTTTGTAATAGTTGCAGTAATAGAAAATTCAAGAGCAATTTCTGCGCATCAATTGCCCAAGGGTGTTTATGTTGATTTCGAAATAATTAGTCAAAACCATTTGCCAAAAGGCATTTAGAACTTCCTTCAATATTTAATTTCCCCTCGGGTTTCTCATCAACTTCCTCTTTATGAAATGTTTCTTTATACAACATTTATATATACACTCATATATATATATATATATATATATATATATATATATATATATATATATATATATATATATATGTATATATAAGCAGTGTGGATATAGGTATTAAAACTGAATAGCAACAGTCTGTTTCATACTTACATTTAATCCTTAGGCCATCCTCGTGCCGTTATTTTCTGGCTTGACGATTATGGATTAACGTGATTGATAACACTCACCATCTGGTGCTAATACCTGTGTCCGCACTACCTACATTTATACGCTGTATCTGTTATTCAGCTTTTTTCTCGCATAAGTATAACACAACTTTAAAAATATGTTATCATATATATATATATATATATATATATATATATATATATATGTTGCTACATATATAACGCTACAGTCTTGACACCGAAATAGAATGAGAATTGCGTATATATGTATGCTCGAACACATGGATGTGTAACTGCGCCTAACCTCATATTATTTATATGGGTGTGTTTGTAAGAATTAAAATGCATACGGCCGTATGTATGTGTGCCTATGTATGTGAGAGTGTCATTCACAACAAACACAGAAGATAATACCCACTCCACCACACACAAATAATCAAAGACATGTAAGCATATATGGAGCCACTTTTGAAAAAAATAAGCCAGTTTGTCTGATGATCGCAAAAGCGTAAAACTTTGCAAGCCACTATCCATGAAACGGAATATATTAGCTCGATCACGGATACTGAACACTTTCCACTAAATAAATATAACGGGGTCGGTTAGCTGTTTTCCGAGACGAGATTTTTTTTTTTTTTTTCACATAGCCTCGTCTGGGGATCCTCTCGGGCTGGAAACAGAGAGTTTTACGAGCACAGCTGGAGACGAATCTCCAACTGCATACCAACATACAGTATTTACTACTGCTTTTATGTGAATGGGGACATACCCATTATCGTCCGTAGGTATGCTAGTACAGTTTCATAAGTAAGTTCAGTTATTTAATTTTACAATCTATTCACTCCAAACAAGGCGATAATGTCACTAAGACGCATGGGGCTACTGGGAGTCAAAGAAATTGAAAAGGCTTTAGAAGTAACCGGAAATCCAATCCTGGACAGGGAACAAAGGATACCATTAATCCTGTTCAAAAGACCGGGGAAGGGTGAACACCTTACGATATGTGAACCTATCAACTATAAACCAATATTTTCTGTTACAGAATTTAGTACATACTATAGCAGTAGAGCCCGGCGTTGCCCGGGGATATAACAGTAAGAGATAGATCAAGTATCGACCATCATGAAGACTGAAAAATAAAATTAACAAAGATTATTGTTTAAGGTTGACAGACACGCATGTCTTAATTATTATTTTTTATTTTTTTTACGAATTGGTCAAACCCAAACTCAAACATTGTTTTCAATCGTTGTGAGTCTCCCGATTGAATAGAATTTTATTATAAACAATTGTCTTGTAAACGGAATTTTTAAAGCATTCTGAATGTAAAAATAAAGAAAAAAGTGTGCAAGACAATAAGAAACACTACCTGCCAAAAAAAAGTGAAGTTTGGTTGAAATCGGTTGAAAAATGTAGGAAATCCGATCCCATATATAAGCGAACACACACACACACACACACACACACACACACAAACAACCTGGGTTTTATAATAAGTATAACTCGATATGAGTTGTCCCCCTTTCATTCTGGTGACAGAATCGTGTTTTATCGTGTTTTCAAATTGATTTCGTGTAAAAACAATTGTGTTTGTCAGAACCACCGCAAGGTAAATTTACACAGTCCCGTGAAGTATTGTTGAAATCGGTTGAAAAATGTAAGAAATCCGATCCAATATATAACCGTACACACACATACACACACACACACACACACACACAATCTGCGTTTTATAATAAGTAAGATGTTCTGAGATAAATACGCGAAACATTATTCACTAGAACCACCATTAACTTTGATTACGGCCTCGGTGCTGATTCTAATACGATTACATGCGTTGACCAATGATTCGTTATTCACGTTGATCATGACGAACGCAATAGCAGCTTTTCAGTGATTTCTTGGTTTCGGGGGCATTTTTTCAGCTGAATTGGTGTCCCATCTCAAAACAGGCAGAAGTTCCTTATTCAACTCCTCTTCTAAACAATTTGGTCCTGTATTCAAGAAGAGGCAGTTGGAATTTCTGGGCCACGTAATCAAGAAGGACGGCTTGGAAAACCTGATACTCACAGGATAGTTTGAGGGGTAGAGGAAATCAGCGCAAAACATACTGAATTGAGTAAATTGATGGTAGAACATGGTCTGGGAGAAATAACAAAAAGACAAAACACATTAACGTACACAGGACAGGAAGATGTGGAAGGCCATGACCGCCTACGTCCTGAAGGGACACGGCACATAAAATGTGGAATAATTGCTCTCACCTAGTTAAATATCAACAGGTAGAAAGTTTTACAAGTTTCTAGAAACGACATCTTTTATGTGTCGTCTCCCTTGATAACATAGACGGTCATGGCTTTTCACAAATTCCTATCCTTCGCAACTGTAAATAATTTTGATCTCCTTTACAATACTTCCAAGTCAGGGATGCTCATTAGCAACGCTACTCGCTGTTTTCCATTGTGCTCTTTGTCTTGCTGAAGTTGATATTCACAGGGTATCTCGATCTCTTGCGAGCATCAAATTATCCAAAGCCCCTTTCTTCATTTAAATAGATTAAAGTACAAGAGTTCTTTATTTCCCATTTTCATCTGGTAACCAATCATATATTAAAGGGTGTTTCATTAAGTCAGCAGTAAATAAATCAGTGTTATTGGTGAAAATTTATATCTCTATTGGATTATGTTATTTAAGTCATGGCAATTATGTGTGAAAAATAATATCGTCCAAATGTCCAACAAGGTTTCGGCGGTACAGAATTTTATGTAACGTTGTTGTAGAGAGGTTCAGTTCCTGCGCGCGATGACGAATAGAGTTGTCTGGATATTCGACCACATTCTCTTGCACTGCAGCAATATTTTTCAGCTGAACGGCATAAACGAGCATTCAATGGTGTTTTCACATCTGCCACCGACCCAGTTTGTTTGAATTTACGAACAATTTTTCCAAATGCAATCTCGATTAGTCAGTTATGTTTGACCAAATAATGTTTGAACGTCCATTTTCGTAATAGGCTCCGATAACTTTAACACGTTGTTTGATTGTTAATATTTCCATGGTTGAAATTGCCAAAGACTTAAGTTGTTAAATCTGAAAGAAAAAGAAAAAATCATTAGACGCTTAAATTTAATTCACATTTAAAATCGGTTCAAGTTATTGGAACACCCTTTTATTAAGATTCATGAGGTTACGTAATTTCCTAATGTATTTGAATGTAAATAAAAATTTAAGAATATATCCAAATCGTGCTATGTCGGTTTGCAAACTTCTTGAAGAGCAAAGAAACAAAAATTGGTAACACCTTGATGCAAAGAAAGCGCAATCCCATTGGAAATAGAATGTTTCATGGAGTATAACACTGTTCAAAACATTACATTTACAAACCTAGTATTTGTTCTGTCTGCTAACCGAAAAAATATTTTGCAATATATCCCTTTCTTCATATACATATGACAAGTGAGTTAGATCCAGATCAGTTATCAATAGTTCCCATGAGCAGCCGGTCAAAAGTCGCTGTAGTTACTCTTTCTCTTAGTTGAACTCTTGACCAGTGGGAACTTCGGAATCATTATACGTAAAGTTGTCCGTATAGTTCCCGATGCATGACTTTTCAAATCCAAAAGAGACCTAACAATATGAGTCTTTCGAAAGAATTGTTTTGTATGCAGAAATCACCGGAAACAAAACTTGACAATACTCGAAATATTTAAGGTGAATACATTATTGCAATATGACTATTTCAAACTAAGAACCAGATGGGATAAAAGGATAGAATAAGGAACATCTTTCAGTGATTTATTGCCTCACCTTCCCTTGTACTTTTCCAAGACTATACATGAAGAGGAAATACTGTCAAAAGTTGCTTTTTTTTTATTCGGCCATGATTTTCACCAAGATAAAGAATTTTTTTCCCGCAGTTTTTATATTTGATTTAAAAAAGAATATAATGGAAAGTTATTTGGGGGGGGGAGTGAGGGGGGTATCTTGTTTTGGCTCAATAATCAATTTCCCCGACAGACCGTGAATCTCACGACTTTTTTCCTTTGTTCTGATTACAGTATTATCATTATCCACATCATGCATTAACTTATTTCTTAGGCGGTTTTATTTAAAAAAAAAAAAACATACATTACTTTCCAACACATACAGTCTCTTATACACACACAATCATATAGTTAATCCGGCAGATTTTCTCACTTTAAACTTTGTTTTTAGTAGATACTCGCATTTAAGTAGACACTCCATTTACATATCAAACAGATTAAAGATTTACCCTCTCGGTCAGAATTCGAACCCACATTTACCGCGGCGCAGAGAAAGCTACCGCTAAATCTGATACGCTCTAGCCAACTGAGCTACAACGAATAAATAAACTTTTCTTTAATAAGATTTCTTGAACATTTAGACCGGTAGACGAAAATAAATATAATGTTTAATATATAAACGGAGCGTCTACTTTGTAAACCGATATTTATAGTCATACTCGCATCCACAACCACTAATACTCACATACACACGCACTAATACACACATACACACGCACTAATACTCACATCAACACTCAGACTGATTAATACTGATATTATTTCATACTCACACTCACGCACAATCCTATTTACGTATTTATATGCCTACACAGACACTAATACTCACTCGCATTTGTAGACACACGCAAGCATCAAATTCACTAATACTTACACTGACACACGTTCATATTCACAAACGATAGTATTCACATTTTTTTGCATACACACACACTCAACACATAAACGTATTCAGGCTCAAACTCACACACAGTCATTCTCAAGTATACGAGTACGGGCGCCCATGCTCACACACAATTATATTGACTCACGCACAATTATACTTACACACATCTATGCATATACGCACGCGCGGACTAATACTGACATTCGCAAACACACACACACACACTCCCAAACACATTCTCACAAGCATTTTATACGCACACGCAAGCATTAACACTTGCACTCAATAATGTTTACACTGGCGCACTCATATTCATACACAATCATATTTACATATATTTATATACATACACAGACGCTCCAACACATACAGATTCTTATACTCATACTCATAAACAATCATATTTAAATACACACACACTAATACTTACACTTACACACAATTATAAACATAGATATTTGTAGACACGCGCAAACACAAACACAGAAATACACTAATACACACACCCCCACCCTTATTTGCATATGATGGTTAAGTTGTAGTAGATAGGTTCGTCTATCGCCCGGTTCACACACGCCCTCAATCTTTTGAACAGGAATAAAGGTTTATCCCTTGTTTTCGGTCTACTTCTAAAGTCTACTTCAACTCTATACTTCTAATGTTTCCGTCTAAGCACTGAAATTTTATTTAATATTTCTGAATATAATTTATCCCTCAATGGGAGTGGATAGATTCACATATCGCCCGGTTCACATTCCTCCCCAGTCCAGTTTAGGATTGGGTTTCTGATTCCTTCTAAAGTTTTTTTTTTTTTTTTTTCATTCTCTTTTACTCCCAGTGGCATTATCGCATTGCTTGGGGGGAATTGATTAAAAAAAAAATATTCCCATATTTTTCTGTATATACATACGCTTCAACACATCCACACATTCAGACACAAACTCACTCACAATCACACACATAAGCATTTTTACACGTACGCACTTTTATACGCATATTCGGTAATATTCACACTCATGCACAATTATACTCATACATATTTATGCGCACACGCACGCATCAACTAATATTGTCACTCGCAAAAATACACACACCCTCACGCACATTCTCATGGGCATGTATACACACACAAGCGTTAGCACACGCCAATACACACGTTGACACATACTCACACTCATATATAATCACCTTTACATACACACACTCACAAGCATTGACACACACACTAATACTGACACTCTTACACATGCACTGTCAACACACTCACAAGAATGAAATGCACGCACCACCACACATACACACACTCATACTGACACATAATAATACTCGTTCTTACTTACAATTATCCTCATAAGGATGTATACACTCACGCAAGCACTAACACTCACACATACTAATACTCACACTGACATACATTCATACTCACACACATCATTAAACAAGTTCAGTATTTTCTCCTTCTGCATCTAATTGTTTTAGTTTACCCTTTTGTTTATCTCTCCACAAGTTTTTATTTTCTTTGGTTTAATTAAGACCGTTTTTTTTTTTAATATTCACTCATTCAGTTTAGATCCACGCTTTCTTCATCAGGCGATCCAAACTTATTCTATTTCTGGGCACGGAAAGGGCAAAAAAAAAAAACTAGAAAATGCAGACGAGATTGTCAGTCAGCCGTTTTAGCGAATCTTCTGCCAGTTCGTCCTCGTGCCAGTTGTCGAGCTGTCCGTCTCCCTGCCTATCAGTGTCAGACTCCTACGACGGGCTAACTGAATGGAGGAAGGTTTTCAGGAAGTGGGCTGAAACGAGAAAAAAGAAACGTAAAAAAGGAAAGAACATGATTGAGGGTGGGGGGGGGCTATTGGGTAGATGACGTAAAGGGAAGGGTTTGATAAAGAACGTCGTTGGCCAAGAAGGCTTAAGAAAATGGGTGGAGAAAGGTGAAAAATGGAAGGTTGGTCTGAAATTTAAAGCAGTGGGGGCCAAAGAATAGAATTAAAAAGAAACACACGGTAAAAGAACTAACAGAAGTATATATATAAAAAAGAAAAAGAAAAAGAAAAAGAAAAATAAGTGAACGTTTTGCTTTAAATTGTCTTATTTCGTGTTGGCTAAACGACCAACCATTTCGAAAAACGGTGGCCCAACTGGACATTTTATTTATTTATTTATTTATTTATTTACTTATTGACAAAGCTGCCTGATTTTCTTATTTTCCTTGTCCATTGATTTTTTTCTTATTTATTTTTCTCTTTGCTCTTGTTGTTAGACGTTAACACGGTGGCTTTACTTTTATTTATTTTAACTATTTTTTTACTGTAAACCACGCCCACAATTATCATGCTTGTCACTGTACGATCTCCCTAAGCCCAATATAGAGTTATCTCGAAAGCACTAACGCTAGTAAGCAGATTAATAATTTCAATATAATGCTTTAAACATCTATAACTTTGCTTGATTAAAAAAAAAATGAATATTTTTGTCATAATGCATTAAAGCTGATTCAAATTCTTCATAAACGCCTTCCAGAATCTGCAGTTCACGAAGTACGCATAGGCGCGTTGTAATCTATTTTCCAGTACGACCGCTAGGGTTTCATGCCCACTGCCCGAACCTATGATACAGGGCCCTTAATCAACTACGTCAATTTCCATGAAATAAAATTAATATAAAATGCAAATTTTATTGAGATCTAATTATGTACGATAATCATCACTAATCATTTCTAAAATGAGTGAAATAAAAATAAACCTTACAAATGGAGCAAAAGAAAAAAAGAAAACATTACCATCTATGCTTTTCTTCTTCGTCACATTCAAAAAAATAATCTTAAAATTTCGGCCATTTTGATTTTTCAAAGTTTTATCAAATTTAATAAAAACGAATTATGTCATCTATATTAAATTTACAGATTAAATAATGTTAAAAACTGAATAACAGATGAATAATTCTAGCGCTTCAAAATATAGACATTTAAAGTGAGTTTTATGAAAGAAAGTTTATGAATTATATGTATTTAAGATTAAACTTTCTACTTTTGGTACTGAACTTGCAAAAATTTAAACTTACGAAATATTTATCAAACTAATATTAAACAACTGGATTATTAAACCCATAATAAAAATAAAAATATTTTTAATAATTTTTCTGCTATAGTCCTGTTGATTGAGTTCTATCAAAATCCGATGGAAATAACATCATACTATCATATATGTAGGATACTTCGACATGCTATAATGGTTAGCAAACTTGTCTCGCCAAATTAATTACGAATGGGTAGTGAGTTCGATCCTTTGTGGCCTTGTGCCACCTCTAAGCTACTCTTAGAAAAAACATTGTTGGGCTCCTCAACATGGTGTAATTGTTAGAAAGCTTGTCAATTACAACTGAGTAGCGAGTTCGATCCTCACTTTCGGCCTTGCGCAACATCTAAGCTTAGAAAATCGTCTTGTCTCGCTATATTAATTACGACTTCGTGCCACAACTAAGTTACGCTTAGTAAATCACTAAACTTCGACGTGTTGCAATTGTTATCAAGCTTTTCTCGCTAGATCCTCTACAACTAAGTAATGAGTTTAATACTCTACACTTTCGGCCTTGTGCCATATCTCATCTACCCTTGAAAAATCATCGGGAAACATCGACGTGGTGTAATGGTTAGCAAGCTTGTCTCAGTAGATCAATTATGACTCACTGGTTAGTTCGATCCTCACTGGGTGCCCCATACTTTCGGCCTTGTGTCACATCTGAGCAAGCTACGCTTTGAAAATCGCCATACCATCATATATTCGGGAACAGTTTGGGCACCTCGAGGCGGTGTAATGGTTAGCAAGTTTGGCTCGCTAGAACAATTACGACTGAGTAGTGAGTTCGATCCTCACTGGGTGCCCCCTAATTTCGGCCTTATGTCACATCTAAGCTACGCTTGCAAAATCACTATTTCTGGGCACCTCGAGGTGTTGTAATGGTTAGCAAGCTTGTCTCACTAGAACAATTACAACTGAGTAGTGAGTTCAATCCTCACTGGTTGCCTCCTAATTTCGGCCTTGTGCCAAATCTAAGCTACGCTTGGAAAATCACTATATTCGGGAACAGCTCAATACGAATATTTGAACAGTGTTTCTGAATAACAATTAGCGCCAAGACATAATGGATCATTCCATCTTAAATAATTTAAATTAACATAACATTAATTAACATAACATTAATTAACATAAAATTAATTATAAATTAGCGCCAAGTCATAATGGATCATTCCATCTTAAATAAGTTAAATTAACATCATATTAATTAACATAACATTAATTAATATAAAATGAATTATAAATTAGCGCCAAGTCATAATGGATCATTCCATCTTAAATAAGTTAAATTAACATAATATTAATTAACATAACATTAATTAATATAAAATTAATTATAAATTAGCGCCAAGTCATAATGGATCATTCCATCTTAAATAAGTTAAATTAACATAACATTAATTAATATAAAATTAATTATAAATTAGCACCAAGTCATAATGGATCATTCCATCTTAAATAATTTAAATTAACATAACATTAATTAACATAACATTAATTAGCATACAACTAATTAACATAAAATTAATTATAAATTAGCGCCAAGTCATAATGGATCATTCCATCTTAAATAATTCAACAATGTTTTACAGTAATATTTCGTGACTGGACCCGAGGCGCTGATTAATTCAGACAATTTTCATAAATTTGCATTGGTGACTTTTTTTTAATATCTTATTTATATGATTAAAGCGCTTAACAGCTTACGGCCACATCAAATTGAAACACCGATTTCAGTACGATTACTGAAGTAAAGGAACGTCGAACCTGGTCATTACACAAGATGGGTGACCGCTTAGGAATATCCAGTACCGTAAGTTGGGATGTGCGAGTGGTGTAATGGATAATGACTCGGAATTGCTAATTGGATAGCCGAGGTCCAATGGCCGTTGGTTCGTTACATTCAATTACACGCTTTGGAATGTTATGAACCAACGTCTTCTCTCCCAGATATGGGTTAATTATTAAGACTTGTATCACTAAATCATTATTTTTTTTTTTAAATTTGCAATCTAAAAATATTTTCTGGCCTTAAATAACCTGCGAAGGGACGATAAGCCGTAAAAAAAATAAACAATCAATAAATAAAAAAACTTAATATAGAATAAACAAGCGATCACTTACTATAGAAATTACAAGAAAACATTTCTTCTTTAATTCATAATCTGTTTTTGTTGTTGTTGTTCTTGTTGTTGTTAGTCCGAAATAAACATTTAAACATTTTTCTCCTCCTTTTATGTGACGGGTCACTTTAGGATGTGGGTGGTCATGGCTCTCCACAACTTTCTATCCATTGTAGCTCTAAGCAATTTTTTTTCCGACTCATCTCCATTCCGAGCCTTTATTCTTCTCGTTAGGTAGACTACTCGCTGTTTCCCTCAGCGCCTTTTGTTCTAACAGAGGACGAAAAGTGCGACACTGAGATCCGAAGATGTATTAGAATGGCTAAAGATGATTTCCAAAAGCTAAGTAGAGTATTAAGAGACAGAAAAATTAGTTAGAAACAAAGAAAAGGCTACTGAACTGTTACATGATATCTGTCCTTCGATATGGCAGCGAATGCTGGCCAATCTCCTTAAATATGAAGAAGATCCTTGAAGACATCAGGAATGAGGTTCTACAGAAAGATGCTGTTGGTACTATGGACCGAATATGAGAGCAACGACAAGGATTTAGATAAAATGGAAACTAAGGCGAAACTTATACTTAACATCAGGAAGATGCAGTTGAAATTTCTGGAGAACGTAATGAGGAAAGAGGGCTTGGAAAATCTGATACTCACGGGACAGATTGAGGGAAAAGTGACAGAGGAAATCAGCACGTAATATACATAATGATTGAGTAAATGGATGCGTAGAACAGGGTTTGGAAGAAATAACAAAAAACTAAACGACCAAGAGACAGGAAGATGTAAAGCGCCATAATCGCGTACGTCCTAAAAAGACACGGCATAAAAGAAGTTATTGTGTGTGCCAAATTCTCCAAGCCCCCTTTAGTTATTATGTGTCCAGAACTGTCTAACTTTCTTATTTTAAGTATTTTTGTGTCCATTTTCCTAAAAACTTCCTAGTTGCTCACATGATACGCCTATGATATTCTTAGAATCTTTCTGTTGAACTACAGCTCTTTTGTCTCAAGTTTCCACTTCATCTGTGAGAAGAATGCCATACGGAAGGATTGATATTATATAACATGTCAACACCCTATTCTTTGTTTAAAATGCAGTTTT
>OZ010576.1:88216447-88288947 GCA_963932145.1 Acanthosepion lycidas | reverse complement strand
GGCTCAGTTTTGAATTCGGGTTTATGGTCTTTTAACAAGACATAGGCTTCCTTAGTTTGTAGTTTACTGACCCGATCACTAATCAACAGTTTATCAGTAATTGATTTACTGATACTGTTAATCTTATCTATTTGGTTGAAGTTATTTGTATCATTTTTTTTTTTTTTTTGTAGCTTCTGGTTAGACTATCCCTAACTAATGTATCATAATCCTTAGGAGATAACTTATAAAAGTTATCCGTTTTGTCGGATTTAACATATATATCACCAGATTTATTAATGTCTTTGACAATACTTTCAAGACTTTTTTGGAAAGCATTTTTGTATTTGTAGAAGGTTAATCCCTTGACGATATCCAATAGTTCATTTTCAAAAGCAGATAATTGCTTAATAATTGGTGCAGTTTTTAGGCTTTTAAAACCATAAATTTCGCGTTCACACAATGGTTTCTTGTCTTGAAGAAAGAAGTAAGCTTTCCATCTCATTCTTCTGAAAAGGTTTTCCGTTTGCTGCGTTAAATGGACGAAATAATCCCTTTTGTTCGTGGTGGGAATGTTAAGTGATACTCCGAAATTGATTCTATCCATAGTATAAGAATAGAATAGATAGTGCTCGACAGTAATAGGAGCTAATATCCAAGTATATGATTGGTGTATACGGAGTGAATTTCAATAACCAACAATTACTATTCTTAAATGAGTGCTCAATACAAAGTAGAGCATATATATATATATATATATATATATATATATATATATATATATATATATATATATATTCATCCAAAGATAGATTGTTTCACAGCTCTTCAGTGTGGCTAGACGTCGGATTGCTTTGTCGCATGGCAGAGAGAAAATGAAATTTTAACATTTTTCTATTTTCGGTGAGCTCATATTCAGTTGAAGAGCAATGCGCTAATAAAAGTAGGAGCCACTGTTTTTAAAATTCCCCTTTTCTCAAGAGAGCCCAACCGGATTTCCCTGGGGCATATATATTATCATCCACAGAATGAGTGTTTCGTTGTATCATAGTTCTTCAGTGTGGTTAGATGTCCGATTGCTTAAAGCAGGGATCGATTTGACATTAGTCAGAGATCCTAACCATAGGCTATCGTCGTATGGCAGCGAGAAAAGGAATTTTTAACGTTTTCTATGCGAAATACGCCAGTGTCCCGTAGAGCTCAATTCAGTTGAAGAGCAATACGTTAATAGAAGTATGAGTCATAGTTTTTATAATTACCCTTTTCCTAAGAGAGCTCAAACGAATTTTCCCATGTGTGTTTGTAGGATGTATAATAGTATCTGAAAGAATAGTTAAGATCATGAGACAAAGTGGAAAATGTATATACGACGCGTTTTGTCAAGAGCGTTTGCTCTCTCTCTCTCTCTCTCTCTCTCTCTCTCTCTCTTTGGCTTCTTCTGGTTAGAAGTAAAGAAAGACAAAAGTGTATGTCACGAAAAATACGTTGGTATTTCTGAGGAAAAATGGGGAGCCATAAATCAAATTCTATTTTCGCATCTATGGACGGACTCAAGAGAGAGTCTACGCGTTTGTTCGTTTGTTTTATATATATATATATATATATATATATATATATATATATATATATATATATATATATATATATATGTGTGTGTGTGTTGGACCCATTTGATATCTATTGAATTAAATAAGACCACCGAATATGTCTCTCTCTCTCTCTCTCTCTCTCTCTATATATATATATATATATATATATATATATATATATGTGTGTGTATGTATGTATGTATAGGGTGAGATGGATAAATTGTTGTCTAAATTACGCAAAAATGAAAATAACGTTGACATCCCATTTTAACAAAAATTACACAAAAATATCTTCAAATACTAAAGCGTAAGTTTATTCAATAAATTCGCCATTTGGCTTCAATCACGGAGACTTTGGAATCTCCTGAAACTCTTTTAGACGTTCTCATTGTATAATTTGGTGAATGCTGCCATAATCCTTGCCTTCAATTAATCTTTGGTTTTACAAGGAGTTGTTGGTCTCTCGCTCAAATGTGCACTACACATAATAATCAAGCGGTTGCAATCCGGAGAGTTAGATTGCCAGATGTAAAGGCTGATGTGGCCGTAGAAATTGTTTGACAGCCATGACTGTATTCACCTGCTTGTACGGCATGGGGCAGAGTCTTGTTGCCAGATATAGGTTCATCGAGCAGCCACCCTCTTGAGACCCAGGATAGCACTACATTCCCCAAGACACTTGATGTAGTCATCTGTGTTGAGTTTGAGGCTCTATAGAAAGAGGAATGGAGACATAACGTCTTCATCGCTAGTGATCACACAAAACAACTTCGTAATTACCATTAGACTCATTCAACTCTTTCTGAATCTTCTTGACACCCTAACACTTTAAAATGTTCGTATTGGAGCTTCTTACGCGAATGCCAACCAATAAAGAATGCTGTTTCCAAATTTCTGATGTTTTTAATTTCGTCATGATGCTCTGTTTCTCTCAGACGGTGTCAACTGAACCTAATATAGTGTGCAACCGAAAAATCAAAAACAAACATACATATATATATATATATATATATATATATATATATATATATATATATATATATATATATATTAGGTTGGTGCAAAAATAATGTCGTTTTCTCACATATGTTACTTTTATATATGATTTCTGAATTAATTCATTGATATATATAGCCATGTTATATATCATTTTGAAGCGCGTTTTTCGCTCTATCGAATCGTGTTATTCGTTACCGTTCTCAATCTCTTGATTCTTTTTTTGCAGGCTTTTCGACAGCATGGACAAAATTCAAATCCGCACGATTTTCTTGTTCCAGTTCAAACTAGGCCGAAAAGCTGCCGAGACAGCTCGTGATATCAATGATGCATTTGGCCCAGGAACCACTAACGAACGTGTGGCACAACGGTGGTTCAAGAAATTTCGCAATGGTGACGAGAGCCTCGAAGATGAAGACGGTCGCGGCCGGCCGACTGCGGTTGATAACGAACATTTGAAAGCCTTAATTGAAGCCGATTCTCGCAAAACCACACGAGAAGTTGCTGTTGAACTCGAGGTCGACCACTCAACAGTCGTTCGCCATTTAAAGTAAATAGGGAAGTCAAAAAAGTTGGATAAATGGGTGAACGATAAGCAAAAAATCGTCAAAAAACGACATTATTTTTGCACCAACCTAATATATATATATATATATATATATATATATATATATATATATATATATATATATATATAGTGTGCGATGGGAAATGGGAAAATTTTGTATTTTAAATTTCCCGCATGCACGTCTTTTCCTTTTTACTTTGTCAATTGCACAGTATATATATATATATATATATATATATATATATATATATATATATATATATATATATATATGTGTGTGTGTGTGTGTGTGTGTGTGTACTTATGTGTGCGCGTGTTTTTTGACGTCATGACAACTATTCGTGCATACATGTGTGTGCGTATTTTGATTAGGGATAACGATTAATTTTTCACCGCTTTGTCATTGGCTTACTTCCAATAAATGATTGGAAGGAAGTGATTTATTTGTTTGTTTGTTTTTTTTTTATTTTATTTTACGTTGCTCGTCACTGATCGAAAACTAGGGCATCTGTTTTCAGTGCAAACGGACTTTACATTGATTTCTTTCTGAGTAAAACAGCGACAGGAGCATATCTCAAATGTCCCAGTGACATGGCAATATTAGTTTTGTAGGTATCTAAAAAAAAAAACGCGATTCCTTATGTTTAAAATGCATTTTAGTGAATGAAAAATATTTCTTAAAGCTTGCATTTTAGGTATAATTATAAGTTCAAAGTTTAAATTTGATTTTGCCAATAAGCAAAATAATTTGGTCTATTTCAAACCGAATTTAGATTGATTGAATTTTCTTTCTTTCTGTTATCAGTAAAATGTATAAATCCGTCTATAATGACTAAAATCAATAAATTAATTCTCTTCATTAAAACATATATTTTTCAGAAATGTTATTTGAGGAAAATTAGGTGACTTAAATTTTAATCTGAATTTAGAAAATATTACTTATTTAAGCTTAAAATATTGCAGAAAACCTTTTTTTTAACTGGAATGGTTATTTTCTGATGTGTTGAATAATTTATTGACAGCCCGAAATTTTGGAAATTAAGGAGGATGGAACTGAAAGAAATTGCTTGATAAATACAATGCGAACCCCCTTTTTTTTAACTACTCAGTGATCCTAAAAGTTTAAGAAACTATTTTACGCAATCTAATATTTTATTGAATTTTAGGTACTTTGGCCTTATTGTCTTACGAAGACCTATGTTGAGAAAATGTTAGAACATAATCAACAAATTGTGAATGTATTATTGGTGTCTCTCGTATTTTATGATAATTTGTATGAACATCCGTATTTACAAACATCGACACGTTTATACACACGCAAAATCAAAATTATTTTTAAAATACTAAGGGTCGATGAAATGTAGTGATCTTTTCCATTTGCAATACATTTTTAATTTAAGAACAATATCATTTGACCACTACAAATTAATACAGAATTTTAAAGCATCTAAAGATTTACAAATTATTCCAATTAAAATTTTAAAAAATGAAAACAATTCTCGTAAAAATTCATTATTCAACGATTTTTTCTCTTAGAACAGTAATTTCTATAATATATTTTATTCATAAAAGCAATTAGAAGCATGTCTAATTAAACAATATCTTTTTTTTTTCATTTTTTTATTATACGATTCAGAGCAGATATTCAACAATTGAGGGTCCTGTTTGACCAAGGAGATTGGATTATTTAAATACTCCGAGGACTTGTCCTTATAACAAATATAAATATTAAGCTGTCCATAAATGAGTTTCTCGAAATTTCATAAAAGTTGTGTGTAAAAGATGTAAAAAAGAATATTTGACAAAGATTTTCTAAAAATAAAACCCTAAAAATAATTTCATTCATTTGTGAGAAAGTCCTAAAAATTGAATTAAAATCCGACAATTATCTTTATTTTTTCAAATCAGTGTTTTTTTCACAAAAATAAAACGCTCAAATTTCCGTACAAATGTAATAACCTGTTCTTTGTTCTTCCTTGGGACAAACTACGAGCGGAGCGGCCATGTTCACACCGTAACAGTAACAAGAAAACTGACTCGATTAAAGTCAAACTCCGGTCATACGACCACAATAGTAACAACTATAATCACGCATGAGCAGAAAGCAATGTGACAAACCTAAAGAAGACATCTTATGGCGAAATTGCGATTAATTTTTTTACTTACTCTTCTATATATATATATATATATATATATATATATATATATATATATATATATATGAACTTAAATTAAATCCTGCATGGGCTTTCGACCCTTATATATATTTGAACTTAATTTCAATCCTTCATGAACTTCCGCTCCTTAGCTATGATTAATTAATGATGAATATGTTATTTTCGTTTGTGATTGATTTCATCACGATTCTTCTGTTAAGCTTGGAGAGTAATTATACATTCTTATTGCTCAAAGTAGAGTTCAACAGTGTTATAAAAGCTTCAGAGAATTCCAGTAAGATATCTTTAATCATTTTGAAGATACAACTTAGTTTAATCAAACAATTGGACTTTTGCTTTTGCACGATTTTATGGACAATTTTGCTGTTATACCTGGTATATTTAGAGACAGGGGAAATTATTGCGAGTAGCGCTATCGAATGTTATAAATTATAAATCTGCGTCCTGATTTTTTTTACAATTTTTCCTTTCCCAAAACAACATACATGTTTGTAAAAATATTTTTTTCTAAATAAAAAAAAACTGCTAAGTTCATAACCTATTGTTATTTTAAATATATAATACATAAAGTAACCCCAAATTAGAATAATTTCAGTATTAAATGCATAAAGAAATTCAACATTATTATTTACTCACTTTCGTTATTAGATAATAATTAGCATCAGCCATAATTTACCTCGACTTTTCAGTTAACCTGATGAGTGTCTCTTAAATTAAAAAAAAAAAAACAACATTTTTACTTTTGTTTAAGGCTCGTAAATTTGAATACCTTCAGAACGAAACTACTCTCATTTAATCAGCATAGAAAAACGTTCCTGTCTGCCATCAGCATGGCAGATGCCAGACTTATGGAGAGCAACACATTGCACTTTCTTGTTCTCACGTTTTCAGCTGACTTGGGGTGAAAGGACTAAGATGGAATCAGTAACTGCATCTACAAGGAAAATTGGGTCACAGTGTCGTGCCGGACGATTTTTCTCGTCAGTGTTCGTCTTATACATTTACAATTCTACCAAAGTCTGTGCATTGAATGCTAGTGCTCCTGCTAATCAACTCCAGCTTCTTGACAAAATCCAATGAAAGATCTGCAATGTAATCTATCATGACCTGGCATCTCCACTTCAGCTACTTTCTCACCGACATGCCGTGGCTTCCCTCTGTCTTTTCTACAAATATTTTCATGGCTACTGCTCTGACGAGATTTCTTTCCCTGGTGCCAGGACTTCGTGAGTTTAACCGTGCTACTAGATTGGCTTCTAGGTCCCACTCTTGTACTGTTGAAGTAGGTAAATGTAACCGTCACTTCTATACCAACAGTTTATGTTCTCGCACTTCCCGCTTGTGGAACTCACTTCCGTTTCCTTGCTTCCCTGATAACTACAATCTTCAAAAATGTAATTGCGACACCAGTCATCATCATCTGTTGTTATCCTTTCCTCGCCCCCCTATATTCAGTCTTTTTTACCTTCCCCCTCTGTAACACCCCTGCGTACTAGTGGCTTTCCCGCCATTCTTGGGATGAAATTATTAAAAGAAATAAAATAATAATATTTATTGAAAAAAAAAAATCCTAACATTGGCTTTGATAAAGTCCATTAGAGGACGAAACACGTCGGCTAAGATAAGTTTTCGTTTTGTCTTTATTCATATATATTTTCTGCCAAAAAGTTCAATTTTCGTTTCGTCTGACCAAAGTACATCTTCCCAAAATGCAGCAGGTTTGATACAATGCTCGTTTACAAAATCCAGTCTAGCAAGAACGTGTTTTCGCTTAAGAAGTGTTTTATTCCTTGAGAGAAACTCCTCAAAAAGATGCCATATCGACGAAGTGAACGACTAATTTTATCCGTATTCACGTTTACTCCACTTACTTCTAGTCCTCCCTGAAGTTCTTGGGGCTCGTTGCCAATAATCTTGCAGTAAGTTCCGTTACCTTTCTAGGACGACCAGAGCCTCTTTGTGGACGAATGAAATACCACGTCTTCCAGTCACGAACTATCGTACCAACTGAACTCAATGGCACATTTAACTGACTAGATATCTTCCTATAATCACGTCCATTTGTATGAGGGTCAACAATACGTTTATGGAGGTCTTGATCAATTATTTTGCTTTTCCCCATTTCATCCATGTTGAAAAGTTGGTTAACAGAAAAAGAATGACGCAATGCTTTTAATTTAAGTAATTTGTATCATTCTAAAAAAAACAAGCCTATCCTAATTTGGAACATTCTAGTAAAATTTGAACACTTTTATATAAGAAAAAAGCTGTAAATATGTGTTCTAAACTTTTGAGTTACTAAATATCGGTTTTTCTTCGTGGGATACTTTTTTGACTGTTTTTTATTTTTGTTAAATCTGATTGTTTGATTGATTACCTAAATATATGTTCTACGAGCAGTTGAAGTTTCAATAATCTAAATTTTTTTAGGTATTTCTAATACAAGAAATACCTAAAAAAATTTGTAATATGTCGTAAAATTTTGCGTAGCACTGTATATAAATTTGTAAATCTGTATGTAAATTTTGCGTAGCACTGTATATATATCCGACAACTTTCTTATATCCGGGTTACACTATATATATATATATATATATATATATATATATATATATATATATATATATAGTGTAACCCGGATATAAGAGAGTTGTCGGGACCGGAGAAGTTTCTTATATCCGGATTTCTCTTATATCCGGGTTTGTTCTAATTTATATACATTAACACAGGCTCTAATTTGGGACCAGATAAAATCTCTCTTATATCGGGGTTTCTCTTATATCCTGGTTACACTGTATATACACAAATGAATTCCAAAAAGAATTTCAAGTAGAAATACTATTGGATTTTTAAACTCTTTCATAACTTCTGGAACATTCCTCATAAGCAATAATTACCAATTAATGCCATTCATTTTCTGTGACATTCGATCAATGATGTACTCTCTGCAACGTCAACATTCTTTAGTTCATTGTAAGTGCATTTATGTTTAGGAATTAGAGCAGGATGACAATGTTTCATCGTAAATGTCCATTGGTGGCGTCATTAGGCACAAAATTAACCCAACAGAAAGAAAAAGCTATCATAAACACGTTATAGAATGCGTCTTTGATGAGTTGCGGGGGGTTGTTACAAATTGTTTTATAGACGGAAAATACATTAAATTGACAAATAAGAAATTTGATCATTACCAGGGTCGACGCGTACATTGTCCATGTTAGTTCATCTGCAGATCAATGCAAGAAGTTGGTGTGAATTCAAGCAAGAATATCAGCAAGGTGTGAACGAGGTAATGAGAATTAACGGACCAATGAGAAACATCGACATTTTGACTAACGGACATATAAGTTTGTTAGTTGTTCTCAGCAGAACTAACTGCACTCTGTCAAGATTAGCACTTTTTTCTTTATTGAAGGGCAAAATTGTTCGCAGTCAAGGTTAGATGTAGCGAAATCTAAATGCTCGGAATATATATTTCCTCAAGCTACGATTTACCATAATAGTACTTCAGAATTCTCTTAAAAGAAATCAACTCTTGACTCAGTTTCGAGGCAGAAGATTTTCCCAGTGATGAACTCGACTTTATATTTAAATCATCATGGGTAATGCTAATATTAGCATTTTCCTTATAATGATTTTCCAAGCGTAGCTTAGATGTGGCACAAGGCCGAAGGTATGGGGCACCCAGTGAGGATCGAACTCACTACTCAGTTGTAATTGTTCTAGCGAGACAAGCTTGCCAATCATTACACCTGCTCGAGATGCCCAAAAATGATTTTCTGAGCGTAGCGTAGGTGTGTCACACGACCGAGAGTATGGAGCACCCAGTGAGGATCGAACTCACTACTCAGTCATAATTGTCCTAGTGAAACAAGCTCGCTAACCATTACTCAGCCTCGAGGTGTTCTAGCATTGTCCTTATAATAATAAAATAATTCGGCATTCAGTAGCCTGTACTGCTGTTGGTTGAAATTTATAAAATAATTCTATTAAATCCATCTTGTACATTTACAAATCTATCATTTGTGCCTGCATTGAATACTGTTGCCATATCTGATCTGGTGCTCCTGCTGTACATCTCGAAATTCTTGGCAAAATCCAAAGAAGGATATGTAATGTAATCGATCCTGATTTGGCATCACTACTTCAGTCACTTTCTCACCGACGTGACGTGGCTTCTCTCTGTCCTTTCTACAAATATTTTCATGTCAACTGATTTAACGAGCTTTTTTTCTTGGTGCCCCGAATACATGAATCTCAACGTGCTACTAGATTGGCAAATAGGTCCCACCGTTTTACTGTTGAAATAGCTTAATGCAAACGTCACTTCTACTCCAACAGTTTAATTTCTTAGCTTCCCACCTGTGGAACGGACTTCCGATTTCTTGCTTCCCTGATAATTACAATCCTAAAATGTTAAATGTATCGTTATTCGCCATCTTCTGTTTGTTAAATATGTATTATCGTTATCAATATTACAGCTCCAATTTCAACCTAGAAATTTCAGATAACCTGTGAACGATTATGGATCTCCACAACTTTCTATCCTTTATAGATCTTACTGAATTTTATCTTTTTGCCATTCCATCCACACACCCATTCCGCAATTTATTCATGCTCGCCAGTAGATTTTCCATTTCTTCGCCCTTTCCTTTTTGCCTATGATATTATCTGTGAGTGTCAATATCTCCTGCTTCATAAGAAGAAGAAGAAGAATTTTGCTATTTGTAGATAGTTTTAATCTGTAAGTTTATGAGGACTTGCCATTAAAGTTGGATCTTGATCTGTCTAGCTTTGAGATATTTTCTACTTATAACAAAAGCGAATACAGATACTAGAGATGTTTTTAATGCATATAAATGACTCAACAGTTATATTTACAAAGTAAACATTTTGTTTTATTAATTTTACCCCAAGCAAGACGATATTGCCACTAAGACTCAGTGTGTTACTGTGAGTGAAAGAAAATGAGAACACTTTAGCGAAGAGAAAGGACAATAAAAGAACAGGTTTCAGGGAGAGAGAGAAAATGACGATTGGCGTTGCCTTTAAAATTTTACAGATTGTAAGTGGCAGGGAAGAAAAAAACCGAATAGAGTTCCACATGCGAGAAGTGCGAGAAAAGAAACTACTATAGTACAATACACAGTTGCATATTTCTCGTTTAACAGTAAAACGGTGCAGTAAACGGTGGAAACCTAGTAGTACGCTTAAATTCATACTGCGTATTATGGGAGAGAAAACATAAAATAACACAAAATTAGAAAGATTTTATTGAAAGACGCTAAAAGTTGAAGAAGAGGGTAGAATCGATAAAGATATGGTTCTAATGACGAAACCCGAAATATATGTCTTACAGAGCATGTTAGCAACCAGAAAGTATTAAGGGAAACAGAAGCTACAAAGAAACTGCTGTTAATATTCAGAAAAATAACAGCTAACATTTTTCGGATACCTAATGAGAAAAGAAGACTTGGAGAATATTACACTCATTACAACATATTGAAGGCAAAAAAACAAACAGAGGAAAACAACTAGTAACTAGCTTACGTAACACGTCTGAATAAATGGATGACAAAACAAGGACCCCCAAAGCAAAATAGGCATGATAAATTTGTATGAGTCATTTATAGCAAGAAAAAAAAAACAGAAGGTTTTGCCTACGTCCTGAAATTACATAACAAAAAAAAGAAGAACGTATTTATTATAAATTTAAAATTTCGTAACTTATATTAAACTAGAACATTTTATACATGATTTAAAAAAAAACACTTTTATAAGTAACTTCACGAGAATAGGCTGCGCTTCGTGTAGTTTCGTTCAACATCTACATTACTAAAAAAAAAAAAATTAACCAAATAACTAGAGTTCGTAAATATATTTGTCAGATCGAGACTTTCATTTGGATAACGTGTATTGCGCCAACTTCGTTCACAAATATCTAAACTGTCTGTTGTACACAACCACTTTCTCAGATCAATAGTTAAAAGTAATTTCTCGGTAATGAAGAATATTGGTGCTAGCCTGGATCATCCTTCTTCGAACTCCGTGGACTGACGCTACAGAACCACAAACAATTATCCAAAAATAAGAGAAACTATATTACTTGAGGACTTTCACCAGCAGCAATAACTAAAATAGATATCACACGTAACTCAAAGAGAAAATCATGACATAATTAAAATGTTGATTTCAACATTACTTAAAACAAAAGGTTTAGAAAGGAAGCGATAAGAGTCTAATGACTTGAGAAACCTATTCTAAAAAGCCGTAAGTTGGCATATGCATTTTTTTATATTTAAGGCATGTTTTATTTTTTTTTTTTTTCGTGTTTCTGGTTTTTTTTGTTTTTTTTTCATATATTTTGTCATATATCTTCGGTATATCTCTTTTTCTCATGTCTTTATTTCTATCTTTACTTTTTGGCTTTATCAGCGTTACCAAAAGAAAACACAAAACAGAAGTACTTCCTTCTAAGTGGCAATGTAAGAAATAGGTGATAAAATGGACATGAATTTCCACTCCAGACAATATCTTCATCTAAAAAAAATAAATTTAAAAAAATAACAAAACAAAAAAAAAAACATCACAATAAGCATTGTCTTTTGATTCTCTGTCTTTATCCGAATCTACAACAGCAGTCAGGGCTGCATCGGTCCGAGCAGACCACAGCACAATAAGAGAAATTAACGCCAATAATAAGTGTCTAGTTTTGAAGTGCAGTAAGGCACCGGACAGGACCATCTATGAACTGGCGATTAAACGACTGCATCGTTGGTGCAATGGTACGTCGAGCATTGGGACAAGGCTAAGACAATGGGCGAGCGGCAAGACTGATCTTTGGCCCTCTTAATGGAGTCCCGTCGTAATTGACATGCAATTACTTTGTCATTTACTTCAAAAGAGGAGAGGTCCCGAAGCCTGCAAACTTTATTTACATTGTCTCTGCTGACAGCATGGAATGAGGCAGATATAATTACGAGGTGATATCCACTATTTTATGCCAACACTGTCTACAATTATAGATATTGCCTCTAGTGTTCAGAACCGGTCTCTACTTCAATTTTTGCCTTCTTTTCTTTTCTGTGTAAGTAGAACAATACTACTACTACTACTACCAATAATAATAATAATAATAATAATAATAATAATAATAATGGTGATCTTTGAAGATCTTTAAAAAAAAACTACCAAAATACAAGGATCTTGAAGAGGAAATCTAAAAAAAAATATGGTACATGAGGACATCGATAAATTGTAGTTAGAGCGCTCAGATTGATTGGAAAAGACTCCGATAGACTCATTGAAGGGATTCTTGGTAGTCCATACCTTAAAGAAATACAACAAATTGTACTCACAAGTACAGCACACACACATTACAAAAGGCTTTATCTATATACAATTTGTGCGATCTTATTTTTATATTTTTATTTTTTTATAAATGATCAATGGACAATGTCATGAAGCCATTTCTGACCTTATGTCTCTGGTTGGGACCCGGAAGAAAATGTATTACGACAGAAATCAAAGTAAGTAATAATAATAATAATAATAATAATAATAATAATAATAATAATAATAATAATAATAATAACTGATGTTAATAATAAAGGGAATAAATTTTCTAATTTTAAGATATTTACGCTAATGAAATTCTGTATTAAATGACGTAAAATGATTTTAAATATTTCTTAAAATATAACTGAAATATTAACAGCTATGGTATATAAAAAAAGACTTAATAATCAAAGCTGTCGAAGAAGCTATAAATTCCACTAGGATAGCCGAGGTGTCGTTTTCGACACCTTCAAATTAACAAATTACTATGGAATAACTAGTTTTGGTTGGATGCTGAGGCTTATAGACAATTATTGAATTTTAGCAAAGATGCTTAACAGACTTAATTCTTTAAAAAATATTCAATGGAATAGCTGATATTTGAGGTTTTACCTTGAATGGCCTAGGTGTCGTTTTTGACACCTAGGCTATTTATAGGGTAAATGTATTGAAAAATTTCTCACAAGCAATAATACTTGTGTTTATGTGCCCTAGCTATCTATTTATCTATCTATCCATACACACACACACACACACACACACATATATATATATATATATATATATATATATATATATATATATATATATATATATATATATATTATAAATTAATAGACTTAAAATATGGTTTTTCGCTACACAGTTCCAACCATGTTTCAAAAATGGAATCTAAAAGCCCCGAATTTAATTTTGTAATTAAATTAAAGACTTTAATTAAAGACATTAGTTCCATTTCATCTTCAAGCGAAAATTCGCTTGAAGATGAAATGAAACTAATGTCTTTAATTTAATTACAAAATTAAATTCGGGGCTTTTAGCTTCCATTTTTGAAACATGGTTGGAACTGTGTAGCGAAAAACCATATTTTAAGTCTATTAATTTATAATATTAATGCTCTGTAAATTTACATTGAGCACTATTTTGTAAAAATAAAAATATCTATAAGAACACCGGATTATATATGTTACTGTTCTTTCTTTTTATTAATATATATATATATATATATATATATATATATATATATATATATATATATATATATATATATATATATAATTACTTTCTTTCAGCATGAGGTATACTAATATTTGTCATTTTCTGTTCAGACTTGTTATTCCTGACTTGAATATTGAATATATTAGACATGGCTGCTTCACGGCATAATGTAAATAAATAAGTCAAAAGAGCTGTCCATCCTAGTGTTAAGAAAGCTATTAACGGTTATAAATGATCCATACATGTATTTTTAAGCATTTATTGGGCTCTTTTAAATCGGGCATTAATTCTTATTACTGTAAAGGTTATATTTAATGGATACGGGTTTGTGTAGAAAATCCAGTTCTTTTTTTTATTTAGAACACGAAATTAATGTTTGACGCGACTATATAAAAGTCTTAATGAAGAAAAGAGAATTCGAACCTGTATTCACTTTTTAGTCAGTAGGAAAACGTGATTTACGATTAAGCTACAGCGAAGCAAAGTTTAATTGCCCTACTTAAGAAATATGCACATCTCGTCTGAACCTTTCGAAGTTTATATCTACTAACTTCTTTTCAAGCATACGGCCACATCACGTTGAAACTCCGGTTCCTGTACAACGAAGTTAAGCATTGTCATTCCTGGTCAGCACCTAAATGTGTGGCTGCTTGGGAGTACCAAGTGTTGTAAGCTTGGAAGTGCGGTTGGTGTAATGGATAAAGCTTCCGATTTGTAAATCGGGGCGTTGAGTTCGAATTCCTGTTGGGTTCGTTTATATTCACTTAAGCGCAAATACCCTTATGAAAGGTATGAATCTACCTATTCTCCACCCCATCTATTGGTTAATTAGAAATAATTGCATCAATAAACCATTATTAACTCCATTCCGCAATACTTACGATCTAAGAATATTTTCTAGCCTTAAATAATCTGCAAAGGGTGGACAAAGCGTAGAAAATTAATCAATCCAAAAACAGGATTAAATTAACAATAGCAAAATTTATTGTTAATAAATAGTAGGTTGGTGCAAAAATAATGTCGTTTTCTCACATAGTAACATATCTGAGAAAACGACATTATTTTTGCACCAACCTAATATGTGTGAGCTAAAAAATAATATGATCTGAAGTTATCGCTACCTTTAATTTAGTGATGCGTTTATGACACGATATTTGACAATAAAATAACATAACTAATAAAATCATAATTTCATGCATATCAACCATCCGTCCTTGAATGGAATATTGCCGTCATATATAGTCTGCTACCCCCGCCGTACGTCCCTAGGTTCCCGACAAAATCCAGAAACGCAATGCGATAGGTTCTGATCTCGGCATCCAGTCTACAGTCGCTTTCTCACAGACGTGCCCTGGTTTCCTTTGTCTCTTCCACAAGTATTTTCTTCTTTCGTCTGTAGAACTCCCTTCCTCTTGCTTGCTTCTTTGATACCTATTAGGTTGGTGCAAAAATAATGACGTAATAATGTCGTTTTTTGACGTTAAAAAATACGTCAAAAAACGACATTATTACGTCATTATTTTTTGCACCAACCTAATATAATCTTCAACTATTTCCCTCGTTCTTGTTACTTGTCCTTCTTTATATCCTTTCCTCAAACCCGCTTCTTTACACTTGTTCTCAATCCTCTGTAACCCCTTGCGTGCTAGTGGCACTCCTGCCTTGCTTGTGGTGAATTGCTTGTGGTGATTTGCTTGTGGTGAATTGCTTAAAGATATATACGAGGGTCATTCAATAAATCATTTCGGTATAAGGACTTCTAATACAGATAGAAGCTTACTTTTTTTTTAATTTTTCAACGTAGTCTCCCAGCACTGTCACACACTTTTCCCATCTTTGCACAAGCTTCCGTATTCCCTCAGCGTAAAAATCTTGGGACTGATGTCTCAGCCAGTCGCTCACAACACTTTTGACTTCATCGTCACTTTTAAACTTCGTGCCTCTCGTGAACGCTTTCAAGGGACCAAACAGGTGAAAGTCTGAAGGGGCAAGGTCTAGGCTGTAAGGGGGATGAGGGAGCAGTTCCCAGCCCAGCTCTTTGATGGTCTGCAGCGTTTTGGCTGCTGTGTGAGGCCTTCCGTTGTCATGATGCAAGATGACTCCTTCTGACTGATGATCCCTGCGTTTGTTCTTTATGTCTTTCTTGACCTGCCTCAGCAGTTCACAGTAGTCCTTCTGTCAGACTGTAGGCCTCCCAGGCCAGTCTTCATTCTCAACAATGCTCCGTCCTTCTTTTAAAATTTTGGCTCGCTTGTAGACATTTTTTTTGGCTGAAACATGTGGCAGCATACATAGTTGACATTCTTCTATGAATTTCAACTGGTTTGCACCCTTCAGCAACCAAAAACTTGATAACTAACCGCTGTTCAATCCTAGAGCATGCTTCTTGGTCTGCCATCTCTCAAAGTTTTTTTTTTAATCTGCAAAAGAAATTAAATCCATGTGAAAAAGAAGTAAAACAAAAAAAAATAAAAATAAAAAGTAAACTTCTATCTGTATTAGAAGTCCTTATAACGAAAAATTCACCTAATTATTGAATGACCCTCGTATATATATATATATATATATATATATATATATATATATATATATATATATATATATATATATATATAATTATTTATTTAAAAATATGATTCCATATAAATTTTTAAAAATATGATATGATTCCATATGAATTTTAAAAATATGATTCCATATGAATTTTTAAATAAATAATTATATTTATGCTCTACTTTCGTATCGAGCACTATTTTTAAAAATAATTACAAAAATACTAAGGAACTTTGGATTATTTACCAAACCAGTTTCTTTCCTATTTTCCACAATATTTTCACATATATATATATATATATATATATATATATATATATATATATATATATATATATATATATATATATATATATATATTGTAGGTTTAAAAATGACGTATTTCATTAACACCTTGTAAAAATGTCTGACAATTGATATCCACTGTTTGTCTATAATAATCCAAATGCAATTCATAAAAGTTACATGAAAAATGGTTTACGCGTAGGTATGTACGCCGTGTATGCTTGTTTAACAACCACTAAACCCGGACAAAAATTATTGTAGATGTTTATTAGTATATATGGCTCACTGGTAGCAACAGCAGATATCGGATGTTAAAAAAATCTGCGCTTGTGTCGGTCGTAGTGGGTTAGTAAATAGCGACTGCTATTTTTTTAATAAACGTTTTATACCTGTAGATAGTATCCCGGAGCATATAGAAAACTAATAATACATTATGAATCATTCTGTCGATTTCTGGCTATATCTATACTGTGAAAAGATTCCGTTCAAGTGATATTATTTGTTTGGTGCAGTCGGCATACGGTCGGGGCAAATTTAATTATATTTTTAAAGCAGCTAAAATGATGATAGCGAATATAAGAATTGTTGGTTTTAATAGCAGCTTACTTCTTCCTTGTTGCATGTGTCCTGTCCCTTCAGAACTTGTGCGATCATGGTTGTCCACAACTTCCTGTTTTTTATAGCCCTTAGTAAGATCTATCTTTTTGCTATATCTCCTAATACCTGTTCTAACAAGCCATTAAACAAACTTGTATGTTATGCACTGTTTTCTTCTGTTTCTCTTCCCTCCATTATGTAATGTAAGTGTCAAATCCCTCTTTCCACTCCAATAATTTCAAATTCTTTCTGATGCTATGTCCTTTTTGTTTTCCATTTTCTCTAAAACTTCGTCGCGTTCATTCAATGTTATTCTCAGCATCCTTCTGTAGAACCGTATTTCTCTTGCCTGCAGTTTCTTCCCCATCTGAGATTGTCGGGCATTCACTGCCATATTGTAGTAGGCATCTTACTGAATACTTCAGAAGAACTTTGGATCCGCCTTTCTTTAGTGTTGCCAAAACAACCTCTGATGTGAAAACTGTTGAATACTTAAAGCTTAATGCAGAATAAAAAAATTATTATGGTATAGTTATATGAAATTAGGCGGACAAATAATGGAGACATAAGGATCAAGATTTACCATTTATATTAATGTCATTCTCAATTCTTTTCGGTTAAAATGCGTAACTGATGCTAGTTTAGAAGCGTCGAGGATTGGACAGATACGACATTCAGATTAAGATTAAAACGGACATAAATGCAAACAAACAGTATAAATATTAATGATATGGAATTTTGATTTGACGTTAATGTGTTTTGACAGATTTTCTTTATTCCAAGCGACAAAAAACACCAACTTTCTCTTTTCAATTCCAATTGCTAAATTTCAAATATTTTCATAGTTCAAGAGATAAAGGCAGTTCCTATCTTTTGGCAAGTTTCAGAATATTTGATTCGTGTTCATGTCAGATAATCCTTCTTAATTTCGGATCCTCTCTTAATTTCGTCTGAACACTTTCTACGGAAATAGCGATAGATTAGCGTGAGGCTTGCGATATTTCGTCTGTAAAAAAAGAGGTTGTAGAGGGGAAAATAATTCCTCACCGACGAGGACGAGGAAATGATTTTCGACACTGAAAAATGAAGATCCTGCTCAAATCTGGCAGCAGTCCACCTTTTTCGTCCTGATCTGCCTCCTGTAAAGCAGGAGGAATCAGATATTAACTAGAGCGCTTACAGGGAACCGACCATTTTCCCATTATCTTTAGTAATGGGTCGTATTTAAAAATTCCACTTGAGGTCTAGGTTGAGTTTAAGTCCCAATGGATGCTTATGGCACGAGGCCTCCCTGAAGGAACATCTGTTCATTGCGATTGGTGAATTTTTTTTCGCCCAATCGGCGATGGTAGAAGATTTACTAATTTGGTTTTCGAGACATTAAATGTGACCAGCCAGTTTTTCATACACTGGTCAGATTCAGAGGAGAGATCATCTGCCAAGCTCTAATTATCTCGAGTTTTGTAGGTGCGCCTATGGCAAAACACGGATTGAAAGAAATAGAAGACAAATATTTCTAATAGAAACAAATGATAGGAACCTGTGGAGAGTCATGATTGCCCAAGTCTTGAAGGGACATATGACATAAAATAATTACACAAAATTAAAAAATAAGAATAACGATAATTTTTTAATATTAATATTAATAATAATGATAATAATAATAATGATAATAAATAATAATAATAATAATAATAATAATGATAATAAATAATAATAATAATAATAATGATAATAATGATAATAAATAATAATAATAAATAATAATAATAATAATAAGGATAAATAATAATAATAATAATAATAATAATAATAATAATGATAATAAATAATAATAATAATAATAAATAATAATAATAATGATAATTAATAATAATAATAGAAATGATAATAAATAATAATAATAAATAATAATAATAAATAATAATAATAATAATAAGGATAATAAATAATAATAATAATAATAATGATGATGATAATAAATAATAATAAATAATAATAATGATAATAAATAATAATAATAATAATAGTAATGATAATAAATAATAATAATAATAATAATAATAATAATAATAATAATAATAATAATAATACATTCAAAAAGAAATTTCAAGTGGGTGAAGAATTGAAAATAAACCATAATACATCTATTGCAGCCTCAGAGAACCTAAAAAAAGAAAGGAAATGCAAATGTAATATACCAAATGCAGAAACGAAGGCAAGATAAGCTTCTTCCATTTTCAATACTCTGCACGTACCAAACAGTGGTTACGTAGAACAGGGTTAAAAGATGAAACCGAAGGTTTTATTCTTGATGCTCAGGATCAATGCTTACTAAATAGAATATAAGGATTTTGAAGTGGAAATCTAAAAAATGTGGTACATGAGGACATCAATAATTTTAGTTGTAGTTGGAGTCTTCAGATTGGTTGGAAAAAGTTCTGAGAGATTCAGTGAATTGATTCCTGGTAGCCCATTCCTTAAAGAAATACAAAAGATTGTACTCAAAAGTACAGCTCACATATTACGAAGAGCTTTATATATATATATATATATATATATATATATATATATATATATATATATATATATTATTTAAGCGTTTCACCACAAGCAAGGCGGGAAGCCACTAGGACGCAAGGGGTTACAGAAGATTTGGAGCAAGAGCAGATAGGAGTGGAAGAGAAAAGGATGAGGAGAAGGATAGTGGATAGATCAAGGCAACTGGAGATGTCGATTGACATTACATTTGAATAGTTGGAGATTATAGCTCTCAGGAAAACAGGAATAGGGAAGGGAATTCCATAGGCGAGAGGTGCGAGATATGAAGCTATTGGACTAGAAGAGGCGGCTACATTTAATAGTTTCAACGGTGAAAGGGTGAGAGCGGAATGCCAGCCTCGCAGGGCGCTTGAATTCATGAAATCTGGGAACCAGCGAATGCAGCTCCTCGGAGCAATTACCATGAAAGTATTTGTAAAAAAGATATCCGCCTCTGGAACTTATCAAGAACCCCGAGGCAAACAGAAGGGGTTCCAGACCATATATGGCATGCAAGGGCGAATTGTTGATTTGTAGATCTGAAGGATCGATTCCGGGGAGATGTGTGATCTTAGGTATTGGGTTTTTTTTTTGGGTTTTGGGGTTTTTTTTTTTTTTTGCTTTTGTTTTTGTTTTTACAAAAATGATGTGTCTTCATGACATGCAATGAAGGCTTTTCTGACCTTAAGCTGGGACAAAGAAGGAAATGTGTAAACAACAGAAATCAAGGAAAATAATAATAATAATAATAATAATAATAATAATAATAATAATAATAATAAACTGTATTATTTTACCATTATTATTAATAGTAGTAGTATTTATAAGCGATACCATTTGAAATTTACAAGACCTCAACTCCAGGGTAGTTCTAATTGTGAACCCCATAAGCTTTTCTGTGTCTGTATAGTTGGTCGGAAGTGAACATGACTCGGCCGAAAATCGAACGCGTTTCGGCAATTCTTCTTGTGAGGCCGCTAACCTTTATACTACCCAAACACCCAATTATTATTAGTAGTAGTAATGTATCTGCCCGCTTGTTCCAAACAGATATCTCGCAGTAGTCTCTGAAAATTGAATGATAAAACCCTTTTTATATTTATATGAGGCCTCAAGCAAATCTAGACGAAAAGATATGTGTCAGAAGGATTCGAACTCGAAACCTGTTAAACACAAAGCATCATCTCTTTAATATAAACCTACTTGACGCACAAAACAAAAATGTTTCAACCGAATAGTTCTATGTCAAATTTAAATAAAGCTAACTCACGAAAATTAAGAAAACACTCCACTCCATTAAAAAGTCACAGCTGCTGGACACCCACTGAGAATTTAATAGTAAAAAAATCTCAAAAAAACAGGCTTGCAACTCTTTTTCTCAAGTATATGAACCTTGACAACGTCAGAAACGCAGATGGCACCTTGTTGATGGCAAACAAAAAACAAATCTCTGGAACGCCTATAGAAAGTAGTAAGAAAAGTGGGAAAGAAAGGACAAATAATCAATTGTAAAAAAGACAGAATATTTGGTCGTTAACAAAAGAGACAACCCAAGATGTGGGCTACAGATGAGAGACAACACAATCAAGCAAGTACAGAAATGTAACTATTTTGAAAGTGTCATAAACGACGATGGAAAATATGACATAAATTTGGAGGCAAAATAGACGCAAAGACGTCTTCCAAAAACTGAACAATGTACTAAGAAACAGGAAAATTTCATTAGAAACAAATACAAGAGTGCTGAACAGCGTTGCATTCGTAATATCAACCCTGCTATATGGTAGTAAATACTGGACAATTTTGTCACGGATAACGAAGAACGTTGAGGTGAAGGAGGTGTGGTTCTCTAGAAGGAAGCTAAAAATACAATGGACGAAGCCTGTGAGCAATTAGGAAGTTTTAACGAAAAAGGAAACAAAACTTCCACATACAGAGAATCCGGAAAAGATAGTTGAAATTTCTAAAACGATCTCGACATAAATGAGAAAATATAGGAATTTATATTTGTACACTATTTATCCATGATTAGAACTTTTGAGTACATGCTGCAAACACACACACACATACACACACACACACATATATATATATATATATATATATATATATATATATATATATATATATATATATATATATTGAGGCAAAATTGGTTGAATGGTTTAGACAAGTTTGTCTGCTTATTTTCAACAAGATCTGTTCTGGTATTAAACGAAGAGAGGAAATTACTGTGTTGATACATATTGTTTTATTCTGAGTACTTTCGACATTAACACAATGTCATCCTCAGGGTTTATTTTTAAGACAAGAATGTAGTGTTCATTATTTCCAAAGACAAAATTACTATGTTCATCTGAAAGTTATAATTTTACATGAGGAGTGAGGACCGCTAGTTTTGTTCCTTGCAGAGTATGTTACACTAGTGCGGTATATGTTACTATGTTTTGTTCCTTGTAGAGTATGTTACTATGTTCTCTAGGGGAGGTAACTAATTATGATATATGAAGAATTCGTTTTTTTAAAAAAAAAAGAATAATATAGTTTAAGGCTCTATTAATACAGACCTTGATATTTTAGTCTATCTATTTTAAACATTTTAAAACATTTGTGCAGTAGTCATAATTAATTTTCTTATGGTTTGGTTTCAATTTTTAATATAGATGACTTCAAGGATTTTTAGTTTATGTTTTCATGAGAAAGTATGGATGTATTTTCAACAAGAATTTTTCTAAATTGCGAATGTGGATAAGCATGTTGTTGTAAATGTTTAGAGATGTTAGACATGTCATTCAAATGATGTGAGCTTGTAGCCTAGTGTTTCATGCGACGAGCGCAAAGTGCGTGAAAGCCAGGGTCATAAAATCACATCACTCCAACTCAATATGTTAACTCTATCACTGATATTGAGCGCTTTCCAATATGTATCGCGCATATATAGTATATAAATAATATATCGAAAAATTGCATATATTTATATACATAAACATTATATATATATATATATATATATATATATATATATATATATATATATATATGAGGTGATATATATATAAAATTTCAGTATATTATGAAAAGTATTAGCCTAATTAGCATCATTATCTTCAAAGCAACTCATTGGTTAAGTATATAACAAGTTCAAAAATGTACTGCTCACAAAAGTCAGGGTCACTTTTCTATGCTACAGTTAAAAAAATTCTCTGAATTCGCACAGTTTGTTTAATCGGTGATCTCTCAAAATCATTACACAATAAAATAACCTCATCAAGTTTTCTCCCATTACACAACATTTTTAGTGCCGGCCTGTTATACACACACACACACACACACACACACACACATACACATATATATATATATATATATATATATATATATATATATATATATATATATATATATATATATGTATTCGGTTTGTTCTTGCTTTCTACAAATGCGTGTACCAGCCGTCTAAGTTCTAAAACCCTTTCGCATGCATATGCTACATTTAATAAAAAATATATTAATATTTTCCCTTTATTGAATCTTCGTCCATTCTGCAATTGCTATGTTTTCTCTTTAGAAAATAGAAACAAAGAAAACAAGGCGTTATTAAAAAAAAAAAAAAAAAAAAAAAAAAAAAAGGAAATATAAAATAAAGATACTGACAAAAAAAATTTCTAAAACGAGAATACGTAAGTCAAATGGTTGGTTGAAGAAATATTGCCGCGCGCCCATGACGGGAACTTACTTTTTTTTTATTTTTATTGACTTTGGTTCGCCCGCCCACTTGTATAGCCGCAGCTCCAGGTGACAATTTCATCTACCATCAATTATGATCGTTATTTGTTGCAGTAGTAGTAGTAGTACTACTACTACTGTTACGATGATACAACTAATACTATTACTACTCATACTTCTGCTATTAGGTTGGTGCAAAAATAATGACGTAATAATGTCGTTTTTTGACGTATTTTTAACGTCAAAAAACGACACTATTACGTCATTATTTTTGCACCAACCTAATATTAATCAATACTAATTAAAAGTATGTCCCTTTTTGTTTCTATTTCCTTTTCTCTCTAAATCATTTCGCTTTCCTATACCTTTTTTCAAGAGTCATTTCTACAAGGATACTAATAATATCATTGCAAATACAAAGAATTAAAAGGAAAAAGATGAAAACAATGATACTAAATGAAATGTACAATTCATTGTACAAGGACCCGAAAATAGAAATGAGTGTAAGACAAGAATGGGTCTTCTGGTCTGACTTACTCAATCTATATAGCGATGTAGTCCTAAGAGAACTAGAACTCCTATCGGGATTTATTATTGGTGGATCATCAACAATATCAGGCACGCCGATATCACCGTGTTGATCAGATCCTTTGATACATGAATGACGAGACAGATTTTTTTTCCCGCAGTAGATTGCCATTTCTTTCTGCGGTAGACCAGTTGCCATCCAAAGCTTGACCTGCTATTTGCTCATAGCTGGGGGAAAAGAAGACGATTCATACCTTTCCCAGGAGTCTGAGCACGTAAGTGAATATAATGGATCTGACTGGAATTCGAACTCGGCTCTCCGATTCCTCAATCCATGCCGCTATCCATTAATCAACCGTCAGATAATTACCATGGACGTATTTATAGAAAAAGCAGTGGGAAGCCACATTAGAGCGATGGGGAAGAGACTGGAGCCGAGATGCCAGGTCAGGATCAATGACATTGCAGTTTATTCTTTGGACTATATCAACAGTATCTAGCGAGCTTGATTAAATGGATGGCGATAGGAAAAAGAGAAAAAACTATTAAGATTTATTCGGATTTTATCAATGATCTCTAGCTGGAACGTCAGGCAGAATCAGGAAGAGACAGATGAATTTTTTAGGAAATATATTGAGGAAAGAAGGCTTAGAATATATGACAGTTCTCCGTGTACGTGTGTTTATGTATGTGTGCGTGTGTTTATGTATGTGTGCGTGTGTTTATGTATGTGTACGTGTGTTTATGTATGTGTGCGTGCTCGCGCGCACGTGCTCGTGTGTCTGTATAATGTCTGACAAAATCGTAGCAGCTAATTCTGGAAGGCATGTGAGCAGACTGGCAATTTGGGCATAAAGGAAATTTATATCCCGCTTTCTGGACTACTATGTAATATCACCCCCCCCCCAAATATGACAATGAGTGCAGGTCAATTCCTTCAAAGATGGAGACGCAAATCAACAGAGATGTGATCCTACAGAAGGATGTTGAGACTCATATCTTTCCAACGCATATTTGCATGATTTTTTTTCTTTTTTGATTGATTCCTTTCCTACGGTTTATCAACACTTTGCAGGGTTTTTTTTTTAAGCCAGAAAATGTTTGAGAGATTTTGATAAAATCAGTGCATCACCTTGCAGGTAGAGCCCAGTTAGAAATAACATCAGGTCGAGTAACCCGGTCGATGATTGAAGGTGTTTCCAAGTGTCTTGTTAGGTCTCCTAAATTCTCTTGTCCGACTCATCCTTCAAGCATAAAACAATCCCACCCGGCAATGAGAATCCTCCATTGCTCGCAATCAATGTTTTTTTTTTTTTTGTTGTTTGATTTTTGTTTTTTGCAAGGGGAGTTTTTTTTTTTTTTTTTTACTCGAAGTATTAGTGTTCTTATTAATTCAGAATATAAATATATTTTTTTTGTAGGGTGATTCTTTTACTAACATTACTATTCGGTAATAGTATAAAAGTGATTTGGATTTTTTGTTGTGGTTCTTTTACTATAAGCATTACTGTTCTTATTCGTATTTTTTTGGGGGGTAGGTGTTCTTTTACTATAAGAATTATTGCTACTATTGATTCGAATTTTTGACGGGGGGTTCTTTTACTATAAGTATTATTGGTATTATTGACTCAAATGTTTTGAGGGGGGTCTTTTACTATAAGTATTATTGGTATTATTGATTCGAATTTTTGGAGGGGGGTTCTTTTACTATAAGTATTATTGCTATTATTGATTCGAAATTTTTGAGGGGGTTTCTTTTACTATAAGTATTACTATTATTATTGATTCGGTCATCATCGACATTAATCTCAAATCATGTGGATCATTATTATCATCCTTAATTTTATTGGACACCACAATCATTTTTTTTTTCATTTTTCTTTTAAAAAAGTCTGCGATCGATCAAGACGTCGTGAACAGAGGGTAGCACAGAAATCAATTTCCTACACAATATTTCACATTTATCATTGCTGTCACGTGAATGTCCCACAGGTTTCGCGTGTTAGTAATAATGTGTGCACACAGCCATTTTTGACGCACGGCTTCTGCCATTTTTTCCCTGAGTTAATGGTACCATAGGTCTTTACATGTTTGTGTGACATGGACACTAATTTCGATTTTCTTTTTTTTCACAAAGTCTTCTATTTTTTTTTAAACTTATTTTAAACCTTCCTTAGCCTCTGATTTATTATTTGAATTTATTCAGTTTTTAACTGAGAAGACTGAAGTCTGCGTCGGATAAGTGACATGTATATATGTATAAGCAATATATATATATATATATATATATATATATATATATATATATATATATATATATATATATATATATATATATATATTCTGAATAAATGTACCACTGAACAAGTGAAAAATTGCAAAGAACGAATTTTTAAAGGGAAAGATGATGTTGGCTTGGTTAATTTCGCAACTATTCAACTTTTGGTGGGTCATTTAAAGTTGAGTTTGTTTTCTTGTCATTATGACAGATTCTATTCCTCAAACATTGATCGACTTTATTCCTGTACCTATACACAGATCTTGGTTGGATTGATGTGCGAGTCGATATGCAAATATTGGAGGGGTGTGGATACGTAAACAGGGGTCGAGTTTATGTCAGTGCCTATATACTCACTCATCAGTCAGGATTATGTCTGAGTCTATACTCAAATTTTAGTCAGGATTATGTCTGAGTCTATACTAAAATTTTAGTCAGGATTATGTCTGAGTCTATACTAAAATTTTAGTCAGGATTATGCCTGAGTCTATGCTCAAATTTTAGTCAGTATTATGTCTGAGTCTATGCTCAAATTTTAGTCAGTATTATGTCTGAGTCTATGCTCAAATTTTAGTCAGGATTATGCCTGAGTCTATACTCAAATTTTAGTCAGGATTATGTCTGAGTCTATACTCAAATTTTAGTCAGTATTATGCGTGAATCTATACTCAATCTTTAGTGAGGATTATTCTGTGTCTATATTCAATCTTCAGACAGGATTATACCTGAGTATATGCGCAATTTATTAGTTGGATTATGCATCAGTCCAGAAGCAAATATTGACCGAGTGTACGCGTGAATATATATGCAAATATTTGTCGGGCATATGCCTAAATCTATACGTAAACTTTGGTCGGGTTTATGAAAGTATCTACCTAGACGGTGAAAAAATTTTTTGGTAAAGGTTTCTTTAGACCTGTGGAGGGGATGCATTCGATATTTTTTCGGTCTCGCCTACAGGACAATTAAAATAAAGAAAGACTAATGAGATACAGTTCCATTTTTCCAAATGAGAAAGAAAGAAAGAAAGAATGAATGAAAGAAAGAATGAAAGAAGAAAGTGAATTATGAAAATTCGAAACGAAAGCGAAAAATGAATAAAGCATGTGACAAAGATGTCACTTACAAATATTAGGTTGGTGCAAAAATAATGTCGGTTTTTGACGTATTTTTTAACGTCAACGACCGACATTATTTTTGCACCAACCTAATACCATCAGGGAGAGACAGTTGAAAGTTCTATGGCACATAATGAGGAAAAAGGGCTTAGAAATTTGATTCACACAGGACAAATTGATGGTAAGCGGGACAGAGTAAAATAAAAATTTTCCTATTTGGATTTTCTAATGAATCACAATTCTTAATTTAATGATTATATAATCTCCTTGTGTAAGACGATAAACTCCATCCGCGTCCTGGGTAAAACGATAAACTACCTCCGCGCCATGGGTATCACGATAAACTACATCCGCATACTGGGTAAGACGATAAACTACCTCCGCGCCCTGGGTATCACGATAAACTATATCCGCGTCCTGGGTAAGACGATAAACTGCCTCCGTGCCCTGGGTATCACGATAAACTACATCCGCGTCCTGGGTAAGGCGATAAACTACCTCCGCGCCCTGGTTATCACGATAAACTATATCCGCGTCCTGGGTAAGACGATAAACTACCTCCGTGCACTGGGTATCACGATAAACTATATCCGCGTCCTGGGTAAGACGATAAACTACCTCCGCGCCCTGGGTATCACGATAAACTATATCCGCGTCCTGGGTAAGACGATAAACTACCTCCGCACCCTGGGTATCACGATAAACTACATCCGCGTCCTGGGTATCACGATAAACTATATCCGCGTCCTGGGTAAGACGATAAACTATGTCCAACAGCAAAGCCTCTGATCAGGTGGTTTTGAGGAGTGTGGAACCATCTCATAATTGCTGGTGTTCCCAGGTTCACCCTGACCCGGGGTGGTAGCACCTGTTAAGCCCCTAAATATGGGCAAATAGTTAACCCTCAAAGTGGGATCAAAACACTATGTAAGTGTAAAAATATGTTTTAATACCAGAAATGCTTTGTAAACAAAATTTTTGACCAGCAATACATTTTTGAAAAAAAAGATATTACGAGCTAGGCATTTTTAAAGGTAAGATTTTATCAGCAATAAAAATTGTCGGCATTAAATAACCCATTGAGTTTGATATGCCGTAAACCAAACCAAACTAAACCAAACCTTCTGAGACGCACAACTATGAGATACTTGTGAAAATTCCTCTATTAAAATGTGACATATTTGAGCTTAAAAAATGTATTTCTTCTCATGTATTATATCTTTCTTCACTAAAACCAAACAACGTCTCACATATATCTTTTTCTTCTGTCTTTCCTAACAATCAAAATAGAAGGGTCCATTATTTATCTGAGGCAAGGCGTAACACACGCACTGACTGGCTGATTGACTGACTAATAGAGGAAGAAGCAGGATAATAATAGAATAGTAGAAGAGTAGATAAAACTGTTCTCAAAAGTATATTGTTATGTTTGATATATCTCTCTGTGTAGTAGCAGTCGTAGCACAGTTATCCGTGTTACGTTTAGCAAACGGGTTCGCTTAGCAATGCTGTCTTCTTCACCATTTGTTCTCTATTTATGCTTGTCTATCTCATTTGCATATGATACTACACCTCCCTGAATCGGAGACGTGGTATACCCTTGTTTTTTTCTTTTAATATTTCTGATTATTCTTGTATTGTGCTATTGTTACTCTTTTCTATTTTTTTTCCTCTTTAATGGTCTCGTTCTCTCCTCCTTCGTCTTTGTGTCATAATTTTTTCACTCTTGCAAATGCAGCAAATTTCCTATCCATGTTTCTATGTGTTCTGGGTCTTCCAGCGTATTTTACGATCATATCGGCTACGCCATATTTATGTTTGGCATATCTCTCTGTGTAGTAGCCAGTCGTAGCACAGTTCTCCACGTTACGTTTAGCAAACGGGTTCGCTAAGCAATGCTGTGTTGTTCACCAGTTGTTCTTTACTTATACTTGTCTATCTCAGTTGCATATGATACTACATATATGAAAAGAAAAGGTGTTTTTTTTTTTAAATGATCCACTCTATAGGTGCCAAAACGCATAACAGTCAACTCTTTGAACATTGAATGAAATTTACCCAACAATACTTCAAACTGTTAATACCTTTATATAATGCATTTTACTCTTCACTTTTTAAATACCATGTCACCTAAAGCTCACCACATAGTCTTTTTCTTTGGTCTATGTGTATTGGATCTTTCCTCTACCTTTCCACGATTTTAAATCCAAAGTTGTCCTGCTAGTCTGATAGCGTACGTAGCCTTATCTGTTTGTGAATGTATATATAACGTTTCAGTAAGCAAATTCACATTATAAATGCTTTATATTCACATTATGATTTCTTGTTTGTTCATCAAATTCTGATTAGGTATAAATTCGCCTCTTCTCCCTCCTAACTATGGGTTAATTAGTAAGACTTATATTACTAAAACATTATTATCTCAAAAAAATTCTTACAATGTAAAAATATTTTCTGTCTTTAAATAACCTGCAAAGGGTTGATAGGCCGTAAAAAACCAATCGCACAATCAATCAAATATTCTTAAGAAGCTGTCCTCAACTGTTACCGAGAATTAAATTTTCTCCTTGTTTGTTCCAAACGTTCTGTGTAACCAGAGAGCCGTCACTCAGCTCAACGAAGGAAAATGTGCCCTTACAGTAACTTTATAAATCAGCAAAAAAAAAACTCGTGGAATGAGTTGCCATACGGATTTATCATAAGACATAGCAGATTGACCTTACGAAGAATCACTTTATTCTACAAATTATTTTTATCTTTCTACTTTACTCCTCCTCCATTATAGTACAACTATCTCCCATTATAATACTCTTTCTTTCCCCATCTCTCTTTTTCTTTCTTCTTCGTTCCCTCTCTCCTCAAAGTGTTATAATTTCTTTCCACTACCCGTTTTCTGATCTCTCGACAATCGTTTATCTTTATACCGCGTTTCGCATATTTTCCCGCCATCCACATATTTTCCCGCCATCCGCACATTTTCCACTACGACAGATCCTTCTCCTTGCCACCACGATTAGCACTTTTACTTCGATTATACGGAAAGATTTTCACACGCCTTTTCAATAATATTCTCCCTCACTCATTCTCCTTCTGATTGCTTTTTCTCTTTCTTCTCATCTTATGATCTCTTTTGCATTCATTTAATATCTCTCTCTCCCTCTCTCTCTCTCCCCCTCTCTCTTTCTTTTTGTCTGAGGGTTGATTTAAAAACTTCACTATTACTATTAAACTATTCTTTCTACACGTTTCCTTCTATTTGGAATCACTATCTTTTTCCCTCCCTCTTTCTCTACGGATAGATAGATAGATAGATAGATAGATAGATAGATAGATAGATAGATAGACTTTTCCCGACGACCATTTCATCCTATTTGCAGAACTGTCCTACCGATCATTCTTTCTCCTCTGATGTAATCGTTGTCCGGGAGCGAAGTGCACTGTTCCACCAAAACGTGGACACCATGTCATTAGATGTAAATGTCATGTTTTCAATATTTTTTTACTGAAGACTTCTGAGCTCTTCCGCTCCCTGCTGTGTAATTAATATCTAATTAGATTGGCAAACATATTTGCCCCCTTCGAATAAGTGAGAATTTGATTCAGTCTAAACATGGATGCGATGCACTGGTACACAATTCTCATATATACATACATATATGGATGTTTGCGGATAGACAGACGGACAGTTATAGATAGATAGATAGATAGATAGATAGATAGATAGATAGATAGATAGATAAGCTTTTTCGACACATACAGGATTGATTATTATTATTATTATAATTATTATTATTATTATTATTATTATTACTGTTCATCTCGGTCAACATAAATCTCTAGCTCTCTCAATATATAAATATATGCATATATATATATATATATATATATATATATAGATAGATAGATAGATAGATAGATAGATAGATAGATAGATAGATAAAGATAGATTGATAGATATTAACAGACTCTCTCTCTATATATATATATACATATATTTATATATAAATAAATATATTTATATGTAGTTAGACAGATATTAATCGACTCTCTCTCTCTCTATATATATATATATACATACATATATATATATATATATATATATATAGATAGATAGATAGATAGATAGATAGATAGATAGATAGATAAAGATAGATTGATAGATATTAACAGACTCTCTCTCTATATATATATATACATATATTTATATATAAATAAATATATTTATATGTAGTTAGATATTAACCTACTCTCTCTTTCTCTCTCTCTCTCTCTCTCTCTCTCTCTATATATATATATATATATATATATATATATATATATATATATATATATATATATATAGATAGATAGATAGATAGATAGATAGATAGATAGATAGATAGATAGATAGATGCGTGTAGTTTATGATACTAAATGTCGAGTTGAGTGCTATGCAAATCTTTTAAAAGCCGAAAAAATAGCTGCAATAATCGAAACAGACACAAAAAAAAGGTAGCGGAACGATATAAAATATAAAAACAAAATAAAAAGGTCGTCAGGAATAGAACAAAACTCCGAGAGCCATTTTCTTGGGAAAATATTGAAACTATTAAAAGAAGAAAACTTAAAAGTATTAAGGAAAGAACGAAATATTTCAATCTTGAAAAAAAAAAAAAAGATAGGTTTAGGGCCGTACTTGGTTGTTCGGCATAAATGCTCTTCGTTGTGTCTGTACTGTTACACATTCTGACTCTTCTAGATATTTAGAGTATTTTATGTGCACTTTTCCAATAATATGCACGCCGACAGTATTGCTGATATTCTTTAACTTGCACTTACGTGCATTCATCATATGATATACATACACCAAACCGACGAAATATGGACAATTATTAATGTATTTATTTAATAAGCATGTGTGCCAACATTTTCATGCAAAGACATTTCTTTTCAGACTTCTTTTCAGTTCATATTTTATAAATAAATTTGAAAAATCATTTCTTCTTTCACTCATACAAACACATCCTTGGAAGCTAAGTCTCATGCGCCTATCCCAACAGAAAATTCAGTATTAGATTTATTACAGTGTAACCCGGATATAACAGAGTCTCTTATATCAGGGTTTCTCTTATATTTGGGTTTGGTCTATTTTTTTTAGGTATGGCTCTAATTTGGGACCAGAAAAAATCTTATATCCGGGTTTCTCTTATATCCGGGTCTCTTATATCCAGGTTACACTGTACAATACACAAACTATTTCCACCCTGCAACCCCGCTTTTCCACAAGCAAAACTTTTCTAACCTCTCGCAAATCTATCGCTATTTCATAACGCTTAACGGCCTTTTGGCTGGGGTTAAATTCTTATATCTACCCTCGGATGGTACTATGTGAATTACTCTCTCGAGTAGTTTGTAACACATTATTTATCAGCTCTCAGTTGCGTCTCTGTCTTTGGGCAGAGTGCACTCAGGAGATGTTCCCCGTCAAAGGACAGAGTCGCAACTGGGAAAATTATACTGACAGGTGCCCAACCCTGGGGAACAGCTGCTCGAGGCCGCGCCCTCTCGTTATACCAGAGAGAGGGATCGGTGTTCGCACCGAAGCTAACGCAACCGGATGTACGCGCTCGGGCTCCCCACATTAAACCGAACTTTGTATCACAGCCTGACCTCGTGGGGGGGTTGAGTAAATACAAACGGACGGTTAAACTACGTTTTATCTCTCAGTTGTTTCTCTGTCTTCGGATAGAGCGCAAATGAAAATATCATTGAGAGGTGCCTGATTTCGGGAAGCAGATCTCCGCGGCAATACTTCCCTCATTGAATTAAAGATGGAGGATTGGTAGTAATACCCATGCCAGTGCAATTGACTGTTGCGTAGAGTGGGCTATTTTTTAACCTGGCCCAGGTGCACGCGGCCGGGTGCCTCGTATTAAACTGACCTTATTTCACATGCTGAGAGTGTGGGTTGTCACGAAAATACAATCGCTTCTTGGGGTCTTGGTCGGGGTGAAAGCGTAATATTTGTTAAATCCTTATTTTAGATGGGAGAAGGTGTTCAGTTCTGAGAATTCCAATCCTGCGACAACACCTTCTTTATTGGACTAAAATAGGTGGGTGCTACTATAATATCCACAGCAGCGTGACAGTTGTCTCGGGGATTGGGCAATATTTGTCCTTGGCTCATTTCCATAATCATGTATATAGGTACCCCACATAAAGAAAGACCTTGTACATCCAGCCTAAGTGATGCGGTCGGGTAAATAACTCCCCAGTCTTTTGGCTTGGATGAAAGCGTAGTACCAGTTCTCTTCTCAATTGAGATGGGAGAAGCACCTGATCCCGTGGATTCCAACCCTGAGGCATCAAATTACGCTAAAAGAGTAATATCGACGCCAACCTGATAATGGTTGGGTATGAGTATAGGAACCCCACGTAAAAAAGTCGTCACAGTTAGTAGGGGTTCAGGTAAATACCTATCGCTTCTCCGCCTTCGGGCTGAGATCAGTGTGTAGTATCAGTTCTTCTCACTTTACACGGGAGAAGACGCCTTGTCTCGAGGATTCCAACCCAGCACCAGTACTTCCCTCATTGCACTAAAAAGCGAGCGTCGGTGAAATATCGACACAAATGCGACAATGGTCTCTAGAACTGGGCACCCCAACATTAAAAATACCTTGTGCCAGACCTTGCCACAGTGGGGAGGCGATTAATTAACCTCTATCGCTATTTTCATGGCAAATGTTCAGATGAGCTACATTCCTTACTTCCCACCAGTTCAGACCTTCACAGCTGAGACCCGACATGTCATGGGCACACGGTTGACTCAACCCTTTTGTATTCCACTGGTAAAGAAGGCGTTCTACTCAGACCTATTCTCGAGTGGATGATTCCCTGATCCCTACAATTCTAACCTCTTCAAGTCTAGGGTCAACCGTTATCTATCTTACTTATCCTCATAAACGCATCTCTTGCTCCAACACCCCACTGTATATCCTTACTTATTCAGTAACACTCTAACGTTATTCTTCCTATATGACCTCATTTTCTGCACTTATTAGCGCCTCTTACGTTCATACAACAACCTTTTTGTAGTAACACTCTACTTGAGTGGCTCTTAGACCTTGTATTAGGTGAAAAAATTGTATAGTCTCATGCTTGAAATAAAAACTTTATTCATTTTGTTAGTGGTGTAGAGGATAACAAAATGCTCTTACAAACCACCTCATACAGTAATCCACTACCCTATTTGTTTGTTTCATTTTACGGCATATCAACACCTCAATGGGTTATCTAATGCTGGCAAGATTTTTATTGCTGGTAATATTTTCGTTCAAAAATCTGTTGTTAGTAATATATTTTTCCTTAAAAAATCTATTGCTTGTAATATTTTTTTCTTCACAAATTCCTTGCTGGCAATAATTTTTTTACAAAAATGTATTACTGGTATTAAAACCTATTTTTACACTTTCATAGTGTTTTGACCCCAGTTTGGGAGGTTAACTATTTGCCTATAGCTGGGATCCTAGCAGGTGCTATGCCCTCTATCCTGATTGACTCTTGTGTCTTGTATTGAATGAACAATAGTATAAAATGTTATAACACGCACCAGGTCTAGATGAATTAAAGTTATGGGAATTTTTCAGGAGCTTTTTTCAGGCCCCATTGGGGGGAGTTTCGTAATAACCACGGTTGTCAACAAGCCTGACTTAGTACGAATATAAGCTGACGTTTACGAGTCCCGTAATCGATTAGGTAAACCCATGTACTACATCCGTAGCTGCAGTTGGTCTGTCTAATGTCTTTCGAGATAGGTTGGTTTGCTAAAGTTAAAGAATTCAGTCTTCGCTGCTAATTAACCCGTAGCTAGGGGTGATGAATTCATCATTTTTTACAAGAACATTAGCGCAAAGAGAACGAAACAGTATCCACTGGAATTTGAAACCGGCTCGACAACTTCACTTTCGACCTCGATAGCCGTAACACTATCTTCACATCCATGAACACGTGGAATATCAATATAGACCTAAAATAAAAAATTTTTTCAAATCAAAAGTTTCCGAACCGATCCATTATTCTGTTAGAGCGGCGCCATGAGCATGTGGGGTTTGAAATGTCAATTAGAGTCATGTTGGAAACTACAATTTTATTCCAGTTTCATGCTACTTAAAATGCCCCCTCCCCAAGTATGAATTGACTGATAATTTTGGTATACATTTTTTTTGTGTTCCCAAGTCTATAGGAACTTAATTTATCGTAGATACTTACCTTGTGTAGGGATTCGTCCCTGCGCTGGTAGTATTACGGCTATGACTAGCTTGGACCGGCTCGGGTCTGGACCGGCTATGACGAGCTTAGACCAGCTATAACCAGCTTGGACAAGCTAAGACCAGCTTAGACTAGCGGCCGGAGTGAAAACACTCGGGTCCCCACGTTAAAAACCGACCTTGTGTCAAAACCTGACTCAGTGGGGGGTTAAGTAAATATCAACTTAATTTATCGTAAGTTTCTACATTGTGTAATGTATTCAAGAACACGGAATAACCAGAGACGCACACGCGACGTGATCAAATGACATTTATTTTCTATTCATTACTGGAATTCGAACTCAGATATCCGTTTGAGGAATGGTAGACCAGTTGCCATCTAATGCAATAGAACCCGGTTCGTCCTGCTATTTACCCATATCTGAGGGGAGAACAAGAGAATTCATATCTTTCCCAAGGGTATTAGCACGTAAGTGAATGTAATGGATTCGATTGGAATTTGAAATCGGCTCTCCGATTCCTCAATACGAGCCACTATCCATTACTCCACCGTACCTCTCTCTGACTATCCTACACTTCAAGAACTCATTCATCACTATTCAGTTCAACACACACCATAATCCTACTGAAACACCCATGACATCTAAATATTTAAAATTGTTTTTTTTTTTTGGTTTTTGGTTTTGTTTTGTTTTTTTTTAAATGACATGTCATTCGCAACAGACTATTTTTAATTCCATGAAAAGAAGCTGCTTTCCAGTTTTCCATCGAATTAAATGATAATCCGAGTAAATACTTTTTGAACCAAATCTATTCGCCGATGAAAAATGTGGTCTAACAGTGAATGAAAAGCAGTCTCCTGACACATGGATAAGAGTCTTGAAGCAATAGAAATGTGTTCTACAGAAGGATGCTGAGGATACCATAAGCAGAACATATGAGCAACGATGAAATTTTAGAAAAAATGGAAACAAAAAAGAAACTTATATCTAACATCAAGAAGAGACAGTTGAAATTTCAAGGGCACATAGTGAGGAAAGAGGGTTTAGAAAATTTGTTACTCACAGTACGTATTGAAGGCAAAAGGGAGAGAGGAAAACAACGCCTAACATACTTATTGAGCTTGAGTAAATGTATGGCGGAACAAGTTTTTAGCAGAAATAACAAACGACAAAATTTACTAAGCGCTACAAAGGACAGCTAATTGTGGAGAGCCGTGATAGCCTACGTCCTGAAAGGATATGGTACAAACAAAAAGAGCTTGAAGATGTTTTAGTAGAATATTACACCAGGAGAGTTTTTGTCGAGTATTGCTATCAACCAGTCTAATTATAAGCAATATTTGTTTAAATGAGTAGTTTTTTTTTCAAAAGATGTTCATAATAGATACCTCTTTTCTCCTCACAATATATATATATATACTGAGTCTCATTCATTAGCCACTTTTAATTGTCTCAAATTTTTAAAAACTAATTAAGAGATATTTGAACTGGGACCTGTTTGAACGTGTTGTGCTGTCAGTGGATAACGGCTCACCACCAAAAGGAGGTCAAAAGCATAATAGATATGAAGTAATAAGGGATATGTAAGAGGGGTACCAAAATAAGTTTACCATTTTATTATTAACATTGATTTGTTTTACGGCATTTGTTTAACATATTTTATATACAGATTCAGATAAGATGTAACTAGTAACGTGTGACGCAGTGTATTAAGCGTCACCCTCTTTCAAGGATGACCGGCTTTCGTATTTTGTAATATTAGGTTGGTGCAAAATAATGACGTACCAATGTCGTTTTTTGACGTATTTTTTAACGTCAAAAAACGACATTATTATGTCATTATTTTGCACCAACCTAATAGCTTCTAAAGAATTTTGCAAATTTACGTCCAAAATATCAATACATCTAAACAGAATTACTACGTAATACATCTAAATATATGTTTACATCTAAATATAATTTTGCACCTAAATATCATCTAATTTATTTTACAGTGATGTTCACCCTGTATCAATCCCGGGGCCACTTAAATTAGAGTGTTATATTAAGAAACTGTTTATACGGATAGGATGCATCTAAATTTATTTATTTTATTAGGTTGGTGCAAAAATAATGATGTAATAATGTCGTTTTTTTGACGTATTTTTAACGTCAAAAAACGACATTATTACGTCATTATTTTTGCACCAACCTAATAACATACAACGTGTGTTCGCATGTGCGATACCCTGTCTTCATCAGCCGCCGACTAGGGGTAATATTACGGTATCGGTGGCTATGGCGGGACCGCCACCCCTGGCGCAACCCCTGGCACCACCAGCAGCGTTTGCCACCAGACAGGGTATGAAGATAAGTAAATCGATCGTTCCTCTTTGTAAATTCTCGAAATGAAATTTGGGATAAACAAAACCATTGTTCCTATTTGAAGCTTCTAACCCGTCATGAAAGTTTGATATTTCCTGAATGCGTTTGCTGTTATTGACGCGCTCGTAGAAATCGTCCAAGTAGAAATATAAGTAGAAATAAAAGTCCACATCTAAATGACAGGGATTATATCGAATTACATCAAAATATATATTGGTGCAAAATTAATGTCGTTTTCTCACATAGTAACATATGTGAGAAAACGACATTGTTTTTGCACCAACCTAATACTATGTAAGACATCAACACAATTTTGCATCTAAATACCATGCAATACATCTAAATATAATTTTACATATAAATATCAGGTAATACGTGTACATACAAGTTACACAGATGCACTTTTTTTTTTACATAGCTTCGATCTCTTAGGAGAAATGTGTACATCTATGCATATCGCTCTAAATACATATAAAACAGTCCCCTAATTATCTTTTTCTTTTTTTTTTTTTTTTTTTTTTTTTGGCGGGTCGAAACACGTTTACGACTAACCCAACGTTATCCAGTGTTATCTCGTCATACATGTATAGTTTATCGGTTGGCATTTATGTATAAAGTTTAGGTAGTAACTATCACAGCTAGTCTTTTTTTATTATGATATCATAACAGAAAACAGTTGTAAAAAATTAACTAACGCTACTAAAAATGACCATCTGTTTGCTACGATTATTTTTTTTTTTGTTGTTTTTGTTTTGTCTTTTGTCGTTTTACAGATTTTTTTCTTTTTGCTTCGTTGGTCACAAAAATCAAATAACGAAAAGTATTGATCGTTTGTGCAGTCGGTTGGAAAGAATCTTGTTAGATCAAAATCTGCACTTTTTACTCAAAGATATAATATCGATCATTGATTTTTTTTTTTTTTTGGTCTTCGTTTGCTTTTCGATCCGATATAAGGAGACTTTTTCGGAACATTCCTCTGCACATATATATCATTTGTAAAGCACTACCATTTCCCATTGCGTTTATAACTACGTTGAGAACAACCTTGTTCTTTTATTTATTTTTTTAATCCTTTAACTCCAAGCATGTCAATAAAGCCACAAAGGATCAAGCGGTGACCGAGTGTGACAGATTATGAATAAAGAAAAACATTATAGAGGCGAAAGAACAATAAAAGAACAAGAAGACAGAAGATAAAGATTGACATTGCATTCAAATTTTTTATCAATATTGACTGGAACGCAAGAGGCTGGGATAAAGTGCCACGTTCGAGAAGTGCGAGAGAATTTTAGTCAGACTCATTACGGTGAGCAACTAATGCATTTAGTGTGTCCTTTTGAGAAAAAAAAACATCCCTTTTATGTTCCTACAATCTTTTATCTAAATACCTTGTCTCCTTGTATTAATTTGGTGCAAAAATAATGACGTAATAATGTCGTTTTTTTTTTACTTTAAGAATACGTCAAAAAACGACATTATTACGTCATTATTTTTGCACCAACCTAATATTTCTTGTAGCTATTATTCCAGGTGATATAGTAAATTCCTCTTACAGCTTTTAGCTTATTATTTTCTTTTGTATTAATGAAGTCTTTTATTGTTTTAGAAGTTGTAACAAATTTTATGTTAATCTTAGATAAAGCCTTTTCAATTGTAGTTTTGTTAGAGTTGCTGGTTAAAACAATATATATAGATCTATTCAATGGTCTATCAAGAAGATTCTCTTTTTTGTTGTTTTTATCAGGAATGACCGCTTTTCTATTTTGAAATATTTAACAAGCATTTTCATATATATATATATATATATATATATATATATATATATATATATATATATATATATATGTATGTATGTATGTATAAGCAATTCACCCCAAGTAAGGTGATAATGCCACTAACACGCACGGGGATACTGGGAGTGAAAGAGAATGAAAACACCTTAGAAGGAACCAGAAACCAAATCCTAAACAGGAAACGGGATAAACCTCTTATCCTGTTCAAAAGACCAAGGAGGATAAAGAGAAGATCACCTCTTATTATTATATACACACGCGCACACACATACACGCGCACACGCACACACACACAAACATATATATTCATGTTAAAAAGAATTTAAGAAAAATTAAAAAAATTAAAACTACAGACAAAAGTTCATTTTCTCCATCAAGACATTCATTTCTGTAGTTTACTGCTACCAGCAAGCAGAAATATTTCTTCTCCTGATGATGGCCATTTTGTCTGAAACTAGTCGAAGAATCTAAATATAATAATAAAAACGAAAGAATATTAAACTACAACTGAGTTTGTCTGAAGAATTTAATTTTTTAATATTTTTATTGTTCATATATATATATATATATATATATATATATATATATATATATATATATATATATATATATATATATATATATATATATATACATACATACAGATATATATATATATATATATATATATATATATATAAATATAAATATAAATATATATATATATATATATATATATTTATATTTATATTTATATATATATATATATATATATATATATATATATATATATATATATATATATATATCTGTATTTAGCATTATGGACAGGGAAAGACCTAATCTAAGATCTCCAAAAAAATATTTTGCCTTCGAATTCATACCGTGAACGTAGCATGCATGGACTCGACTCATATGACTGGGATTTCCATGAAAAAGATTGTGGGCCGAAAATGGGTGATCACTGTACATTTCTCGTCTGTTTCCTGTGAATATATATATATGTGTGTATATATATGATTTTGCATGTAAATCGCTATGTAATTAAAAGTTGTGTAAAACATAAAATCTTAAATAAAACTTTGTCAAAACTTCTGAAACTAGTTAAAATCAATAAGTTTTGATTGATTTCATATATTTATATATATGTATATATATATTTATATATGGGCTGCTAACTAATCAGTTTGGCAAACAGTCAAATGTTTTACTCCCTTTTAATAAAATTGAGTTTATATTTTTCTGATTTGTTTTCGGACTAGGAATGATTGTTTTTCATTTTTACTTGATTTTTTTTTAAAATTGTTTTGATTGATTGGGATACAGAAACTGTTTTCATCATAAAGTTCCAAAAGCAAAATGAACAAGCATTTTTTTTTTTTTTAGACACAAGATTATATATATATATATACAAATCGGATGAATGATCATGGAAGGGGAGGGAGTGAACCCCAAAACAAACTATTCCTTATTTAACAGTTGCACATATATATATATATATATATATTGAATTTCATCTTGTTCGATTTGTCAGGAAGATGTTTTTTAGATGTTATTAGCCTGGGGAGGCGATCCCAAAGTTTGCGACCTTTGGAAAGAACCTGAAAACCATACGACTGTTTGACCCAAGCCTTACCATGCATTTAACAATTTGGGAGCTTTGATGGTCCTGCTGAGTAGAGTCCTGAAGATTGCATTGTGCATGAAACTCAGAGTTGAGCAACCGGTGTTGAAATAGATATTTATTAATATATACTTAATAGCTCTGTTATATTATATTGAGCATTATTTTATTAACACCAACACTTAATGTACGATCTCTCTCTCTCTTTATATATATATATATATATATATATATATATATATATATATATATGAATGAAAACAAAAACTTGCTAAAACTTGATATGTTTTCATTTTGTCTTTATTCACATTTTTCCTTTACCGATACACTTTATTTGAAATGTTGCACATACACACACACACACACACACACACATATATATATATATATATATATATATATATATATATATATATATATATATATATATATATATACAAAATAGAAGGAATAAAAGCTAAACTTAAAATAAAGAACACGTGGGTATGTGTGTGTGCGTACGCTAGCGTGTGTGTAGGTGTGTGGGTGTGTATACGTACGTAGTTATTTTATCGGTCAAATAACTCTTTGTCAGCTCAGTGATAAATGAGAAGAAAAACAATCTCTTCCCTAATATCACAGTACAAAACCAAAGTTTTAAAAATTGCAATATCAACTGTCCACTTCCTTGTTTTCCAGACAGAAATATGCCCCGTTTTATTTGACATTTTTCTTAATATTATTTTAGCTTTTTTTTTTTTTTTTTTTTCAGGAATTCAACCTTTATGCTACAATTTTCAGACAAACAGGAAGAGCAGTCCCCACCAACCACTCACTGAAGCATTCATTGTGATCTCCTCTAAAAGAAAATCAATGCTCTCACCTCTAATCTATTTTATAAGCAAGCGACTAACATGTCTATGAAGATATTTGAATCGGAAGATTATTTCAAGAACATTTACAGCGAATTTATTTTCTTCCTTTTCTACAAGAAAATACGGCCCTTAAAAATCGAAAACACTATTGTCCACCATGCTTTGAGATGAGAGTTGGGGAAAGGCGAAGCTAGTGACAATATTATTATTATTATTATTATTATTATTATTATTATTATTATTATTCCCTGCTTTTTCTATTGTTTTATTTTTCCGGTTTGTCGAAGGCGTTTTGTGGCCACAAATCTTTCACGCCTCGTCGCGTCACTTATTTCTTAGATTTCGTTCAAGTTCCATCACCACGTTAGCAGGTGGATCAAACTGGACAATGGTGCTCACGTTATGCTGATGCCGTTTGCCTCGATGGTCTTTATGTGATCAGCCTACACACTTAATCTTTTGTTTTTTGGTTTGTTTGTTTTTTGGGTTTTTTTTTTTTTGGTTTTTTTTTCATCATTAGAGAAACAGAACAAAAACGCCAGTTTATTTATATTGCTAACGTGAAAAAATATTACTTTAAGATAAATCATAACTTCGCACCTGAGCTCTTAATTCAGTTACAATTATTTCTTTTGCTTTTTGAGTTTGTTTTTTTTAAATGTTTTTAGACCATAAATCAGTAACATTTGCATAAAATTAAATAAGACGGATCATGATTTTCATGAGGTGACATTGAGTTTCAGAAAATAAAATCGAAGTAGCCGACGTCTCACCACAAAAATTACGAAATTATTCACTTTTAACTATATATATATATATATATATATATATATATATATATATATATATATATAAGCAATTCAGCCCAAACAAGGCGATAATGGCACTAACATGAACGGGGATATATATATATATATATATATATATATATATATATATATATATATATATATATATATATAGATAGATAGATAGATACATAGATAGATAGATGCAATCGTCAGGCCAGAGATAGAGCGTGTGTAAATATAAAAGTGAACATAGAAGTCAATACTTAAACGCGTCAGGTGGCCTGACGATTGCATGTAGCATGAAACAAACTGTCGAACCTAAGTATTGACTTCTATGTTCACTTTTATATTTACACACGCTCTATCTCTGATATTGAGCACTTTCTCCCATAAATATAGCACATGTTAAGACTATATTTCTTCATATATACATATATATACACACACACACACACATATATATATATATATATATATATATATATATATATATATATATATCAGGGCTGATGATTTTGTCTAGCATGTAACAGTCTGACGCCTCTAAGTGTTGACTTCTGTGTTCACTTTATATATATATATATATATATATATATATATATATATATATATATATATATATATATATATATATATATATATATATATATGCATCTGTGTATATGTATACGCTTCTGTATACAGGCAATTTGGTGTTTCCTAGACGGATGACCGCTCGGGAATCCCAGATTCTGTAAGCTTGGATGTGCGAGTGGTGTAACGGATAACGGCTCAGAATAAGAAATTGGAGAATTCCAGTTAAGTTCGAAATATTCACTTTCGTGCAAATACCCTTGGGAAATGCATGAATAGACCACTTCTCTTCCCAGTCATGGTTTAAATATTAGGAATTGTATCAGAAAATCATAATTATCTCCCCCACAAAATTCTTGAATTCCACAATTATTAATTAATTCTTAATCAGTGTTTACGTTGAATTATTACTCAGTGTTTCCTTTTTATTATTACTCAGCGTTTACAACGAATTATTACTTAGTGTTTCCTTTTTATTATTACTCAGCGTTTACAACTAATTATTACTCAGTGTTTCCTTTTTTTATTACTCAGCGTTTACAACGAATTATTACTCAGTGTTTCCTTTTTGTTATTACTCAGCGTTTACAACGAATTATTACTCAGTGTTTCCTTTTTATTATTACTCAGCGTTTACAACGAATTATTACTCAGTGTTTCCTTTTATTATTACTCAGCGTTTACAACGAATTATTACTCAGTGTTTCCTTTTTATTAATACTCAATGCTTCCATTTTGTTACTACTCAGTGTGTTTCCATTGAATTATTTCTCAGTGTCTCTTGTTTATATTTTTGTCCTAGATTCACCTAAACTGCGCCGTTGGTGAGTGACTCGCTAGCTGTGTACAACAATTTTCTTAGATCAATGATTAAAAAGAGCTTTGAGCGAGTGAAGCCTAATGGTCTTGCCAAAGACCACACTTCTTTGAATATTGTCCACTGGCGCTATAGAATCCAAAAAAAAAGAACTGTATCAAATAACAGAAACCACATCACTTGAGGACAGCAGCGACAACTAAAAGGGATAGTGCATTTAACTCGAAGAGAAAATAATAACACATTGAAGTGATCGAAATTCTACGCAACTTCAAGTAAAATGTTAGGAAGGAAACTCCCGTCAATACTGAAAAGAGTGAGAACAGCTACACAAATTGAGAAACCTATTTTCCTGAAAAATTGTTTTAAGAGAAAGATTTTATAACTGGAAGAGAAAATAATGACATAATCAAGATGTTGACATTCCACACTACTTCAAACAAAAGGTTCGGAAGGAAACGGCTCATCAGTATTGGAAAGAGCGATAACAGATACTGGTATTGAGAAACCTATTTTCCTGGAAGCTTGTTTTAAGAGAAGGCTTTTATAAATTTCAACCAAAAGCAATACTTGCTACTCGGTCAATGAAGGTCTCATAGGGAAACGGCTATATTATCATTACCATTTACAGCATTGCACCCGATTTCGGTTAGCAAGTCACCAGCAGGCTTATCTTGAATATTATTATATTATTCTGTTTATTTGTCTACACGTGCAATAATTGGGCTCCATGCCACACGATTTTGTGAACTGCGGTAAATATCTATCACTGTAGCGAGTTTAGTTTTCATTGCTGACCCATTTCATATCTACGGAGAGCCAGTCATTGGATCTTTTAGTGGATCATTATCTTAGTCGTGAATGTGATCCTGTGTGATCAGCTCTTTTTGGTCTCCTGTCAGTGAAGAGAGTTTAGATTAAACGTAAGGCACCTAACACAACTGGAAAGAAAATTTCAACAATCCCAAACTAGGTAAATTCGACACATTTGATTATTATGTCGAACCTAGTTAAAAATTGTAGAAAAACATCCATAGATTTAAGTGGTATAGCTAAGATCTTAATTCTGTGAAAAATTAGAATCACACGAATGTCAAATTTAAATTTCCAAATTAGCACTTATTTACCAATCAGCGAGTTTGCTTTGGACTTCTGAAAATGCAGACAACTAAAACAAAATGAAGGAAAGTCCAAGAAAATGATTAACAATTTTTCCCTTCTAAAATAAATATTAAAAATTGGGAAATGTTTTTATTAACCAATAAAACGTCTGAATTTAATAAATCTCTCTTCTAACTTCACGTGATCCGATTTTTCCTATAAATAGCGAAACTTAAATTAATAACTAGTCTTCCGTATACATCGACGGGGATGTAAATAATACTAATTTTTTTCAGTGTTGGATTCCCCAAGACAGAACTCATTGAGTGTTAAAGTTCCATTCATGAAATGCTTACTTTCTTTAAAAAAGAATATTTTCCCAAACCAGTTTGCACGGTTTATATTACGAAAACACAAACCAACAACAAAAACAAAAACACAACATAATTCGGGCTTAGTTGTCATTAGCTCCTTTTGCGCTGATATTTATTTGATTGCCTGACGGACAACCTGTGGACTTTAAAAGAAGACACATAGCAGGCAAGTTCGAGTAATCCATAATATTTCTAAATATCTTTTAAAATCTTTTGTCTTTTTAAGAAGAATTTATTCTTCTAAAAACAGGCACACACACACACACACACACACATATATATATATATATATATATATATATATATTCATTATTAACAGTCAGAATTAGTATGGCTTAATAAAAAATATGTCCTTTTCCTTCCATTACACCTTCCGAACAGCCTTGATAGATACACGTTACAATGAAGAAACCATAAGTTAAAGATTATAGTCATTCCAGAAAATGATACTTCACATTTTTCAAAATCGCCTTTTGCCCATCTTTCCAGAAGAGTTTTCAGATACCAATCAATGCAATGGCACCAGATTAAAATCTTGTGTTCCCTCATTAAAAGAGAATAATGCGTGAATGTAAAACAGTATTGAAGTAAAGGCGATCTCTGAGAAGCAATAAAAAAGCAAGTTATCATAATTGATGGCAGAAACATTAATGAAGTTTATGGAATGTCAAAGAACCATATTAAAATGTAAAATAATTTATTCAGATACTGTACTAATTCAGTATATGTATAGCAGTATTGGCAAGTTTATTTTCATGTGTTGTACACACACACACACACACACACATATATATATATATATATATATATATATATATATATATATATATAATCTTTATGTGTTAGGTTGTAATAGAGATATTATAGTTTTAACATAAGTTATTTTTTAATAGGATATAGCGTAATGTATTGTAATAATGACTATTCCTCTGATAGGTCGTAGTGGAGACATCATTGTAGTCAAATGAGTTTGTTTTTTTTCAAATAGAAGAGAGGTTAGTGATATCTTTGTTACCAGTTTATAGCTGGCGTTGATCATATTTTGGGAAAAAGTATATTTTCTTGTGTTGGAGGGAGATATATATTTATGTGATAGGCTGTAGTGGAGATCTTATTGTGGTTACATTGAGAGAGTTTGCTCTCTTTCCTTTTATACTGATTCAAAGAACGCCACCTAACGGTTGTTTGAAAAAGTCTGTGGCAGAAATAGTGCGGTAATCCTATAACAGACTAAGTTTCTTTTTAGATCTACTTAATATGAAACAATATGAAATGTGACTTACGGCTACATTACGTTGATACACCGACAAGTAACGACGAATTTTTAGAGAACGAATGGATGGCGTAACGAGAATTAGGAGAGATAACAAAAAGACAAAAGTTATTAAGAGTTACAAAAGACGGAAAAATGTGGAGTGCCGTGATCGCCCACGTCCTGAAGGGACACAGTATATAGAATAAGAAGAATATAGAATCTAACTATTATAGTCCAATGATTAATAGGGTATCTGCGTATTAACTCCCAATAATAAACATTGCACGAGTATTGACATGGGATCTGGGTTTTGACTCCCAGTGATTGACAATGTAAAAGTATTAGCGAGGTATCTGAGGATTAACACCCAATTATCAACAGTGTACAAGTATTAACGTGGAATCTGGGTATTAACTCCCAATGATTGACAATGTACAAGTATTAACGTCGGATCTGGTCTCTACTCTAGGCCTTTTCCTGAGTAAATAATAAGTAACAAAAAAAAAAGAATTTACCTAATAACGACCAGGCATCTGGTACTACTATCTACCTTCCAAATACCATGATACCTTATAGGTATCGAGTGACTTACTAGCTACCTACTAGATATCTAATTAAATAGATATTATTAGACACCTATTTGTGTAATGTTCAGCACGTTATTCTTGTAGACCATTTGCGATTGCGAATTCAGTCCCCATTTAGTGACCCGTTTATATGGCTTTGAGCAACACGAAACCAAGCTTATAATAGATATGTAGGTAATGGTCAATAACACACCCTCCTCAAATTCCTCTAAGTTTTGAGTAGAGCCACCTATATCCTAAAATAAATGTATGTATTGCTGTGCAGATTTCTGTTCTCGAGAACATTATTTTTATCTATCTATCTATCTATCTATCTATTCTTTTCGTTTACCATCTTACTTTTGATTCTCTTATTCAAACGCAGTTGAAGCTGTGTTGCCATGGGGATTGTGTCAGTTATTGATCTGAGTTGATGTTGTTGCAAAAATCCGCTTTGGCAGTCGACCGAATAACAAAAATGGCTGCTGTTCAACGTCCCGACTGGCGCACAATTCATGAGTTCTACAACACCGAAGTGATCGGCAACTGAGCTGATTGGTGAAGTGGGACTACGATATAAAAAAAAAAGGGAGTTGCAATCCGTAGAATAGGGGGTGGGGGTTTTACTAGTAGCAATTTTCTATTCGACTTCATTGCACTTTAAATTCTATTTGCTTTCGTATAATTCTTTTTTTTTTATTTAATTATTGGTTTTCATTTTTGGGGGAGGGGAATCCTTCTTTTTTTGTCTGTCTTTTATTTTTTTGATTTTTTTTTTTTTGATTTTTAATCGTTTTCACTCTTTCAATATTTTGTACTCGTTCATATCATTTGTTTGTTAAACGTTGTTTTGCGTTTTATCATTTTTTGCTCGGATTCACTTTTTTAATTCTATTTTTTCTTATATTCTTTTCTCATTTTTATTTAATTTTTTTCGGTTTATTTTTCTTCTGTTCTTTTTCTTTCCTAAATTGAGCGCTTTGCTTTTTGCTCCTACTTTTGGCTGATTTAGATAAAGAATTGCTATTTTATCATAAATTCTATTGATTGTTAGCTTTTTTTTTTTGTTTTGTTTTGTGTTTTTTTTCTTTTTGCGGTATACGAAGACAAAGATCTCGTGGAAATTTCATTTTATTACACTTGATTTGTCTTCAACAATCCTTCGTTCGTTTCTATCGATTCAACATACTATCAATTCCAGTTTATTTTTATTTTTCCTTCGTTCATTCCTTTTCCTTCTGTTTCCCGCGTCTTCTTACTTTCCCTCCAGATATTTTAATTCTCTTCTTGCATATTGCATACATTATTCGAAGCCATTCATAACTTTATTACATATTTTTTTAAAACAACTACACTTCTTTTTCTCTGTCCTATTTCATCATTTCTCTTTTTCCATTAACACGTTCCCCTTTTTTTATAGTCTTACACCTTTTGCTGCAGCAGTTGTACTTACTACGAAAATTCCATTTCTTCAGGACGTCTCTTTTTTGGTCAGAAATCTTTTTGCACTTTTAATAACTTGCGTTCAATATTACTAGACCTGTGTCTGACGATAAACTACATCCGGCAGCAAAGCCTCTGATCAAGAGACTGGAGCTTTTGAGGATCGTAAAACGAACTGCTACTTCAAATAAAAAAAAAAACGTTAGGAAGTAAACTCCCATGAACATTGGAAATAGCGATAACAGCTTCTGAAGTTGGGAGACCTATTTTCCTGAAACTTTTTTTCAAGAGAAATATTTTATGAATTTGAAAAGATAATAGCTGATCGCTTAATGAATGAAAAATGTTTCTTTGTAAGGAAACGGTTAATATTACTAGTCCTGGGTCTGATCAGCAGACTGGAGCTTTGAGGAGCGTGGAACGAATTCTTAATTGATGTTGTTCTTACGTCCACCCAAACCAGGTGTGGTAGCACTTGTTAGGATCCCAGCTATGGTTAAATAGTTAACCCCGAGACGAAAGCAAAACACTATGATTGTATAAACATACATTTTTATAGTAAAAATACCAGCAAAACAGTTTTATATAAAAAATTACCAATATATATTTATTGCAAAATTACCAACAATACATTTTATTTGTAGTTGTAGGCATACATTTGCGCTCAAAATTATATATGTCATAAAATTGTGTTCAAAATATTTAGATTTCGGCATTAAATAAACCATAGAGGTTGATATGCCGCTAAACAAAATCAACCAACCAAACATCTTGTTTACTATCAGATTAATTTATTCATAATTAGCAGTAGAGCCCGGCGTTGCCCGGGGATGTAACAGTAAGAGATAAATCAAGTATCGACCATCATAAAGACTGAAAAATAAAATTGACAAAGATTATTGTTGAAGGTTGACGGACTCGCATGTCTTAATTAGTTTTTATTTTTTAAACTTTTTTACAAATTGGTCAAACCCAAACTCAAACAAAAACATTGTTTTCAATCGTTATGAGTCTACCGATTGAATAGAATTTTATTATAAATAATTGTCTTGTAAATGGAATTTTTAAAGCATTCTGAATGTAAAAATAAAGAAGAAAGTGTGCAAGACAATAAGAAATACTACCTGCCAAAAAAAAAACGTGAAGTTTTGTTGAAATAGGTTGAAAAATGTAGGAAATCCGATCCCATATATAAACGAACACACACACACACAAACAAGCAACCTGGGTTTTATAATAAGTATAACTCGATATGAGTTGTCCCCCTTTCATTCTCCCGATGCCTCTTAATCGTGTTTTCAAATTAATTTCGTGCAAAAACAATTGTTTTTTATCCAATTTTTGGCGCTGTTGGAACCACCGCAAGGTAATTTTACGTAGTCCTGTGAAGTTTTGTTGAAATCGGTTGAAAAATGTAGGAAATCCGATCCAATATATAAACGTACACACACACACACACACACACACACACACACACACAATCTGCGTTTTATAATAAGTAAGATTTAAATTCTCTGTGAAACACACTGTATGACTAAAAGCAAACAGCGGTGGATAGCGGCTCGGATTTGGGAACCGGAGAGCCGATTTCAGATTCTACTTGAATCCATTACATTTACTTACGTGCTAATTACCTTGGGAAAGTTATGAATTCTCTTCTCCTCTCCCCTACACAGGTATGGGTAAATAACAGGACAGATCGAGGTCAATAGTCTTGGATGGAAGGAAATGGCAACCTACTACGGGAAAAAAATCAGTCTCGTCAGTGATGTATCGAAAGATGCATGATCTCCTAAGCGTGTATTACGCATGGCACTTTAAAAACATACAAAAAGAGAGAAGAGATTGACACATATATGTATACATGAATATACGTTTTGTTGCCAAAAGGTTCTGGAAAGTTAAGAGGCAAAAAATCTTACAGAAAGAAGGTTTGGTTTGTTTTGTTTTTTCCTGGTAATATTAGGTTGGTGCAAAAATAATGACGTAATAATGTCGTTTTTTGACGTAACGTCAAAAAACGACATTATTACATCATTATTTTTGCACCAACCTAATATTTTGTTTTGTCAAAAATCTATTTCTGGTAATATTTTTTTCCTAAAAAATGTATTGTATAGCTGGTAATATTATTTTTAAAAATGTATTGCTGGTAATTTTTTTTCTTCTTTTTTCAAAAATATATTGCAGGTAATAGTTTTTTTCTTCAAAAAATTATTTCTGGTAATAATTTTTTGCAAAGTATTTCTGGTATTAAAACCCATTTTATACTTTCATAATGCTCTTTACCTCAGTTTCAGAGTTAACTATTTGCCCATAGCTGGGACCCTAACAGGTGCTACCACCCCGAGACCCGGGAACACCAGCAACAAAGAGGTGGTTCCACGCTCCTCAAAACATCCTGATCTGAGGCCTTGCTCTTGGACGTAGTTTATCGTCTTATCCTGGCCGCAGATGTACTTTATCGTCATACCCAGGACAACAGAAAGAAGAAAAACTCACAGAAAATGATTTTTTTTATGTCTTGATGGATGGATTTCTACCGATGTAATAAATTTCAAACTAGACACGAGAAACGCCAGGTAAGATAACCAAACTTTTCAAGTTCCACAAATGCTCTCTCTTCATTCGATTATTCCAGTCGATTACGATGTATAAGGGCTAACAAATGTGTTTACAAAAGTGAACCGACAGACTAAACGCACATATGATTTGATTATAGTGGTAAAGGCCTGTGTAGAACCAGCTACCCGCACGAAATGTTAAGTGTTTGACGAAGCCCCGAAACAGCCCTCTTAAGCTCTTGAATTCAGTGTTTTCCTTCTTCTAGAATGATTGACAACCAAGGCTAGAGAGCTCGGTCTGCCCTGTTATTTAACGCATAACTGAAGGGTAATAGAGAGATGGATACATATCTTTCACAAAGGTATTCGTGCGAAAGTGAATACAATGTCCTCGGCAAGAATTTGAACATGCCTGTCCGATTCTCTCTCTCTCTCTCTCTCTCTCTCTCTCTCTCTCTCATACTATTATGTTGGTGCAAAAATAATGACGTAATAATTTCGTTTTTTGACGTTAAAAAATACGTCAAAAAACGACATTATTACGTCATTATTTTTGCACCAACCTAATATCTCTGTCTATACACACGCGCGCGCACAAATCGTCCTAGGTATGACGATAAACTACATCTGTCAGAAAGACCGCTGATCGGGAGACTGGAGGTTTTGAGATGCGTGAAGCCACCTCTTAACTTCTGTTGATTCCAGTTCCACGCTGAACTGGGATTGTACCACCTGATAGGGTCCCAGCGATAAGCAAATAGTGACCCTCCCCCCCCCACCGAACAGTAATCAACAATAATTTTCTATAATGAAATATGCAACTATACATTTTAATGCAAAATGACAATCAATGCAACACTAAAAAAATATAAAAATACATTTTTATAGTAAAATTAGCAACAATACATTTTAAGATCTACAAACTATATATGTAAAAAAAAAAATTAACTTTTCCCTGAAAGCATAAATTTAAGTAGAAAATGTGTACATTTCGACTTTAAATACCGGTTGATATACCGCTCAACAAAATCAACCAACCGACACACACACACACACACGTATATTTATAGTATCATCCACAAACAGACTGTTTCGCTGTATCACAGCTCTTCAGTGTGGCTAGACGTCCGATTACTACAAACCGCGATCGAAACCAGATCGATTTGTCATCAGTCAGAGAATCGTACACCTAGGTTCTCGTCGCAAGGCAGAGAGAAAGGGAAATTTTTAGCATTTTCTATACGAAATACGCCAGTGGCCCGGAGAGCTCAATTCAGCTGAAGAGCAATGCGTTAATAGCATGATGAGCGCAACCGGATTTCCGGGAGCATGTATATTGTCATCTACAGACAGACTGTTTCGCTGTATCACAGCTCTTCAGTGTGGCTTGACGTCCGATTGCTTCAAGCCGGGATCGAAACACGACCTATTTGGCATCAGTCAGAGATCCTATCCCCATATATATATATATATATATATATATATATATATATATATATATATATATATATATATATATATATATATATATGATACTGATATATCGTTATACAGCTATATTATTAATGATATAAAAAAAAAACTTGCTATATCATGTACCGTCAGTTAGAAAACGGCGGTCAATGTCAAACTGACGGCGCAAATATAACGTTAAATCTGAATATAGTTATTTTTACTTTGGGCCCATGGATCGCCTAAATGTGAATCTGACAGTCGTGCATTTTTCAATACACATTATAGAAACACGTAAGCTGAGTGGCATGAACGTTCGCTTTGCAACCATAACACACAGGAGGAAATCTCACCATGGTCGATTTCTCATGTTATCAGCCTGAGGAGGCGATCCCAGCGCTGGAAGGTGCCCGACGATCATAGCACGGTTCGATTGAACATGAATGAAATTGAGTCGACGGAATTTTTCGTCGGTGATTGGACTAACACAAAGTCACAGGACATCGTGACCGAAGGTGTGACCGTACTGGCCTTGTTCAAACTTTTGAGCCCGTCAGATGATGCGTTCTCCCCCAGAAACTTTAACCAATGCCCGCTCAGTCTAGTTTCAGTATACACCGCAGATGGGATCTGCGAGTCTTAAGCAAACACAAATGTGCCAGAGCAGGGGTCTTCAACAGGGATTTGCTAGCTGCCCTAACAGATAGACATATTCGTATACGAATGGCCAGACATAAAATATAGAAAAATAGATAGAGAAAGAAAGAGGCTAATGTTGCTCATCATATCCACGATGGCGACCATCAGTCACTTATTCCGATACCTCCGGTTGTTCTCCCTGTTGACCGCACGTGATGTGCGGTTGGTGTAACGAATAGCGGCTCAGAATGAGAAATCGGAGAGCCTAGTTCGCATTCCAGTCGGCTTCGTTACATTCACTTACGCGCAAATATGACAAGGTATGAATCAATTTATTTTCTCCCCAGCTATGGGTTAAAAAGTATGCTTTGTGCATGAAAAAAATCTAGATTTTGTTATTTCCAAAAAAAATTTAATGCCTTATTCTGTGCTCCAACCTCCTCAAAAAAGAAAATGAATTAATCTTACAATCCATATGTTTCGGGTTTAAATAACATACAAAATGTTGATAAACCATAAAAAAAAAAAACAATCAATCAATAAATCTTACACATATAGTCGTCTAGGGAATGATATTGGTTGTGATATGACAATGAAAATTAACGGTCAGTCATTTCTACGACCTGTAGATGATCTGGTGAAAAGAAGAGTTCTATTGCTATACATAGCTAAATCCACGGCTCTAAACCGTATCCAGTACCTCCATGAAGGCTAGTGACTTGCCCCTAAGACCCTGCTAGATTAAATGGGATTGCCTGACATGCTTCTTGTTTCTCACGATCTCCCGAACAAGCATAGATGTGAAAATTGTGTGCCTCCGTGGGATACATTAGAACACTTTCTAGAAACTCGTATCTACGAGTCGGATACCGCGTAACCTTACATTAGGTTGTCCTCTAAATATTGTTCAAAAAAGATGTGTTCTTCTATATCCCATCTATATATTAGGTCGATTTCGGCACCTCGGCGTAGTGTAATTGTTCGCAAGCTTGTCTCGCTAGAACATATTACGACTGAGTAGTGAGTTCAATCCCCACTGGGTGCTCAGCTTTGTGCCATATCTAAGCAGCGCTTAGAAAATCGCTGTATATTAGGTTGATTTTCTTCTGTATTTATTAGATATATTCTTCAAAAAATAAAGTACAATTACATTTTATTCAATTCTATATTCACCATTATTTGCAACGACGTCTTTTCACTTATTAGGTAGCTCTTCCATACGTTTCGAGTAAAATTCCGTACGTTTTCGGCATCTAAGCGTCTTGCAGCGATCGAAAAAGGTAATAATCGATTGGTGCAGGGTAAGTTGAATATGGCGAGTGTTCCAAATTCTCTTCCGTTGTTATTTTTCCTGTATGCGGTCTTGAGTTGTCATAGTGGAGAACAAAATTTTTCCTTTAATCCGTTATGTGTGATGCCGTTGCCGTGCAAAAGCTAAGGTATGTTAAAATATACTCCAAACTTATTCTTAACTCTCAAGTATCATTAGTAGTTGGGATGGTAGATTTGTCATTATAATTGATTCCTATAAACGGAAATTACTTATAACTGAAACAATTATATATATATATACATATATATATATATATATATATATATATACGCACACACACACACATATGTGTGTGTGTGTGTGTGTGTGTGTTCATTTGTATTTTTAATCTATACGAATACTCATCAACACTATGTTTAAACACCAATTTTGTCAGTGAGGAAAATAATGTGAAACTCTCTTCCAGTGCTTTTTCGCATAACGGCAAAAGTATATTTTTATCAATTTAGTGTACTCATATCAAAACAACTATTTTTGTGGGGGCGGGTGTACTAATGCATTTTTGACGGAGAAGATAGTAATGTGTTTTCAAAATCAAATTTTATTTTATCTTCAGATTTATTTTCATTTGCCGCCATTGAGTGGTTACTCTGTCTGGATACACACATTTTGATGCATATAAGTAAATAAGTTCATACTCACTTTTTGTCATATCTTCTTTAATTATATATATATATATATATATATATATATATATATATATATATATATATATAAGAAAGTAAGGATTGTTATATATCCCACGTCGGTAAAAATGTAAGAAAAAGAAATTGAAAATGCAACTGGTGTTTTTAAGAATATCTATTTACAGTAGCTTTACTGGTTTCACAGTTCTGTGACTTTCGAAAGTTAAAATGAGATGGTGAGGTGTGTGGATATGCTGTGATATGTCTCGCATCTAACTGGAATTTGAGAATACTTTCCGTTTCATGGAAAAAAGGAATAGATTACTATGTGTTTAAAACGTATTCTAATTGGTTGATTATGATCACGAGATCAGGGATAGTAATTTTGCGCCAAAAATTAGTGATTATAAAATGTTGTTGTCAAAAATTGGGAATTTCATAGTTCAGTGTGAGTGGATAATGACAACAGAGTATTAAGTAGTTCAAGTGTCAGGGATTCTATTTTATTCCACCTTAGTAGCAATCACAAAAAAAGTTCAATGTACAAGTAGCCAGGAGCACAAGAATTTTTTATTTGTGTGTATCAATTTATCACCTTAATAATAATAATAATAATAATAATAATAATAATAATAATTTTATTTCTAATATGAACAAGGATGTCACGTGTGTGTATGTGTGTGCTTGTGTATGTGTGTGTATGTGTGTGCTTGTGTATGTGTGTGCTTGTGTGTGTGTTTGTGCATCGTCCTTGGCAAATGAGATATGCGAGAGTTTGTTCAGACATGGTTTTTATATTTTAATAAATACATATTCTGTATTTATTCGTGTTTGATCTGTGGTATTGCCTGGACAAAGATAAAGTGGAAAGACTTGGAATTTTGCGGTTTTATCTCTTGCACATGAGTCACTGAGTGTTATCGGATTTGTAGCGGGGCCTCGTATTTGTTGGCGATAAATCGTCATTCTGCTTCTGAGGCTGAGTTTGGTTTGCCGATATAACCTTCGTTACATCCTTTCCATCTAACAGTCATTACATTACATTTGTTACTATTACTAAATTTATTGATGAACAGGTGAAATGATTTTTACAAAAAAAATTGTCCTGATTTAAGTGTATATATTGTGTCTTAAATGAGGTGAATGCAACTCCCGTAATTAAGGTGAACATACTTTTTGACAGTTTTTGTTGGGTTTCTTCTGGGTTAATTTGGCACTGGTGAAAAGTTTTTGAGAGATTTTAGCTGCCTTTTACTTTTGATTAGTTTTATGTGTTTCGAGCTCTTTTTTTATTCTGGAGTCTTGTTTCAATAGTGGGATGTTCTTCTGGAAAGACCCCAGAATGAAAAATGAAGATGTTTATTTCTGTATTTTTTTAATTGTGTGTTGAGATATAGGATACAATATTGGGCATAACTGGAATGTTTTATTTTTTGGTATTCTTGAATATTTATTGTTTATTATAAGTTATTTGCTCACATGGTATTCTTGTGCATCCGTCAATAGAAACACATATCAACCGCTTCATCTGCGCGGAAATTTTCCAGCATTCACTTGTTACATAGAAGATCACATATGACTTATCAATCAGTTCAGCAACTGATTTTGTTACGAAAAAATTTTCATATCTCTTACAATTTTAATTCTGGAAAGCATATTTGGTTATTCCAAAGAACTTTTAGTTTTCTGCATCAGATTTTCCGACGTTTCTTACGAAATGGGGTTGCGAAACGAAATGTTGGGGTCCCGAAAATTAAATTCAAACACTTGAAATCGCTGAAGAATCGAGGGACTCAAACTTGAAACTTGAATTTACAAAAAAATCTTTCGCTGAATTCTGGTTCGGAACTAAAATTAAATTTCCCTCATTTTCTTGTTCTTTTGGCATTTAGCAGCACATATTTATGTGAATCAGTTCTTCAGTTTTTAAACCCTTATTAAAACCAGATATCGTTCAACTCTGAAAAAAATAGAAAATACTTTACGTCCAGCAGTGTCAAATATTACACCAAGGATTACGTCCAGCAGTGTAAAATATTACACCAAGGATTACGTCCAGCAGTGTCAAATATTACACCAGGGATTACGTCAAGCAGTTTCAAATATTACACCAAGGATTACGTCCAGCAGTGTAAAATATTACACCAAGGATTACGTCCAGCAGTGTAAAATATTACACCAAGGATTACGTCCAGCAGTTTCAAATATTACACAAAGGATTAATTTGTTATGCAGCAAAAAACAAGCACATCCTTCTCAATGATTCTTACTTTGTTTTTGTTTTGTTTTTTTGTGATTTTTTTTTTGGGGGGGGTACTTTTTATTGTACTTGAAACATTTACTTTAGTTTATTTTTGTACTTGAAACAAATCCTAAAACTATTTTTATTTTAACAAATAATAAAACTACGTTTCTATATGTATATTGCTCAGCATAAAAACTAAATGATTTATGTATTTCTTTGTGTTTCATTTTATATTTAAACCCTGGGGTCACGAAAAATCTCGTGATGAAAATGAGGTCAGGAATGAAAAACATACGCTAGCTTACAAAGTTGTCTCTTTTTGATGACAACCATCCATTCTAGCAGTCCTGTTTTCTTTTTCTCCCTTCACTTCCTTAGAGTTCCTTACCTTTTGTTTCTCAGTCTGCCATTGTTGGTTTACGACCACATCACGTTGGAACACCATTTCCTGTACGATCACCGAAGTTAAGCAACGCCAGGCCTGTCAGTACTTACATGGATGATCATTTGGGAATACCAGATACAGTCAGCTTGGATGAGTGAGTGGTGCAATCGATAATCTCTCGGAATTTTTAGAGCTGAGTTGCATTTCCAGTTAAGTTTCCTTATATTTATTTGCCCGCAAGTATCTTTGGTATTATGCAAATTTTCTGTATCCACAGGGTGTCCGTCAAGTTTGGACACATAGGCAAAAATGCATATTTTTCCAGAAATGAAATGTTCAACATTAATTTATTGAATTGAAATATTACCAAATAACACCTTTTCTATCATTTGTGATGCAAAGGTTGATCCGTATTTACAAGATCCGCGGGAACTCGACGAAATAACTGCAAATTGCCGTCAATTTTAACACATTCACCCTTTATGCGTTCACTCAAGTGTGTTGCATGAGCGATATTCATTGAGTACAAATTCTTCTTTAGCATACCCCAGAAAAAGAAGTCAATTTTGACAAAAAAAAATGTTTAATCTATGGAGTTAAAAATATAGTTAATGTCCAGTCATTAGGGACACAATATATATATATATATATATATATATATATATATATATATATATATATATATATATATATATATATATATATATATGCTGAAACTCAGAGTTGTACCAAACAAGGAAGAACAAAATATATATTGATTGTTAGTTTACTTTTTAGATCTGTTATCGAATATATATATATATATATATATATATATATATATATATATATTATAAAGAGATAATCATACATTGAAAAATTAGCAATATTAATGCAATTAATAAAAAACTACTAAGACATATCATTCTATTAATTGAACTTTGTACTTAGTTCATGTCATGTTAACTGGAAAACACTTACAAGAGAATTTGTGGATTTACTACATTACAAAATTCAGATAAAAAAAAAATTCTCACTTAAAATATTTGAACTTTAGCGTTGCTACTTGCACGTTCCAATATTATATAACCGGTAATACAAAACACATTCTTAAAAATAACATATTTCGGTCTAAAATACGTTTCTTTCGTCTCCGAGTTTTGTTTTTAAAGGAAAAAAGTATAGCCTGATGATGACAACATGAAGTTTTCGAAAGTACTTGCTGCTCTAAAAATACACCAGATCCACCTGACAACAATTTTATACATAAGGATCGCATCATTCAGTGGATTGTGAGTAGGTTAATGCTTATATTAAGTCTTTTAGCGAAGAGAATTTGCCATTGCATTAATATTGCTAATTGATTCAATGTATGTATGATTATCTCTTTATAACATAAAATATGTTCAGCCTAATATAATACGTTTACATATATATATACATACATATATATATATATATATATATATATATATATATATATATATATATATATATATATATATGTATGTATATATAAACTGTACAAATGTAAACTAGGAAGGGTTACTTAATGAGGAATAATCAAAATGGAGGTTCGAAATGAAATAGTAATCTTTATAACATCAACAAAGCACAATACTCGCCAGTGGCGGGAAGTAGGTAAACTATTGCTAGTAGCGGACTACTTTAACAGCATATTACACCCCACCACTTAAAATAGTGCCCAACGTATTTCTGAGGATTTGGGCCATACCCATTAGTGTTCATAAGTACGGTATATAACAGTAACATTCAAGATAAGACTCAAAGAAATATCTAGGACACATAATTCGGAAAGAAGCTATAAAGCTTTCTGCACTCGCAAGAGACACAGAAACCAAGAGAAGCAGAGAGAAAATAGTGCAAAACTCAGTTAATTAATTTAATGTGAATAGACGGCAGAACAATGACAATCAGGAAAGGTAAAGAGTGGAAATATACTATGAACAATAGGAGACACGAAGCTGTTGAACATGGCATATTAAAGAAGTGTGATCACACCTTATGTTAATGGAGGAGAGAGAGAGAGAAAAAGAGAGGGAAAGAGAGCATTCCTGGTGGGAACAACACAAGGAGAGAATTTCTCGCTAAAGAACCAGAGAAAACAACAGTAGAATCCGTTTTTTTCTCTTTTAGGCCGGTGAAGGCATTATTGTTTTCTTCTGTAATGTTCGCGTTTTCTTTCATTTATTTCCTCCTATGTCATTTGACCTCAAATGTATTTGTTTACACCAGCCTATAGCTTACAGATTTCATTCTTACGTTGTTTTAAACGCTGTCTAGTTTTCAATCTGAAATGAATCTCTTCTTGGGTATGACGATAAACTGCATCCGGCAGCAAGGCCTTTGATTGGGTGATTGATGGTTTTTACAAGTGCACCATAACCCAGAACGTGTTAGGCTACCAGCTATGGAAAAACAGTTAACCCCAAAAGTGGGGTCAAGCACTATAGAAAATCATTTGTATAGTGAAAGTACCAGCAATGCATTTTCATAGTAAAAAAAAAAAAAATAATAGCAATACATTTTTGCAAAATAAAATTACCAGCAATAGATTTGTGTAAAGAAAATTATTAATGCTTCCAAGAAAATTAGATTTCGGCATTAAATGACCCATAAATAGTTGATATGCCTCAAAACAAACAAACAGCAGAACGAACACACGTATTTTTCCGCTACGTTCCTAGAAACACAACCGCATACATACAGAGGTTTGAGAACGAAAGTACAGACACACGCGTACACACAGACACACACACGCACACACACACACACACGCACACACACATATATATATATATATATATATATATATATATATATATATATATATACACACAATTGTAATGAGAACGAAACTAATATAAATTCAAACGTTCATAAAATTGATTCAAGAGTGCTCAATACCAAAAGTAGAGCAATAGTTATTTATTATAAGTTGTTACATACAAACAAGTAATCACCACAAAGATGCATATTTGTTTCGATGCTTAAGACTAGGAATCTCATCAGGTGAGGTACCATCTTTGTTACTCACTTAATAAATACATATCAATATATAGATACATTACACATACATATATATATATATATATGTGTGTATATATATACGTATATATATATATATATATATATATATATATATATATATATATATATATATGTGTGTGTGTGTGTATCTGTATCTGTGTCTGTGTGTGTGTGTTTGTGTGTCTATGTATTTACTTGCATAAATATGTGTGTATCACGCAGAGCTGTTTGAATGGTTGTATTAATTTATTTTTTTTAATCCAACCCTCGTCAACAGTCTATTTTTCTTGTTTTGTTTACCCTTTCATTTTTTTTTAAATAGATATGAACTTTGTTTATGTTTCATTTCTATTGGTTGTTTTGTTTGTGTGTGTATGTCTCTGTGTGTGTACGTGTGTTTGTACGTGTGTGTGTACGTGTGCGTGTGTGTGTTAAATTCAGTGGGATGTTCATATGTTTATTACGTTTTGCTTTTTACCGGAAAAAATACTAGCATCAAGTTTTACGTCTTAATTGGGCAATTAGAGGGTTTCAGGGATTGTTTTTATTATTTTCGGAATATCTAACCTGATAGTTTTATAACGGAATGTATATATAACCTTTGTATGAAATATAAACCATAATTATTGTTCGAATGTCTACGCGCAAATCCGTGCTTGCATATGAGATTCCTGGTGATCGTACATGCTTATCAATAATGTTTGCTCTTGTATTCGTCTCGTGATGCGTATATGCAATTTTGTAGATCTATATAGCCGTTATAAAAAAGCTATTTATACTTTATTTACCTTCATATTAATGTAATATGGTGGCCATGCATATATATATATATATATATATATATATATATATATATATATATATATATATATTTTATAATTAAGTAATTCATCGAGTCTAGAAGGAACATTAAAATAATGCAGAAAGCACTAGACGGCCGTTTCGTCCTATATTTGGGACTCATCAGCAGTGCGCACCCACTACCGAGAATTGAAAGCTAAACAGTTACGATAGGAGGCAAACGCTATACCAACTATACCAACGGGCCTCGGTGACGAAGAGGTGGCGAATCAGACTCGATAGAGCGCCGCTTGATCACATATTCCGTGGTGGAACTCATCCGAGTTTCTCTTTTACACATAGGACTGTGCCTACACGAGCTACAAATACTATCCCCAAGCCGCTCAGTCCAGAGCATTAGCAGCCGTTTCAAGCAAGGATATACAAGTGATAGAAATTAGGAGGATTTGAGATAATTATAATTAAGTAAATCATTGTGTCTGGAAGAAACCTCAAACCTTTTGAGGTTTCTTCTAGACTCGATGAATTACTTAATTATGATTATTTCAAATCCTCCTAATTATTTTTCTCTCTCTCTCTCTCTATCTATCTATCTATCTATATATATATATATATATATATATATATATATATATATATATATATATATATATATAAACTTTATAAATTAGGTCAGATAGTTTAAAGTTTAAAGCTCTACATGTTATTTTTACCTTTATTTTTTTCACACGTGTATTGAGCACTTTTTATACTATTGTTTCCTGGTCTGATTCAACTCTGACCATTAATCTTTTATGTATATATATATATATATATATATATATATATATATAAACACCCCTGGTCAAAATCTTAAGACCAGATATAAAAGGGTTTAAAAAATACGTAAAATACTGTTACTTTAATCAAAATATATTTGCGAAACATTTACATTTAATTAGAAAATGTAGTTTATTAACAAACAAATGAACATTTTAAGTTTTTAATTGATTAATTTAAACAAACAAAAAAAAAGTATTTTTGGTTGCTCATAAAGATAACATCATATAAATAAATATGATGCGAAATATTTACATTTATATTTATATATATATATATATATATATATATATATATATATATATATATATATATATATATATGATACCCATTTTAGTTGTTGCTGTTGTTGAAAGTCTTCAAGTGATACTGATTAAGTTATTGGTACTGTTCTTTGTGATTCTGTAGGACCAGTCCATAAGTTTCGAAGAAATGTGGTCTTCGTCAAGGCCAATAGGCTTCCAACGCACAAATTAATTTTAACCATTGTACCATGCAAGACATCCATATGAAATTATCTATCTGATGAGGCTATTAAAGGACATGACTCGGTTTTTCAGTTTAATGTTTTTGCTTTTGGAGCAGTTTGCAGCTTTGTGAGAATTTACTTATTGTGCAGACATTTCTAAACGATTTCTTAGAACTCTCCCAATAAAATTGTCCAAATCGTGTAAGCTCTGAACTGTTGTATTTTAGGTATGCTTAAAGATATCTTACTTTAATTCTCCGAGGTTTTTTATAACACTATTGGACTCTACTTTAAGCAATAAGAATGTATAATTACTCTCCAAAATTAACAGAAGTATAGTGATGAAATCGATCATAAACGAAAATTCCAAGTTCATCATTAATTAATCATTGCTAAGGATCGGAAGCTCATGAAGGATTGATATTAAGTTCAAGTATATATATATATATATATATATATATATATATATATATATATATATATTCCAACTTATCCAATATGATCTTCGCCCACTCTAACATTCTAACGTTCTGTCCTCCAGTTGCAAGATGCCTCTGACGTTTCACGTACGATTACATTTTCAAGCCTTTTTTCACTGATCTTTGGACTGTCATAGCTGAAACTCTTCTCTCATGTGCCAAACGTTTTATGGATTGCGTTGGATCTTTTCTAATTGATCTCTTTAGCTCTAAGTTGAAATGAGGATCCCTCTTCCTGTTGTGACATCCTGATCCAATGTTCCTCTCTACTCTTCCCTCTTTTTTAAAGTTATTCGCCATTATTATCGGCATTATCTTGATGGTTCTTGAATAGACTTTGAAGATGGCAGCCAGGGTATGATCGTTGGTACCGTTATTGAATGATCTTTTTCTTCTCATTATTACTCATATGGGAAGACAGTGGGGCTGACACAAAACTGTTTTAACCTGTTTTTTTTCTTCAAGAACGGTTTTTCAGAAAACCTGGAAAAAAGAAACTGATTTAGTTTAGTAGATTTTTAGATATTAAACATTTTGTGGGATGGACAAGTATGCTGTTACATGATTTGGACAATTTTGCTGTTACACCCGGTATATACAGAGAATGAAAAAATACGAATACAAAAATCAGTATATGTGTGTAATGGAAAAAATGATACATACATTTTTATATACCAGAACGATGTTACCACAACTAATTTTTAATCATTTCACCCCAAGCAAGACGATTATGCCACTAAAATATCAGTGGTTACTACGAATGGAAGAGAATGAGAAGACTTTAGTGAGGAGTAAGGACAATAGGATCAAGAAAATAAAAGATAGATATTGACTTTTGTTGTAATCTAAAAAGGGTTAGTGAATGAGGAATAAGCAAAACGGAGGTTTGAAAGGAAATGGTAATCTTTTAACATCAACAAAATACAATACTCGCCAGCGTCATGAAGTAGGTAAAACACTGCTAGTGGTGGACTACTTATAAAGCATATTACGATATTTACCTGCCTCCCCACGTGCTAGAATGCGGCACAAGGTCAAATTTAATGTGTGGAAATCCGAGCCCGCATGGGCGAGAACAGGTATCTGTCTACCTCCCCGGACGAGAATCTGCCCTTCGGCATAGCCTCGTCCGGGTTTCCCTCAGCCCAAAGGCAGAGAGTTCGACACAGCAAGAGCTTCCCACGCTGAGAGGTACTGGCAGCATATTGAACCCGTTTACACTAGTGTCCAACGTATTTATTAGGATTATATAACGTTGAAAGTTTGATATGTTAATTGTTATTCGGAAACCTTTTTAACTGTTGGAGGGAAGAAAGCTGTTTTTTAGACTGAATACTTAACGTATAATGTTATGTATCAAATCCTTCTGAAAGCGGATAACTGACCTAATATTGGTTATATGTGTGTAGGCATTCATGATGAATTTTGTAAGTGGTATATTAATTGAGTTTCATGATAACTGAATCAGAATGTTAGATTTTTAGTTTCAAGCTGAAGACGTTTGTGGTTTTATCTGGTTTTGCCATTATTCATCTTAATAATGTTAAGGGCTCTTTTAGTGATCATATAGATACAGGCATAGATATAAAAAGTCATATATATATATATATATATATATATATATATTAACATTCTTTTTATAGATACAAATATTTAAGTAAATGTTCTGTTTATAATAAACAGTATTAAACAACATTTACCGACCAGAATTTACTTAGATATTTGTATCTGTTAAAAGAATGTTAAACATAAAAATGTCTTAAAATAATTGTCGGACTTTGTCCATTTCATATATGTATATATAACTACATATATATGTGTTAAAATTTTACATATAGAATAAATACAGATATAGAGAAATTATATATATATAGATACAGAAAATTATATATATATATATATATATATATATATATATATATATATATATATATATATATATAGTGGGGGAAACAAATATTTGTATACATATAAATTTTTAATTTATTGTATTTCCAGTTAATGAATAAACATAATTTGCATATAATTAACTGTAAATATGCTTAGAAACAGAAAAAAAAAATTCATTTAATAGAAATAAATCATATTTATCTATTTTAATGGGTGAAATAACTATTCGTACAATGCAAATTTCAGATTTTCAAATTTTTTAATTGCTTTAATACTCTATATTATTCAAAGTGGAATATTCTAGAATCTTTCAATAATGTTATCAGTAGTTATTTGTAGCCTAAAAAAACACAAACAGAATATTTTGTAATTGATATTCGTGCAAAAAGCTTTCATCATAGCAAGAGGTAAAGAATTGACAAATTCGCAAAAAGAACTGATTGTTAAGCTCTGTAAAGGTGGTAAAGATTACAGGATAATCTCAGACAACCTGAATATTCCATTTACTATCATTAGTTCATTCATCGCAAGGTATAAATAATTAAAATTTTTGAAAGCCAAATAAGAACAGGCGCTCCACGGATGATTTCTGCACGATCTTCGAGAAAATTAATGCGTCAAATTAAACAAAATCCAATGGTTACTTGTCAAGAGTTGCGGGATGATTTGCTTTCATCAGGAATCTGTGTCACTAAACGGACAATAAGCATTGAAATCCATAGGAACAATCTAAAGTCACCCTCCCATCGGAAAAATCCACTGCTATTGAAAAGATACAGAGACGCCAGGTTGAAATTCGTTTGTGAACATAAAAAGGAAAAATCGTATTGGAAAAGAGTATTATAGACAGACGAAAACAAAACTGAGTTGTCTGGACGTAATTCTAGAAATCAAGTATGGAGGAAAGATGGCCATGCCTTCAAACAAAAGAACACAGTTCCAACAGTGACATTTGGTGGTGGCAGCCTCATAGTTTGAGGATGTTTTTCTGCAAAAGTTACTGACAACATATCAGTAATTGATGGTAGAATGAATGCCGCAGCATATCAAAATATTCTGGAAGCAAATTTAATAATTTTGTTTGAATTTCCTGCTGATTGAACCTTCCAGAACGATAATGATCCTAAACACACTGCAAAATCGACGAAGAAATGGCTTGCTGAAAATAATATAAATATCATGAAAAGGCCAAGTCAGTCCCGAGATTTAACCCCAATCGAGAATATGTGGTGTTATTTGAAAATTCAAATCCAAACGTGAGCTCCAACAAACATCCCGGATCTGAAGACCATATGTGAAGAAGAATGGAACAAAATACCAAGTAAAATTTGCAAATCATTAATTGAGAACTATAGGAAGAGGTTGGTTGCTGTAGAAGTGAATAATGGCTATTCTACAAAGTATTAAATGAAGATTATGTATTTTTGTATTGTACGAATACATTTTTACCCATTAAATTGGAAAAATAGGATTTATTTCTAGTAAATTAATTTTTTTTCTATTTTCTATGCATATTTAGTTATTATGCCTGAATTAAAATAAATTCAAAAATTTATGTGTACGAATATTTGTTTTTCCCACTATACATATATATAAGTAAAAAGGCAGCCTGAATAAAGACAAAAGGAAACATTTCTTAGTCGACACGTTTCGCTCTCTGATGGGCTTTATCAAGGGAAATGTAAGGATTATTATTTTGCAACAATTATTTACATAAAGAAATAAAAAATACCACTAATTTTCAGACTTTTTCATTTTAAGAGCACTCATAGGATAACTGAAAGTTATGGTAACTTATGGAGGACGCTAACTAATTTAATGTCTAATAAACGAAAGTGATTAAATCTTCTTGGTGGCAAATATTGTTTCTATAAAGTAATTATTATTCATATTAAATTTTATTTGAGATTAATTTATGCATTGTATATTTTAAATGATACAAGTTTTTGAATTCAACCATCTTTTTTTAATTTACAATTTATTTTTATAGTCATATACATTGGTTCGGGAAGAGGTATTTCTTTTAGAAACGGAGATATTTGAAAAAATCGATAATTTCGAGAGCGACACCCTTCAATAGTTTTGCGTTCAAGTAAGTTACTTTTTCTTTTGATAGAAAAAAATTCGTTTTGTCTTCATTATATATATATATATATATATATATATATATATATATATGTCTGTGTGTGTATGTGTGTGTGTATGTGTATGTGTGAGAGAGAGAAAGAGTGTTTATAAGGATTTACACGCATACATTTCAGGACTGCTGAAAATTTCTTTTGCTGACCCAATTCCCAAAATCTTAACAAGTGTTAATGACAGATTTTTCAGAAAAGGCCACTAGTTCGGATCAAGAAATATTCAGCGCCTATATATATATACATATATATATATATATATATATATATATATATATATATATATATATATATGTTTGTGTGTGTGCATTCTTTCTATGCCTATATCTTATTGCTTACCTTTCTTTCTACATATATATGCTTCTTTGTATATGCACACACATACATGGAGATACAGATGTACATATCCGAATCTGAAAGAGTTTCTCTTTTGATATGAGCACACGAATGAACGGATGTTTTGTGCAAGGTTTTGCTGTTCCATTTTATTCTTCTCAAAGAAGAATTTTAAAGAATATACACGATAAATCTGACTGATTTTTCTCCTGTAATCTTTGATTGTGAACGTTGAAAATATGGTAAAAAAAAATACGAAAGATCTGATCAGAATTGGAAACGAAACGGTTGCAAAAACTAAATAAACAATTTTTTTTTCTCTGATTCATAAATTCAGTCAGAGAATAGAAAGCATTTTAATGTAGTTATTGTAATTCTTTTCCATAAAAGAAAATTCATGCTTTTAAAATTATGCGTCTTTTTATAAAAATATATTTCACTGATCTCATATCGAAATTTAGAATTGGAAAACTGAACCTTAGACGCGCTTTCTTTTTCGAGTATCAGTTTTGGTTCATTTTATACGTATAATATTATTGCTCCCTAGGTCTTTGCAATAAATTCTTTTCAAGACATTCCTACGATTCTTTTCTAAAAGCAGAATAATGGTAATGGTAATATTACCTGATTGAGTGATTTGTTTGTTTAACGACATATTAACTCCTCATGACTCATTTAATGCCGAAATTTAATTTAAATATTTTTAACACAATATTACGGCTACTACTAAATATATTTTGAATGCAATTGTATGGCTTCAACTACAGATAAAATATATTGGTGGTAATTTTCTATGAAATGTATTGGTGGTATTTCAAGTATAAAATGGTCATTTTGCATTAAAATTGTACTATAGGTAATTTTATTATAAATATGTATAGTTGGTATTTTTTCATATAAATATGTATTTCTGTTAATTTTAATATAAATATGTATTGTTCTTGTTTTTTATATGAATATGTATTGTTGATAGTTTTACTACAAAATGTATTTTTATACTTTCATAGTGTTTTGTTTTTGTTTGGGGGTTCACTATTTGCCCATGGCTGGGACCCTAACAGGTGCTACAATGCCTGTTCGGGAACAACAACGATTGAGAGGTGGTTCCATGATCCTCAAAAGCTCCAAACTTCCGATTAGCGGTCTCGCTGCCGGATGTAGTTTATCGTCATACCAAGGACTAGTAATATTAGCTGTTTTCTTATAAAAAAAATCAAATAAAATAAAAACATTGAACGAGCAGCTATTATCTTTTTTCAAATTAAAAAAATCTTTCTCTTGAAACAATTTTTCGGAAAAATAGCTTTCACATGTCCAGTAGATGTTATCGCTCTTTCCAGTATTGATGGAAGTTTACTTCTTAACCTTCTTATTTGAAGTAGTGTGAAATGCCAAAATCTTGTTATGTCATTATTTTCTTTACGAGTGACATGTGTGTTATATAGGAATAAAGTGTCGCTTTTGAACATAGATCGCCAGTGAGCAAACACAAGCGATCCCATTATTGAATTAAGTAGACCACCTGACCATAGCGGAAACACATAAGTAGGAAGTCGCGTGACGTCTAGATTGATCTCCATTCTAGTCTATCCTCTATTAATATACGAATAACCATTTCTACTCTATCCTCTATTACTATACGAATCACTCTTTCTGCTCTATCCTCTATTATTATACGAACCGTTATTCTCTACTCTGTTCACTATACTATCTTCTCTCTTCAGATCAATATACAGGTTACCTGTTGAGTGAGTATTTTCGAGCAAGTGCGAGATTATTTGAAGGCGTCTGACACCAACATTGTTCAACGGCGTATTATTGCTGTATCTGCTATTACAGAGTCTCTACTGCAACGAGCATTATGAAAGTGACAACGGGTAATCGTAGACATCACAAAAATGTGATATCCATTATTGTTGTTGCTGTTGTTGGTAATCATCTAGTGACATTCTTTCTATTGCCTGGTACAATTCTTTGTTTGTGGTTCTATAGCCCGTGTGCACAAGGTTCAAAGAAGTGTGGTTTTCTCCAAGACCCACAGAGTTCACTAACTCAAAACTATTTTATCCATTGACCTTACAATTCAATTGCATGACATCCATATGAATGTATCGATCTGGCAAGGCTATTAAAACAATATGAGTCTCAGGTTACTGTTTTCGTTTAGTAGCAATCTGCAGTGTTGGGCGAAACTACCTCTTGCGCGGCCTATTCTATGCGATTTTTTAAATCGTCTCCTCCCAAGGAATTTTGCTAGCGTTTAAAATTTCTTGCTAGGCACTTCAGAAAGGGGTCATATTTTTTTTTCTTTTAGCAATATATTAAGTTGGTGCAAAAATAATATCGTTTTCTGACATATGTTACTATGTGAGAAAACGACATTATTTTTTGCACCAACCTAATATAAGCTTCTATAGGTTATTTAATGCCGAAAAACTAAATATTTTGTACGCAATTATATTTTGTTTTTTAAGGGGATAATAATGCTTTTTTTTGTGCTAAAAGTCTTACTAATTAACTCATAGCTAGGGGAGAAGAGGTGCATTCGAACTTTTCCCAAAGAGGATTTGCACGTAACCCAACTGGAACTGGTACTCAGTTCTTCGATTAACAATTCCGTGCCATTATCCATTACACCATCCAAGTTTACAGTTCCTTTTATTCCTATGCTGTCACCCATCTAAGTACTGATGAGGCTCAACGTTGCTTAACTTCAGTGATCGTAATACGTGGGGAAATAGAAAAATCAGGCGTGGCTGACCACATGTGGAAGGCAAAGGGAGATCACCACCCCCTGTGGGACAAGGTTGAAATAATAGAAAGAGAACATCACTGGAAAATACGAAACCTTAAGGGATCAGCACATATGCTAGGCCTTGAAAATCTCTTAAGCCAGCCAAGCATAGAAATGAATACAATATGGGAAACAGTAATACGGAGCGTTAAAGAAAAGCAATAATAACAATAAAATTACAATATGAGCTCTGGTAAAAGACGGTTAAGTTTAGAAGTCACAAAAATTCATGTGTTGATGTCCTCAAAAACATATGGCCCAGTTGATAAACAGCGTTGGTTGAATCCAGTGAATGAACCAAAGTTGTGAATTCAATAACATTTTTTAACAAAAACTTGTAGAGTTGAGTTAAAGAGAGATAATTAAGAACAATCAATTTCCACCGGGACGGAATAAAGGGTTCAGTTTGAAATTCCTATCACCTGAAGAAGGCCGGAGCGTACAACGGCAGAAAAATCATGAATATGGAAAATAAACATGAAAATAAAAATAATGTGAATACCATGTTTGTTGAACAATTCTGATGAAAAGAAATTTGAGTATATGGCTATTTCAATTCAACACATATTTTTGTTGATGTTAACGCAGGCAGAGTTGATTTTCTAATAGCAACATCGAATCTCTATCTCGAAGCAAGACGTTTACTTCGATGATTGACGCAAAACAGTCTTCCTATTCTCAATAATCTCATGCAGCTTTGTATCATACTTGGTGTAATGGATATCGGCTCGGAATGCGAAATCGGGGAGCCGGGTCCAAATTCCTGTTTAGTTCACTTAGGGCAAAAATACCCTTAGGGAAGGTATGAATCCATCTCTTTTCCACCCCACCCCCAGCTATGGGTTGTATATCAGGACAGACTGGTTTCTTTAGCCTTGGTTGGCAACCAGTCGACCACAGAAGGAAATAGCAACCTACTACAGGAAATTCCTCTGCCTAGAGAGTCATGAATCCAAAGAAATATGATCGCGTATGCTTGTATCACGTATCGCACTGAACTCACTGATCATAGTTTGGAAAGCTTAGTGAATATGAATTTCAAATGTAATATCATTAAGTGTATGCATAATTTCAAAGCGCGCTATGTCTAAAAATCAGTGACTGAATATTTCTTTTCAATGTACTATTTTACTATAGGACATGGGCGATCTTGGCTCTTCAAAATGACCTATCTCTTGTAGCTCTAATCAATTGTTGTCCCTTTTGCAGCCCTTTCAGGCACTATTC
>OZ010576.1:88163947-88211447 GCA_963932145.1 Acanthosepion lycidas | reverse complement strand
CCCCCCCCCCCAAATTCTTTCTTCATTTGTTTGCTGTTTAGACCGAGTTCAATCAAAACAAAAACCGGTTGTTGTGTCATTATAATTAACCTTTGACGAACAGAGGTCAGAATTTCAAGTCCCCACATCACTCTCCGAAGAAAAAAAACGAAGAAAAAATTTTTTTTTCAAAAAAAAATCTGAGTATAGATTTTTTTTGTTTTTTTGTTTTTTTTGTTTTTTTTTCTCCTGCCATTAAATGTCGGATCACGTGTGACATACGGTGGGGGATCATATGTGAATTTGCATGCTTACATTATTCCACGATTGTCCTTTCCTCGAGGAACACATGTGACCATGCATCTTTTCACCGCCAGCAGAAATTCAGATTTCATTTTATCTTATTCATCTCTTCTTTCATTTTTTTTTTTTTTTGTCCTGGCCTTTAAATATTGGATGGCCATGGTAAGTTATAAATGTGTCCAATATCTTTCTTTCTTTCTTTCTCATTATTTATTTGTTCCTTTCTTTCTTCTTTCCTTCCTTCCTTATTTGCTTTCTCTATGTATTTAGCTCGTTAGTTTTCCTTTCTTTTTTCTCTTATTCATTTATTTAATCATTTTTTCTTTCTCTATTTATTTACTTCTTCCTTTCTTCCTCCTTTCCTTCCAGCCTTCCTTCTTTCTTTCTTTCTTTCTTTACTTATTTGTTTCTTTTTTATTTATTCATTCATTCTTTTCTATATTAATTTCACCCTTTCTTTATTTCTTCCTTTTTCTTTTTCTTTCTTTCTTTCTTTCTTTCTTTCTTTCTTTCATTCTTTATTTATTTGTTTCTTTCTTTCTTTTTTATTTATTTATTCCTTTATTTATTTATTTATTCCTTTTATTTGTTTCTTTCTTTTCTTCTTACTTTATTGGTTTGTTTGTTTGCTTGTTTATTTTTTCTTTATTTCCTACATTTCTTTATTTATCCCTTTTTTGTTCTTCTTTTTCTTTCTTTCTTTCTCTCTCTCTTTCTTTCTTTGTGCCGAAAACCTTAAAAATTTACTCTCTTGAATATATGGTCCTACTTAAAATGTTCACTAAACGCAAACGAAATTCGATGACATTCTGCTGCAAATTCGAAATAACTCTTTGCTCAGCAACTCAAAATAATCAAACAATCATTAAGACAATTTCTTTTCTAAAAAAAAACAACATATTTTAGTATAACTTACGAGAAATTACGGTGTCTTTTATTAATATTTTTATATTTATTCCATTATCCTCAAAATATTATATATTTGATTCATCTTAGCTAGTTTTAGACCAAGCTATGGATTTAATAGCTAGACAGACTTGGTGATATAGCCTTGGTAGAAAATAATGTCAGACTATTGCGAGAATTCTTCTGCCATGTAAATCCTGAATCGAAAGGAGACATGATCACCAAGTGGACACCATACATAAACCGAAGGAAGAAGCGACGTTTATTCCGAAATTGGTACTGAATTTTAAATGTAAACAGATATCGCTTAGGTAAATTGCAGATACATATCTGAGTTTGTAACAAAATTAGTAATTGTAATTTTGGTTGACTATAACGCTTATCAGTATTGAATTAATTTAACAATGAACCAAATCACTGAGGCCGTAAGAGTCTGAAATACGAACTTCTTAGCCAGACATATACAGAACATATTGTACAGATGGTTAAAATTGATGTTTAATTACGAATAAAATTCGTTGTTTTTATTTTTGCATATGAATAAAATAGATTTTTACATAAATAAAATAAAATGGATTTTTTACATGAAAATGAAATGGATTTTAAACATATGAATAAAATGATTTTTAACATATGAATAAAATGCTTTTTTTTTACATATGTTATAATAATGGGCATTTTAGATGAAGAAAATAAATTTTACAAATGAATACGATTTTTGCATAAAAACAGATTGTATTTTTAATAGAAAAAAGATGAATGTTTTGCATATAAATAAAATTTGTTTTTAAATATGAATGAGATATATTTGTTACATATAAAATATATTATTTACATATAAATAGACTGTAGAAATATTTCTGAAGTTAGGTATTTTCATTGCACATTGTTTAATTTGTCTGGTTTTTTTTTTCAATCAAAACATTTTCGGACAAAATATTCGCATTGTTGAAAAAAATTCTCATACTTGATTAAAAACTGAAGAAAACTTGAAAACGCTTAATTTTGAAACTTCAAATTAATTATCAAACAATTCCTATTCCTCCTCCTACTCTTCCTCCTGCTACTCTTCCTCCTATTACTACAGCTACTACTACTACTACTAATAATAATAATAATTCTCTACTACTACTACTACTACTACTACTACTCAGATTGGGTTACAAGAAAAGTTTGTCCGCTTCATTAAGTAAAAAAAAAAGTTAATTTTCTTTTAAAAATCACGCATCTAAATGTGCACTAGTACTTTCTATCTGAATTTCTGCGATGGGGACTAATATCCTCACCTTTGTTTTTATTATCACGGTGTTTCTGTTGTTTAGCTCTCCGGCCTTATTCAGGTGTCTGTCTATCCAGGTAGCCGTCAGAGAATTTCAAACTGAAAACTTTATTTAATTTATGCCAGTAATTTACATCTAACGGTCGGGACACCCGAGAAAACTTAATAAAGAAAATGTCGGGGAACACAGTTTTCTCGGTTGCGCAGGCCGATTGATGTAATACAGACTGTTTATAATAAAAAAACAAAAACGGAGAGTCGATTCCAAACACGAGTATCCATGAGAAATAACTTTTGAATTAATAAAAATATCGAATTAAAAATAAATTCTTACTATATGTCGTTAGAAATATTAAATAACCGGTGTTAACCCAAAAATTCGCACCTCAAAATCACAGAAGGAACTCCGAATTGTGCAATCAATGTAGAGTATTATATATATATATATATATATATATATATATATATATATATATATATATATATATATATATATAATATATATATATATATGTATATATTTGTGTGTGTGTGTGTGTGTATAGAAATTACTAACTTACATACATAAAGAATTATCTATGGCTATAATGCGCATAATACATGACTGACCAATGAAAATCAAACCACTCAATATTGAAAATACTAGAATTTCTATCATTTTGTCATTTCTATCTCAATCTTTGATGAAGTTTTAACAAAAGTGAAACACGTTAGATTGATAAACGTTTCCGCTTTGTTCCTTATCGTATCATATCTATCTATCTGTCTATCTATCTATCCATACACACACACACAAGCTTAGAACCAAACAGCCAGACTACTCGCATATATGATTTCATTATAGGGGTAACGGTTTGTGCCGAACAAACTACACTTTTGGGGAAATCCGAATACAGAGAACTGATGCAAATAATGTGTTACATGGTTCACCAAACAACATTCCTCGGGTTTTGAATTCAGAGTTATCCTTCTCTTAGATCGATTTCCACCGAAAGCTAAATGTTCCCAGTCTGTACTGCTACTTACCCATAGTTGTACGTATGTCAATGCAATGGACTCAACTTGAATTCTAACTCTACTTTCCGATCCCTCAATCCAGTATTTTACGGTACCCCTCTCTATCTCTTTCTCTTTCTCTTTCTCTATCTGTCTATTTCTCTCTCTCTCTCTCTCCCTCTGTGTGTGTGTGTGTGTTTGGGTGTGTGTGTGAATTTACAATTTCAGCAATTAGTTTTGGTTTAATGCCTCCCTGCGCATTTTCTATAAATATTTCCATCGTAATTATTACATCAACTTTCTTCTGCGTTACACAGACTTCATGAATTTAAGCGCAGTAACAGATTGGTGGCAAAGCCTCATCTTTTCAGAGTTGAAATGACTAGATGCAACCGTAAGTTTTATGCTAACAGTTTCTTCTCTCGCACTTCTCACTTACAGAAGTCTCTTCCGGCTTCTTGCTTCCCAATCAACTTTGATCTTCAAAAATTTAAATTCATTATCAATCCTTATCTTCTGTGCTTTTTATTCTTTCTCTTTTTCTGTACTCTCTCCTTAAGAGTGTTTTTTTCCCATATTCTCTAACACTCAGTAACCACCTTGCCTCTTAGGGGCTTTACTGCCTTACTTGGGATGAATTGATTAAAAAATATCAGTCAGACAAGGTCAAAATCGTAGTTGATGTACAAAACAACCTAAAGACCGTTGTTAACTGGGGCAAAAGATGCCTTGTCAATTTTTACGCCTCCAAAACTAAACGTGTCTCCATTATTCATCTGAGAGACCCCTCTCTGACTTCCGTCAGCATAGCTAATGCTATCCTCCAAGAAAGTAACTCATTACGCTATCTTGGGCTAATGTTCTCAGCTGACATGAGGTGGAAGGACTACATTGAATCCATCGGTAGATCAGCTGTTAGAATGTCGATTCACTGTGTCAGGCGAGACAATTCTTCTCTCCTGAATCTATCTTGCATATCTATAAGTCTACCATTCGTCCATGCTTAGAATATTGCTACCATATATGGTTCGGTGACCCTGCTATTTTCCTGGAGCTCTTTCATAAGATCCAAAGAAGAATCAGCAATAACACTGGTCCTGATTTGTTTCAGTCAATTGCCCTCCGCCGTAAAGTTGCCTTTCTGTGCCTTTTTACAAATACTTTCATGGTAATTGTTCGGGTGAGCTCTTCGCTATGGTACCCATACTGGATGAACTTAAACGCAATACTAGACTGTCAGTGAGATCACATCAATTTACAGTTGTGCTAGCTAGATGTCGCCGTAGCTTCTTATCTCACACTTCTCGCTTGCGGAACGCCCCCCTGGCTCCATGCTTTCCAATCAACTTTAATATGCAAAAATTTAAATGCAATTTTAATATGTCCTTCTGATTGCTCTTTCCTCTTTCTCCTCGTTATTAATGTTTCTGTTCCTAAATCTTCCACACCTTGTAAACCCTTAAGTGGTAGTGGCTCTGCTGTTTAAAATGTTTTCAATTATAAAAACTGTTAATACTTCTGATGCATCCACCAGTATTTGTAGACTTTTACATTTTGTTTTAATATGTAACACAAGGTCTGTGACACTACTGCAACAGCTACATATATGTGAATAGAACGCAGGTATTCCCTTTTAATGTCATATTAAGTGCGCGCTTTATATATAGATTCCCAGTGGCGGATCTACTATGAAGCTAATAAAGCTTAAGGGACCCTCATCCCAGGCCCTGAAACAACATTTTTAATGAGTGAACGTTTCAGCAAAATCATTTTTTTTAATGTTTGTTATTAAAATAAGCCCATTTTAGGGATAAAATCATGACCCAGTGGATTGATGTGGCTAATATTGGTCTTAGACTCTAATACCCATTTTATATAGCCTCAAAATTCACTTGTAATTGGTTAAATTCCAAAATTTTCTTGGGGGTGTTCTTTGGGCTTTACAGCGCCTGAACATCAAGCTGTATGGGCTCCTTGAGATCGCCAGAATCTTTTAGTAGCCCACATTTTAGCAGCTGGATCTTTGAATCTATTTTTGCTAGTTTCGAAGTGGACCCCATATCTGTACAATCTTCAGGGCTCCCAAAATATAAGTTCACCCCTGTGGATTCCTTTGACTATCATGTAGCATTTAATCTGCAATGAAATTTCTATTATTTGTTACAGGTTCATTGCAGGATTTAATATGTTAGGGCGATATGGCGGATGTCTTGCTGACACATGATGTAAGTATGTAAAAAGTTGAAAAACGTACTTAATGGTGAAACTTTCGCCTGATAGCATAACTTATATTTGCATTGAAATTTTTGGCAAAGTTTAGCAAGGGTTTTTTTTTTTTTTTTGTTTTTGTTTTTTTTTTAGCATTTCACCCCAAGCAAGGCGGGAGGCCACTAGGACGCAAAGGGTTACAGAAAATATAGAGCGAGATCAGACAGATGTCATAGAAGAGAGTATGAGGAGGAGGGTAGTGGATAGATCAAGGCAACTGGAGATGTCGATTGACATTACACTTGAATAGCTGGAGATTATAGTTCTCAGGGAAACTGGATTAGGGAAGGGAGTTCCACAGGCGAGAGGTGCGAGACATGAAGCTATTAGAGTAGAAGAGACGGCAACATTTAGGAGTTTCGACAGTGAAGGGATGATGGCGGGATGCCAGCCTCGTAGGGCGCTTGAATTCATGAAGTCTGGGAACCAGCGAATGCAGCTCCTCGGAGCAATTACCATGAAAGTATTTGTAGAACAGACAAAGAGAGGCGACGGCGCGTCTGTGAGAAAGTGACTCTAGACGAGATGCCAAGATGCCAGAACAGGGCCAATTATATTGCATATCCGCTTCTGAAGCCTATCAAGAATCCCGAGGTAAACAGAAGGGGCACCAGACCATATATGGCAGCAATACTCCTTGCAAGAGCGAATTGTTGATTTGTAGATCTGGAGGATCGATTCCGGGGAGAAAAATTTCCTGGCGCGGCACAGGGAGCCAACTGTACCCGAAAAACGGTGTGTGAAAAGAACCACCTTTTCTCTTGACACCGCTATTACTGTATGCTGCTCCCGAAATTTTCATTGTTTTAAAAGGAATTTTTTAGAATTCTAATATAACCAAAAACATAATATTGGATTTATACTTTCCCTTTTCTCTCAAGAATTGATAACAAAAATATTAAACCCTATTTCTTTATTAGATTGTTTATTTTCAAGAATAATTTATATATACAAATTTGTATATTCCTGCCTCTCTGTTCTTCTTGCTATCTTGCTAACTCTCTTATTGATTTAGAAGCGGTTTTGATGAATTATATGTCAAGTTTGGACAAGTATTTTTCGATAGTGGCTGTTATGGAGTTGGTAGATAGGATTATGTATTTGATTTTGTTATGGTTCTCACGATTATTATAATGTGTATTTTTGTATTTTTTATATTTTTCTCCCGTAGATTTTGTAGGCTTTGCGTTTGACACTATACAGAAAATCATTCGGGTACTGGAGGAATTTGAAGGTGTTTTTGATGTATTTCACTTCTTCGGGTAGAAATTGGATGCTACAGATTCTAAGGACTCATTTAGAAGGTTATAAAAATATATTAACCGCCTTAAGAAATCGCTGCAATAAAGGAATAACTGTGAAAACGATTTTTTTCATTCATAGATTTATAAAAATATCTTTGAACAAGTAAATTTAAATAAAAATATAAGTACGTAATTGTAAATCCTGTAAAACATGTATTTTCCGGGCATTTCTTTCCTTTTTCTCTTGTCCCATAAATTCGCTAAAATAGTTTGAGAGTATCTAGATTTTTTTCGAGAACTGACAGCAATAATGTTAAACACTATTTATTTATTAGACTGTTTATTTACAATAATAATGTTTAATACTTTTTTATGTCAGTTGTCGAGAAACCAAAGAATTTATAATACAGTTTCATATGTTTCGTTTTTATTAAAATTCTAAAAAATAGCTTTTTAAGACAATAAAAATTGCCGAACGAGTAATCAGTGATAGCGCTGTCAAGAGAAGAACCGTCCGGTGGGTACACCGTTTCTTTTTTCGTGTACGAATGTGAAATGTTGCCATTTTTCTTTCAAAAAGTATCATTCTCTATTGATTTATCTAAGCTTTAAAGAGATCGAATTTTTCTTCAAGGTATGTTTATATTCCGGTGAATTTTTATTTTACAGTTGCTAATGCTGGACACCTTGAGACGGTGAAATGGTTAGCAAGCTTGTCTTGATAGAACAATTACAACTGAGAAGTGAATTCGATCCTCACTGGGTGCCCCTTACTTTCGGCCTTGTGACACATCTAAACTTCGCTTAGAAAATCACTTTAGGGGCACCGAGTCGGTGTAATGGTTAGCAAGCTTGTCTCGTTAGAAAAATTATGACTGAGTAGTGAGTTCGATCCTCACTGGGTGCCCCATACTTTCGGCCTTATGCCACATCTAAACTTCGCTTAGAAAATCACTTTAGGGGCACCGAGTCGGTGTAATGGTTAGCAAGCTTGTCTCGTTAGAAAAATTACGACTGAGTAGTGAGTTCGATCCTCACTGGGTGCCCCATACTTTCGGCCTTGTGCCACATCTGAGCTACGCTTGGAAAATCACTTTAGGGGCACCGAGTCGGTATAATGGTTGGCAAGCTTGTCTTGTTAATAAAATTACTACTGAGTAGTGACTTCGATCCTCACTGGGTGCCCCATACTTTCGGCCTTGTGCCACATCTAAGCTACCTTTGGAAAATCACTGCAGTTGTTGATGTTTCAGCAGTTCGAAACAACCCAACATCATTCCATTTTCATTACAGTTATAAGTATGTTTATTATGAGGGGGTGCTGAAAATTATCGTTTCTGGAATGAGTATGTGAATGTTTAGTAATTGAAATATGAGTTTTGCTAATTAATTCACACTAAGATCATTTAAGCATCTCGTCCTGTTTATTTTGTTGCGGAATAAATGTCACATTTGCGATTTACAATGTTGGGCTAATCACTTTAAGTTTCCAAAGTATTCTTTTCTAATAAACATTCGTCTGGAAGAGCAAAAACTAGTGATGCGAAACTTTGAATGTAAATCTGTTTCTCATCAATCAAAGTTTTAATGAAGTCAAAATTGTAAATTGAGTTTTGAAAAAGATTTGAGAATTTATTTAAGTTATTGCGATTTGAAAATATTTGGGAGTTTACTCAAAATGTGAATATTTGACTTTCAACATTCTTGGAACGCCTCAAGTAAATTGGGGAAATATCTTGAAAAATGATTTGGATTCTTCATATGCCATCGCCTTAGAATTGTATGTTTATATCAACAGAAATGTAAAAGCCAGCCAGTTTATATTGTCATAGAGGATGGATTATATTTGGTCTTTTGTTCTTAAAAATTAAAATAATCTCCTCATGGCAGCTACAGTTAAAAGAAATAAGTAAACCATTAAACAAACAAAAAATAAAAACACCTAAACGCCTTAAAATCTCTTTCTCTAATATTCTTGAAATTCGCGCCAATTTTTGGAATGCAGAATATTTTCTCTTCAAACGTTCTCCAAATATCTTAGTCTATTGCGAAACTGATTTAAACTCTTCTATCGCCATCAATGAATCCTCTCTTCCAGGATACTTTCCTAATTGTGAAAAGAATTCCAGGATACATATGCATGGCCTTGGTGTTTGCATACGGGTAAATCTTCAAATGGCAAGGGTTTCGTCTCACGTGATCCCACCCCCACCCATCCAATGATTCTTTCATATGCTTTCAACTTTCTTTATTGCATTCTGTTAGGTATCTCTATTTTTTCTTTATTGCTCCCCTTCTTCTCAGGACTGTAACAAATGTCATCTACGAACATCTTTATGTTTGGTAATTTTAATGCTCATCATGTCAAGTGGCTTAATTATTCTAATGTTACTGATGTTGCCAGTATTCAGACTTTCAGTTTTTCTTTTACTTACTCTCTCATTCAAATAGTAGATTTTCTTCGCCGTTTCCCCAATAATTCTGATCAACAAGCTTCTTTACTTGATTTGCTCCTTATATCTTTTCCTGGCTCTTGTTGTGCGTCGCAACTCTGTCCTCCTGACAATTAAGATCACGCTGTAGTATCTTTTGATATTTCTTGTGACGCATCAATTAGATATGAAACCCTATTCACAAGACTTCTTTCTGTTACCAGCGTACCGTTTGGGATTCATTTCGTGATTTTCATAGCAACACATCTTGTAGTGGAATTTTAAAGCTTCCTATTGAAAATTGTGACACTGGAGGTTTCCTCTTGGGTAAAAGCCGACATCGGTGCTTTTGTAACGTCTCGGAAATATCAGATGAAACCACAATCCTTTCCTTGGTTCACAACAGCCTGCTCAGTCGCTACAGCACACAGGAATCACTCCCGGCACTATCAGTGTGATATTAGGTTGGTGCAAAAAATAATGACGCAATAATGTCGTTTTTTGACGTTAAAAAATACGTCAAAAAACGACATTATTACGTTATTATTTTTGCACCAAACGAATAGTTCTGGTTACAACTCACACTTCTTTGTGTCCACTCGTAATAATTGTAACCTTGTCCGCAATACAGTTGTCTTTGTTAGCTTACAGAATGAGGCAGCGCATAGACTTTAACAAGTTTGTTTCTCACGATTACTGACGGTTCCGTAATAGTGTGTTAAATAAGGGTAAGTAGCCTATTTCTTCACCCAATTCGTGTTTTTTTAATCATCTTCTGCTGTTAGAACAATGCTTTACTCGTAAATTCTTTTTTTCCCATTCTACTCTTGACTCATATTATCTTTGCCTGACTTTCCATTTAGAACAGAGTCACTACTTTTGATATGCAGATAACTCAATCCATCATTTCAGCTATCATGTCTAAATTGGATAACCATAAAGCACACGGTCTTGGTGGTATCTCTGCAATAGTCCTTACGAAATGCGTTCCGCTTCTCTCTAAACTTTACAGTAAATATTTTGCTGCTTCTTGTTTTCCTGCCTGTTTTAAATTCTCTTGTGTATTATATGTATTGAAAAAAGTCCAGCAAACCGTCTGATCCTTCTAAATATCGGTCTATTAGTCTTCTACAGCTTTTTGGCAAAGTCTAATATAAACTGAATTGGTTATCTCACCTCGCAGCATCATCTTTCAGACAAACAATATAGCTTTCGCTTCTCTTCCTCAACTACTGATGCGCTAACTTTTATTGCTGAAAGAGTCTGTCAAGTTATAGATAAGAACTAGGAAGTTCGGGCTGTTACATTAAATACTTCAAACGCGTTTGAAAATGTTTGGCATAACGGTCTTCTCCCCACGTTCAAAGTTTATGGGCTTTCGGGTCTATTTTTTTATTTGATTCAATCTTTCTTATCTAATCACGAAATAAAAGTTACTTTGAATGGCCACTCTTCAAGATCATTTAAAATAAATTCGGGTGTTTCTCAAAGCTCTCTGCTTGAACCTACTTTTTAACTAATAATCATCAGCAACTTTCCCGATGTCATCATTTCTCGACTAGGTATCTATACTAATGACACTGCTATTTACTATCAGACTTAATGGCATGTTTGATAGGTTCGATAAGGTCAAATTGGTAGCTGATCTAAAAATAACATTCAATCTGTTTCAAACAGCTCTTTTGAATTAATCGTCTTAGAGGACCTTTTTTTGTCTTTCATTAACATGGCTGATGCTAACCGCCAGAAGATTGACATATAGCGCGTTCTAGGGCTAATAATCTCCTCTTGCATGAACTGGAACGATTATATTAAATCAGTTCTTTGATCCAATGTTTAAAGATTTGTTTCACTGTGTCGTGTAAGACAATTTTTTCTCGCCAGAATGTATCTTACACCTGTATAAGTCTACCATACGGACATGTATAGAATATTACTGCCAAATATGTTCTTGGGCTTCTACTATGTATTTAGAGATTCTTCTCAAAATCCAAAGAAGTTGATTGCAATTACGAAGTGAGCACTTTATTTTGTCCACCGGGGTAGAGTATTCTACTTGTATGTGACATGACTCTTCCAGTATTAGTCAACGGCCGAAATATTGGGAATATGGCAACTATGTGTTTGGCCATATGTCGCATTCTATCTATCTATCAGGCTGCCTGACGATTGTGTCTAGCATGAAAAAGCCTGTCGCTTCTGGTGTTGACTTCAATGTTCACTTTTACATTTATATTTACATACGCTCTATCTCTGATATTGAGCACTTTATCTCATAAATATAGCACACCTCAAAACTATATTTCTGCATATATATATAGATGAGTGCGTGTATCTATGTGTCTATCATGCGGTGGAGTTGTGTACATATATATTTTCATATGGAGTATGTATGAAGTTTCTTATAAAAGGCAACATTATCTGATAATCAGATCCATAAAATCATATATATATATATATATATATATATATATATATATATATATATATATATCATATACACACAGACACAGACACACACACACACACACACACACATATATATATATATATATATATATATATAGTGTGTGTGTGTGACTGGCCACTCATGACTGAAGATGTCTGACTATTGGGGAGACTAGCTAATCCCCGTTCCAAACGCATGCTCAAGCACATTTGTGTTTATTCAACACCCACATCTCAGAAATATAAACAGATATTGAAAGAAGAATCTGTAATGTTATCCATCTTGACCTGGCATCTTAACTTCAATCATTTTTCCACGGCCGTAATGTTGCTTCCCTATGCCTTTTCTCTATAAATATTTTCATGCTAATTGTTCTGATGATCGTTCCCCTTTTAGCGAACTGACTTTATGAATTTGGCAGCTAGGTCTCATTATTTTAGTTCAAGTTGCTAGATTTAATCGTAATTTCTATGTTAACTGTTTCCCGTGCTTCTCGCTTCTGGAACTCTCTTCTGGCTTCTGGCTTCTTGCTTTCCAGTCAAATTTGATCTTCAACAATTTAAATGCACTGTCATAATCTTCTGTCTCCTTAATTTCTGTTATTTTATCGTCTGCTCTGCTTAATAATGTTTTTTTTTTGTTTTTTTTCTCAGTTTCTTTCGCACGCAGCAACACTTTGCGTCTTAATAGCTTTATTGGGTGAAATTTTTGAAAAATAAAATGAACTGCATTACATAACTTTATTCCCAAAATTCACAATGTTAATAAGATATACAAATTGATATTGATAATATAAATTGATATTGATAATATATATTGATAATGAAGAGATACAAATACATCGTTAAAATTTGATTGTTTCTATGTCCAGCTACAACATATAGATAGGACACGTAAACTATATTTTACAATAAGGTTCAGCGTTTACAAGACCCAAAAGGCCCTCGAGGTAGAGGGTTACAGAGTAAGAACTAAGAATTATATTTTATTGGGATATATGGGTAGGATAACGACCAACGCTAGATTTGAACGGGTTAAGGTTGTACTAATCGAGGAAGCATCCGCATGAGAGTCGGTCCCACAAAGTACTTGTTCGCGCAAAGAATGAGTTCGAGTGTGACCAATGGAATACAAAGAGAATGAGAGTATTTAGCTACAATGTGCATGGGTTGGTGAGTATTATCCCTGAAGGTTAGAACACGTGGAACTAAAGAACTAAATAATATAGTTCCTCTGAACATTTTCCAAGCTATGGCAAAGGGGTTGCATGGTGGAAAATAATTCATCTCCCACAAGGACACGGAGATGCTTTTGAACCCTATCGAGACTGGAGAGTGAAAAGAGGGTAGCTCCTGCTCAGATATGGAAACAGTACTCTATTCTAGGCCTGCTCAGTGTGTAACAATAAAAGAAGAAAGTGTTTATTTAATTATACAGAAAAAAAATGGTTAAAGAGATAAAGATAAGAGTGAAAGAAAGGGAAAAGAGAAAATGTATTTTAAGGGAAGAATAAATGTTCATAACAGAAAAAAGACTGGTTCAAAATATTTCCATGAGCGCCTAAAAAGGTCTTTAGCGAGTAGAATTTTGTTAAAGTTTAGAAACACTCACAGTTCTTGTAGAGTAGGAAAATTGTTGGTAGATATAGGAATCTTGTAGTTGAGTTCGTAGGTCGACGACAGAAGTCCAGTGGGCGCGACTGAAGGAGTGGTGAAGGGATGGAGCTTTCAATTAGTTTTTAGTAGTGGGCTGATGGTCTGTCTCTCCAGCCCGGCAGGAATTTCTTCTTTGGTTGAAAGTGGTTCTGAAGTTGACAGGATCACCCTATCGTCGATTTCACAGACGGTGGGCTGCATTCTCACTGCCAAATAGGCAAAGATCTTCCAAATGTAAGAAGATTTGGTAGGCTCAGAAGAATCGGAGAATTTTCCCTCCAAAATTGTTGAACAAATTTCCTGGCCCCTTCATTGGTCAGAAAATATATTCTTATCTCTGATAACAATCAGGGCTCTGGGAGCCGGTTTTGAAAGTAATGAAAATAGGTTGGAGTGAACAAGCTGTGAGGTTTCCCCCATATTTTATGGCACCATGGAAAGAATAATGGTGGTGGAAGTCCTTTTTATATTTTACAGCTCTCTCGTTAGTCAGAAAATATATTCTTATCTCTGATAAGAATCAAGACTTTGGGAGCCGGTTTTGAAAGTAAAAAGAGGTTGGAGTGAGGATAGAAAAATAGCGAGAATGTTTACATTTGTAAAATATTGTTCTCAAATTAAATTCCAACAGGTAAAAGGTAGTAGTGGGGAGTTGCTTACTGGAGCATCACAAGGAACTGACCATTTTTCCAGCAACTTTAGCGATAGATCGTATGTACGATTTCAAAATTTCGTTTTAAGAAGAATCTGTGAGACGAAGGTGGAAACAAAATTCGAGTCCAGAACAAAGTTAAGAAATTTAGGCCAAGCTATAAATGTGCTCATAAACATAATCATAGTTCATAAACAAAATGAGATAGACAGATTTTATAAACGTTATATTTAGTGGATACCCACATTTGAGTAGACGTTCCGTTTTTTTATTTGAAAGTATTTATTTTCGGTTACCGGCTTGAATATTCGAGAAATCTTATAAAAGAAAAAAAATGTGTCCTCTGACAAGATTAGAACATGCGTTCCCCTTTACAGGAGAAACCATCGTTAGGTCCGACATGCTTTTAACCGACTCGACCACAAAGATTCTATACTATCTCATCAGCTTATCCTTCTCGTTTAGATTCTCGAAGATTCCTAACTGCTCAGTTTCGTATCCGAAATGTAAACAAAAAATGAATATATAAAGTGGCGTCTACTCAAATATAAGTATCCACTAAAAATAACGTTTAAAATGATAAAAAAGAAATCTGTCGGATTAATAGATAAACATCAAATAATTCTTTATAGATAGATAGATAGATAGATAGATAGATAGATAGATAGATAGATAGATAGATAGAGTTATATCAATAAACCTCGGGCATAATAATGAAAAAATCACTTCATTTACACAACTATTATCATTCGAAATAATCTTCTATTTTTCAATTCACTTAATTCAGTGGTGAATATTTATCACATAGCTCAAACATTATACATTGAAAATTTAAGATCCAAATTCAGTGACCCCCCCCCCGTTATACACACATGGTAGTGGCGGTAACAATTTCTCTTTCCAATATCTCTACACAATCAAAGAAACTTTTTAAAAGTCCTTTCTTCGTCAGTACGTGAAGTTTTCAGCACCCCCTTTTGCACACACACACACACATATATACATTCATACATAGATATATACATACACACGCAAATACAGATACACACACACACACACACACACACACACACACATATATATATATATATATATATATATATATATATATATATATATATATATATATATATGACGTACGTGGATTTGATTCTCTCCAATGACCTCTACTGCAAGTGTTTATTCGTGGGAAAGCACGGCTTCACCTCTCTCATCAGACCATAATGCTCTGGGAAAGGTCAAACTACCGTGGTTGAGCCTGTTTTGCGTTTGACTGCGTCGAACCAATCATCAAGAAGAGCGTCAGCAACGCTGCTTTCAGTATACTGGTTAGATACAATTACATTGGCAGTGATCAGTGGATCATGTTTTCAGCTCGTAAGCATTGCATATCTGATCGTGTCTTTTTGACTAAATGTCACCAGGACAAAAATCAACTACAGTTTTCTTTTATTATAATTTTTATTCTATCAGCAATTTCGCTTTGCTAGCCTTCTTATTTTTTTTTTTAAATTCAAGAATTTAAAAAAAAAAAAATACATTGTATATGGTGGCTTATCTTACATCATTACGTACTGTGAGATGACTATTTTTAAATTTTCAAGTCATTGGCTGTCTTTTTTTCTTTTTTTTTTTTTTTTTTTTTTTTTCAGACGAAGGAAAATGATGAAATAAGTGTTGACACTACCGTGTTTAAAGCAAGAAATAACTTTTCACATTTTCAAAAAAAAAAAAAAAAGTAAGACAAGTTTATGACAATGTTGTTGATGATGGATCAATAAATCCTTAGCTTGACATATTTATTAGATGAATTTTAATCTTACATATCCATCTGATGAATATTCCTCACTAATGCAATTGTATAAGATAATTTCTTTCTTTTTTTTTTTTTTTTTTCATTGTTACGTAACGGAATTATTGATGTATATCAAGAAAAGCAGTTAAAATGATTGCATTGTGTAGGTGGATTTGACGTCATTTCAGCTCTTTATGTGTTTATTTAATGTCGATTTTTGTTTTTGTTTTTTATTATACTCAAGCACATGTCAGAGGGTATCCTCTAGACAAGGCTCTGCCGAAGTGTAGAGTCTCATCTTGTGAAACTGACTCCGTTTTTACGTGCTCTATAGGGAATATTTCCCCGAGCCTAGGGGCTCGGATACCCCACTTTAAAACTCGGCCTTGTGCCACATCTTGCTGCGTGGGGTAGCGGGTAAATAATTATACTCATGATAAACTTTGGTCTGGTTGGACTATTTATTTTATAAAATTAAAAAATTGTGGCACGAGGCCGATGGAGAGGAACAAGGAGGGGACTGATCTTCACTAGCTATCTTAATCTTAGTTAAATCCACTCACGACCCATTCATTCATTACAATTTACTCATCCACCTTATTCATCACTACTCAATCCTGCAAACATCAAAATACCGCATATTCACAGGGGATCTGCAAAAATCCCGTGAGATAAATATCTGTCCGTTTTTTAACACAAATATATATAAATTTTCATGATTCCTGAAATGATGGGAAGTAGATGAAACCCACAAACAAATTCAAAATTGTAACAAATTAAACTAAAATAAAAACAAATGTTAGTAGGAACCGCCTACCCCTCAAAATAATAAGAGAGGCCGCTCTATTCTACCGCCAGACAGAATCAAGCAGCACACTCACTAATGAAATGGTAAGAGTAAAAATAAATGATGGAATGAGAAAAATCAGAGACTGACCCAACCGAGATAAAAACAGGGGACAACAACAAACTAGGAAGATTTAGAATTCGAACATGAGTCATAACAAAAGATAGAGCCTGGAACAGGCCGGGAACAGGCCGGGAACAGTCCGGGAAGAGACAGGGAACAGGCCAGGAACAGGTCGGGAAGAGACAGGGAACAGGCCGGGAACAAGCAGGGAACAGACCGGGAGCAGACAGGGAACAGGCCGGGAACAGGCCGGGAACAGACAGGGAACAGGCCTGGAACAGACCGTGAACAGGCAGGGAACAGGCCGGAAACAGGCCGGGAACAGGCCGGGAAGAGACAGGGAATAGGCCGGGAACAGGCAGGGAACGGACCGGGAACATGCCGGGAACAGACCGGGAACAGGCCGGGAACAGACAGGGAATAGGCCGGGAACATGCCGGGAACAGGCCGGGAACATGCCGGGAACAGACCGGGAACAGGCCGGGAACAGACAGGGAATAGGCCGGGAACAGACCGGGGACAGGGAACAGGCAGGGAACAGGCCGGGAAGAGACCGGGAACAGGCCGGGAAGAGACCGGGAACAGGCCGGGAACAGACTGGGAACAGACCGGGAACAGACCGGGAACAGGCCGGGAAGAGACAGGGAACAGGCAGGGAACAGACCGGGAACAGACCGGGAACAGACCAGGAACTGGCCGGGAACAGGCCGAGAACAACACTTATTCACATTAAGTAGGAAAAAAAATAGTGTCTAATTTAACCAGGGAAGAGTTCACAGGAAACCGCCCAGTTGCACTTAAGGTGACTTAAAAGAGAAAATCAATGCTAGCCCCATCCTCACGAACCAGGCTCACTTCAGTCACCCACCTTTTCACTGAAATCTGTCGAAATCAAACGCTTTCGATCCGATCTGATTTTTACCCTAAGTTGATGCTTAAAGAAAAAAAACAGATCCTGATGCGAATAACGTTCACCCGCAAGATTTCCTCCTTTCACGACCTTCACACCACCATTCTTGCCACGGCTAGCAATGTAGAAAACACAATCCATTTTACCTCGGAGAACGGGGGAGACACATTCTTACACGCGTACGCGAGATCGATGGACACGAGCCGGTTGGGAGCGATACGAGCCGTCAACTCGCCGACATAATCCAAGAAAAGATCCACCCGAGGACAATGGTTTATATATAAGGTAAGCACTTGGTGGATTTATACTTAAATCTGTAGGTAAGCATTAGTTGAGTTTATACTTTAATCGATACGCAAACTTTGGTTGGGTTTATGCTTGAGTCAACCTTGCTTGGGTTTATACCTGAGTATATGGATAGTCATTGACTGGATTTATACCTATGCCTATATATAAACATTGACAGATTTGGACTTCAGTGTCGATAAGCATTGGTGGGGTTTATACTTGAGTTTATAGGTAAACACTGGCGAGGTTTATATTTGAGTCTCTCGGTGAGCATTCGTGGGCATTTGAGACTATTGGTAAGCCTTAATTGGATTTATACTTCACTCTATAGGTAAGCACTGGTAGGAGTTTATACTTTTTTTAGGATGGCAGTGTAGATTTATTATTCTTCGATAGAACTTTAACATTTTTATTTCTGTTTATTCCTTGCGTCAACGAAAGACTTTAAGCAATGTTGGGCAATATATAAGACACATTCAGTTTGATCTAAATAATAAAACCGTATTTTTTATGCGCATTTAATATTATTACGCTATTTTGAAATAGAGGGATCATCAAACAGACAATTATTTTTCTTTTTTTTATATTTTGGCTAAAATGGAGAAGCTTAGTATAAATCATTGATTTCTGGGGTATCCAAATAAAGCTGTGCTGAGGGAGCTGACCAATTTTTTCTCTAGTTTCCACGTACGTGTGGGACTCCTTCTATAAAGTCGTACTTGTGTCATATCCCGTTTGGGTGGGAGTGAATGCTACCATATATTGTATTTATTTAATGTCACAGTGTTACGCAGTATATGCAGACATATAGACACACAGACATGGACAGAGATCCAAGTTTTATATATATCGTTCATTCTGAATTTTTTTAGCAGTCATTTTTTACAATGATGTTCACAATGTACAAGGCCAAAGAGCCACTCGAGGTAGAGGATTACACAGTAAAAGGCGCATTTTATGGGAATATGTGGGGAAGCTAACAGTTAAACCAAGACTTGAACAAGTTAAAATTGTAGTGATCGGGGGAGCATCATTTTGGGAGTTGGGTTCACAAAACGGCGGTTTGTAGGAATAAGCTATTCGGGTGGATCTCACATCTCATCAATGGAATGCAAAAGAAATAAGAGTGGTTCACAATCTTAACCTGTTCAGGTCTAGGATCGATCGGTATCTACCCCACCTATTTGCATAACTGTGGGGAACATAACGGTTAATCCTAGACTTGAACTGATTCATATTGTATTGATCGAAGAAGCATCCTCTGGGGGTTCGGTAACACAAAGTAGTGGTTCGTGGGAAGAAGCTGTTCGAGTGGAACTTACATCTCACCAAAATGCGAAAGGAATAAGGGTGGTTCGCTGCAATATGCATAGTATGCCGGGGTTTGGCCGTGAAGGTTAGAAATGGTAGAGCGAATGAATGTAGAAGAGCCTCGATGAATTACTTGATTATAATTATGTCAAATCCTCCTAATTTCTGTCACTTGTATATCTTTGCTTCAACCGGCTTCTAATGCTCTGGATGAAGCGGCTTGAGAATAGCAGTCGTGGCTCGTGTGGGGACAGTCCTATGGATAAAAGAGAAGGTATTGTTGTGCTGCTCTCCCCTTTTTACATAAGATGGACTCGTACAAAGTATACTTATACTGACAGAGAGAATACCTGCAGTTGAGTTACGTCGAGATACAGTCTGTCGAAGCTTTGCCGAACGGCAAAGTTTCGTCCGGGGAGGTAGACAGGCCCTGAACCCGTCTAGGCGGGTTCAAAGGCTATATTTTTGGCCGAGCCTACGGGCTCGGAGAAACCCACTTTAAACTCGGCCTTGTGCCACATATATTCTTCGTAGGTGGGATATTAAATACTGAGATACGTTGAGATACGTTGAGACAGGTTGAGAGATAAGGAGACAGGCACAGGGTGTTCTCAGAGAGTTATACAAGAGCCCAGAGAGAGAGAGAGAGAGAGATAATTACGGCTTTACTTACAGAGACTTGTACATATACTTTCTACTAACCCGCATTCCTGGACTACTAATCTTCACTTCAAGTCTGTATTCTTACGTTTAATACACTTCTTTTTCTATCTCAATTACTGGCGTTGTTTATTTATTTGAGCAGGATTCTATTCACGGTATCCACAACAGGTATGAATACATCTCTCCCCACCACAAGCTATTAGTAGACAGCAGGACAAACTGAGCTCTACAGCCTTGGTTGACAACCAGTCTAGTAGAAGGAAAACTCTAAATTCAAACCGCCTGTAGGCCCAGTCTCTTTAACTTCTGACAGGAGGAACTGGGTAACATATCTGGCCTAAAAAGAACTACTGCACTATTCTGCCTTGAATAATACCCTGAACTGCAATTGTGAGATGGAGAAGTGTGGTGACCCCACGGCGCATGATTCGCTAACTGAATAAATGATGATGATAGGCTGTACAAGCTTGCACAAGACAGGATGTATCTAGAGATTTACGCAGTCTTCCCTACGCATCTTCAGAAAACAGCTGGAAATTTAACTCGTCTGAGAAATGGTCCAAAGGCGATGTTCTTTGGTTCAAGTTAAACGGAGAAACCAATGCCGTAGAGTCATGGTACCTTTCTTGGTCAATGCTAGAAAAACATCATGAAAGACAATGTACGCTATAAGGTACGTTGACTGATGGGTTGAGTAGCTGCAGCGTTGAATTTGGATGTGTTTTCATACAGTGTTATCTTCAGTTTTGCAGTTACTATTGTTTTTTTCAGGTTTCTAGAGGCCCAGTTCTTGCATTAACCGTGGGCGTCCGCAGTTTACATATGCCGTTGAGAACTTTTGCTTTGAAAGTGAGAACATACCTAGAGCATTTTTGGATAATTAGTGTCTCCACTTTTTGGCACAGTTAAACAGTGTTAAATCTTCTTGCCGTCCCTTGGGTGTTGCAGCTAGATTGCCACAGTTACGCAATTTCTTTACCTATTATGGTAGACATGCATCATCTGGCTGAATCCATTTCTAGAAATGCTAGGAGAGAAATACCAATCAGTGAACTTATTTGGCATTCTATTGTATAATGTGTAGTGTCCACCAAAATGCTGATATATTTTTACCAGTAACTGTGGATATTACGTCAAAGTGTTTACTAACGGAAATGTCACACTTAATCAAACATATATATATATGTTCCAACGGGCCTCGGTGGCGAAGAGGTAGCGAATCAGACTCGATATAGCGCCGCTCTATCACATATGCCGTGGTGGAACACATCCGAGTTTCTCTTTTACACATAGGACTCTGCCTCCACGAGCCACGACGACTATCCCCAAGCCGCTCCATTCAGAGCATTAGAATCCGGTTGAAGCAAAGATATACAAGTGACAGAAAAAAAAAATAGTAACACTGCGTCTTATATGCCACTTAAGGAATTGAGGAATTTTAGAAGATATTTTTAGTGAAAAAAAATGTGCGCCTTATATGCTGACAAATATGGTAATTATAAACTTAGTGGATACACGTAAATCAGTAGATGTTCCTGTTTTTTTAAACAGTGTAATTCAACTTCTACCAACCTGGGCTAAATAAAATCCATTAATTCCTTACAAATTACAGATCATTTTGCGAACTATTTGTACCATTTTTTCTCGATATTTTCCTGATCTTATTCCAGTAAGTTAATACTAACTTCCAAATACGTCATTACCCATATTGTCCTCGCTAGATCCATTAAGTATATATCGGACATGTTGCAGATATCCTTAAATCTCTTGCAATCTCATCAAGCAAACACAATTCGGTTATAGATAGCTTTTAAACATGCTTGAATAAATATACCGATTCAAAGATTCCAGCACCTTGTATTCATGCTTTGTTGTGTAGCCGCCGTTATTCAGTACCTAGCTTTCGAGATTTGCTTGCTTGCCATCCCTTTTTGGCAGCCGACCATATTTGCAATTTTATTCGGTACTTTATTCCAGTATACACGCGTCGATGCAGACACGAACAGTACCATAGATAGGTTTGTATCTTAGTGTACGTATCTGTTGGTGAGTCTATACGGATGCTAACATTTGTCATCATTACATGTATTTTGTGTGCGCATGCGCAGTTTCATATGCGTATGAAAAAAGCGCGTGGTAACGATAAAAGTCAGAAGTATTTTTGTTTTTTCCCTGGACTTAAGTTTTATGTTCTATTTTCTTTGCAAGATTCCCTCTTTCATCTTCACTCGTAATAGCGACCCCACCTTTGTAAATCTGTCCGCTTGGCTGACCGATTTGACTGGATAATAACGCACATTATCCTATCATAACAGGATGGGCGGTATTTAATTTACGATCAACATCTATAACCCTGTCGATGTTGGATCAGCTGACCAGGCTCGCTCGACTTGTCTTATACCTTTCGCATCAGATTCATTACTGCAAGTCAACGGTAAAAGACTGACAAAACATATCGGAGGAAACATTGACATTTCTCAAAAAAAAGGAAATATGTACGAGATCCGTTAAGAAATATACTCTGAGACTATATTGATATTACTTGTTACAGTTCTCTGTTAATTCCAATATAATATAACGGAGCTTAGTCTGTTTAAAGAATGAAAATAATGAACCCTTGTCTGAGAATGGAATTCACCTACACCAACGAATTGAACTGGAAGAACTTTTGCGCTAACCGGGGTGCTAGAAAAAATAAAACATTTCTAATTCGCATTTTCCTATTATCGGCATTATTATATTTTTTCTTTATTAATATTCACCCAATACAAGGCCCAACAGCCTCTCAAGGTAGAAGGTTATTCTCTAGGATTATATTAGCGAAGGAAAAGGCAAGCATTAGGAGTATAAAACTGAAGTAGGCTTCAGAAGCACGCAGAAACGCGATACTAGACAGGAAACAAGAGATAAAGCTCTACTCCTGTTTAAAAGACCAGGGAGGAGTGTGAACCGGACGATGAGCGAGTTTACCTACTCCTACTTTCCGTGATATACTTATATTATAGCTTACCCGTGGCTAAGAGGCGATGATGCCTCGCCTGCCAGGCAGATAAATCGCATGTTTGTAGCGCTGTTAAAACTGCCGCTAATTTGCATCCGAGGTCAAAACCTCGAATAAAATGTGAGCCACACAGACGAGCAGAAAATGAATCTACGGAATTTGACCTGTACTGGACCGAGCACGTTGCGTCTTTATTTCAGTTTCGTAGCTCCTCCTGACATGTTTGCGATACTCCAATATCTCATTGCGCAGAGACTCTGGCACTTGTTCCCACTGGCCGATTTGCAAAAACAATACTAACACCTTAATACGACAAACGGGACAGAATAACGGAAAGAAAGGAATGAAAAGCATGCATTATTCGCAAATAGATTTTGTATACCGTGATATAAATACTTGTCACTAATTTGTCCCGCACAGAAAAATTGTAAGACACGAATACATCAGTATCAAAAGAGCAAAAAGCGTAAGGGTTTTACGTGTAATATTTCCCTAAAGGAAACTGTCCGATGGTGTCCTTTATGTTTCTGGCGAGACCATGTGGATTTCTGTGTTCTCTTAACTACAGTTATGCGCCATACGTGATACACGCTTAGGCGATCACGTACCTTTCGATACATGACTGACGAGGCAGATTTTTTTCCTGCAGTAAGTTTCCATTTCTTTCTGCGGTAGACCAGTTGCCATCCAAGACTATAGAAACCGGTCTGTCCTGCTATTTACCCATATCTGGAGGGAAAAGAAGAGGATTCATACCTTTCCCAAGGGTATTATTAGCACGTAAGTGAATGTAATAACTACCTTAGTCAAATACGTCTTGCCTCTAGGTGTGACAAATAGCAGCTGACGTTCGACACTCAATGAACTGACGTTACTCACCGGTTGTCACGTGACCGTCGTGACTTCGTCTCAACCAAAGGGTGATAATCTCCTTTTGCTTCCCTACATCGCTAAACATAACTTTAAATTAGTAAGTGTTTCAAAAACTGATGAATATATTCTTTCCTTCTGCTACGTGTTATTTTTACAAGAGGCAGAGCAGACCCCAAAATAGTGTATTACCGCTTTATCTGAGTTGAAGCAGCTCAATCATGACTTTCAAGTTTTGACAGAGTTCAAAATGGCTTACGCGACCTTGTGAAGAAATCTTAATTTTTATCTTACACTCCCTACCCCACGGACGCAACGGCACGGGCCCGTCACTGCTCTAACTGTACTTCCATGGGAAATGCCCAGACATTCACCTTTCTAAAGTGTCATCATATTTTGAGTGATTGATTTGTTTGTTTTTGTTTTTACGGCTCATCAACATTTCGTTATAACAGGTTGGCTGGGGGCCTCTTCCTGATTTCTTCGATTGTGTCCCGAAACGACTTGATAGGGTCTTACCCTGCTATATATAATCGGTTGCTGGAATGTGGTCAGTTCCGTGTCACGGTACTCAATTACATCTTGTTGGTTTGCTGCACAATATATAACGGGATGGGTTGTGTAATTCGTCCATATTAGCCGACTGACTACCTTATGTTCGAAACGAGTGCTAACAAGGCCGGGAGATTTTCTGTCCCGATTCACTTGAATAGAGATTAAGCCTTTTTAGCCCCACCTGTCTGTTGAGAGTAATGGTCACTAGTTGCGTTTCTAGAGAAAATCAATAAAATTGATCCCCGCAGTGCGTTGTTACACTTCGATTCTGTTTGCTGGTTACGGTCGAGTGCTGGGTTTTGGATTGATGGGAAGAAAAGTTATTTGATAAACGAACCGAATGCGTTCTGCAAACTTAACAAAATTAACGTTACAGAATTTAACTTCTACGAAATGACATTTGGGGTTCGCACCGTATTTCGTGTGTCTTTGGTGGGAATGCGGATGTGTTCGAACGTGGTCCGTTTTTTCCCCTCACGGAAAATGACTACCAAGCAAAATGCTTGCTGGCTTTATATACGGAAATATTTTCCGATAACAATGATTAATGACTTCACTTTACCTAGCCGGGCCCCAATAAAATGACAATCCACAATGCCCACAGTTCATATTTCATTATATACATATTCACGTAAATTAAGCAGCTGGAGTTCTTACTGGTGAAGAATACCACGCCAGAAATCCAGAATAATGATAATTTTAAAAATGACAGACGATTGTCGAAGAAAAGTGACATTTATTTTCTCTGAAATTAATTTTGCACTTACCAGTTTTTAAACCTTATACTAATCCTTTTCTGATATGTTCCGGAAGGGGAATCTATTTGAACGAAGTAGCTAAGTGGTTTTGGCTACTATAACCAAGTAGAGTACGATAGTAGTAATCAACTGGTACACGTCGTAGTCGCAGGTAAGAAGTGTAGATCAATGGCGTAGTCCAATGGGCGTCCATATAGACTTAGCTCTGTGTGTGTGTGTGTGTGTGTGTGTGTGTGTGTGTGTGTGTTGTTTGTTCGTGTGTGTATGGGTGTGCATGCGTATGTAATGTGCCATAAATAAAAGTAAATGTCTCTACTTAAAGTTTCTCGGATATTCACAGCAGTTGATTGTAAAATTTAATTTATTTACAGAAATGATATCTTGGAGTAGGGACAAGATAGATCAACGTGAAGCTTTATTTATTAAAATAAATTTTCTCTCTTGATGCGTTAATTACAAAGACTGCTTACCTTAAAGACTTAAGAAATATTCTTAAACTTAAAACTATCTGACGTTTTTTTTTTTTTTGTTTTTTGATGAAACAGAATCTTTGCTATCGTTATAAATTTATATAATTGTATAGTCAGTCAGTTATGTGATACACGCTTACGAAGATTTTTCCCGCAGTAGTATGCCATTTCTTTCTGCGGTAACTGGCGGGAGAAGAAGAGGATTCATATATTTCCCAAGGGTATTAACACGTAAGTGAATGTAATGGATTCGACTGGAATTCGAACTCGGCTCTTCGATTCCTCAATCCTAGCCACTATCCATTAGTCCATGTCTAAAATTCTTTAGAAGTGTACACGAAGTAAAGTTTAGAGGTATGCTTCGTACAAGAAGATTTTATTCATAGTCTGTAATTATATATATATATATATATATATATATATATATATATATATATATTACCTGGAACTTAGTTGTAGCTTTGAAAGAACATGTAGGGGTCGAAGTCATTATAGTGGCCAATTGGTCTACGAGGTGAGCTTCCAATCGATCACAGATTAGTTGGTAACCGATAATTTGTTTTCCTATAGTTCAACCAATACCAGGCCCAAAAGCCACTCAAGGTAGAAGGTTACTGAACGAGGTGGGTGATATGAACGTAAGAGAAGACAATAGGATGTGAAGATTATGAGTATATGAAGGCTAAAGACTGATCCTGTAATTTAAGACATTAAGAGTGTAGCGGTTAGGGAAGCATCAACGCCGGAGTCTTTTCACACAGTACTCGCTCTTGGGAAGAAGCTTTTGCGGTGAAACTCTCTAAGGGAATGAGTATCATCTAACACTGTGGAACGTAGCAAGGCGGGTCTTTGTGGCACTAATATGGATCCATCGCTTGTGCCCCAGCGATGGGCTAAATAGTAGTACTTGTATTCGGATAAAAGATCATTGTCACCGCCAAAGAATTCTTATTGTAACGTTCACTAGCAAAAATGAAATATTCTAACAATGTAAAAAATATGTTTTGAGATTTTTTAGATTATTAGAATATTTCCTTTTTGCGAGTGAATATTGCATGTTACCTCGACAACGAATTTAAGCGCAGTACTAGATTGGCAGTTAGGTATCAGCATTTTACTGTTGAAATTAAGTGTAAGCGTCAGTTCTATGCTAATGGTCTCTTCCCTCGAAATTCTCGCATGGGGAACTTTCTTCTGGCTTCTTGTTTTCCAGCCAACTACGATAGATCTTCCGAAATCTATATGCAACGTCAATCGTCATCTTCTGTCTCCTTGAATCCTGATTTTTTTAAAGTCCCCTCTCTTCACAATGTTTTCTTAGTTTCTTTCATTATCAAGAATCTTTTTTCTCTTATTTTAGTCGTTTATATTTGAATTTTTAACTTCGTTCGGAGTAAATATAAGCTATTTATATTTGAGTGTATATTTGAGCGATTTACATGGTTTGGCAATAGGTAAATATTGATGGTTTATAATTGATTCTGTAAGCATTTACATGATTGGTGGCCCCTTTGTAGAGATAGATAGATAGATAGATAGATAGATAGATAGATAGATAGATAATCACTTTAGATCTATCTATCTATCTATCTCTATAAATTCTTTCTTTCTTTTTTTCTTTCTCAATCTCTTTAGATCTATCTATCTATCTATCTATCTATCTATCTATCTATCTATCTATCTATCCGAGAAAGAAAAAAAGAAAGAAAGAATATTTATAGTATTTCAAGTAGTATTTATTGCGACAGAAAAACTGCTCGCTGGGAATCGTTTTTTCTTTCAGGGATTGGAAAGCAGTATAAGACGAATTTTCTATTGCCTTTGAGAAAATAAATGTACCATCTTTTGTTTTCTATCTCCCAAACGACCACCAGCTTACACACACGCACACACACACACACATATATATATATCCCGAGAATACCAATAAAACTTGTACACTGGGATTGATAGACAGAGAGCAGAAAGGGAGAAAGAAAGTGATAGATAGATAGATAGATAGATAGATAGATAGATAGATAGATAGATAGATAGATAGATAGATACGCTCTAAAATGTAACGAAATTAGAAATAAATTTTATTCTTGCTTAAGCTCTTAATCATTTATCGAATTATGAAAATATGAACTTGAAGCCAACACGGAAAACCTTACTCCTCAGATGATCATTCTTTTACTTTTAAAATCCTTAATAACTACCTATTATTATTATTATTATTATTATTATTATTATTATTATTATTAACCTTTTATTGCAGATCTACTAAAAGTGGCTTTTAGCTCGGAAAAAATACATTCGTTCATCTAACAGGAAATTAATGCGTATAAAAACGCAATGAAATTCTGTCAAACCTTGAACGTAAAAAAAAAAGATATAAATTTAGCCAAGATTTGAATCGATAATTGTTAATTCCAGAAACTGCAGACAAAGCAAACATAATATTCGTTACATTTCGTTTTTTTTTTTTTTTTTTTTTTTATAGCTAAACTACAGCTTACTTCTGCTTGTTCCCGATACACTGACACAAATGAGTTTATGCTACGATAATCCGGTACCCTAGCCGTATGATTCAGTTATTTTACTATATATTGTCATTGTTGGGCACCTCGAGGCGGTGTAATGGTTAACAAGCTTGACAATTACCACTGAGTAATGAGTTATAACCTCACTAGGTGCCCCATACTTTCGGCCTTGTGCCACATCTAAGCTACGCTTGGAAAATCACTATATATTGTCATTGTTCGTAGCAACGGAGACAGGCATAATATTTATGAAAGCAGTTTTAATAATTATTTTATTATCAGAATTACCATATAAGTTTCGCAAGACACAAAAAGGTGAAAAAAAAATAAAGATTGATGTTTGTTTTTCCAAGGTGACTCTTGGTAACCGGTTTCAACAAACTGGTATTTGGAAAGAAAACGTAGGTGTAAGGAATTTTCTTTCTAAAGTTTTATTATCAGAATCAGCACCATTTAAGCAGAAAATGGTCCATCTTCTGCCTTATCTTGAAACTATTATTTCATTACTGTTTTGCAAATGACAAAAAATGACAACGATTGAATAATTTTGGAAGTGAGCTGTGGTAACAGGATTGTTGAGAATATTCATTGATTGAGTCGTTTTTTTACAGCTTATCAGCGTTTTGCCGGTTATTTAAAACCAGAAAATATTTTAGATTGTAAGAATTTGTTTGTTTTGGAGATAATAATGATATTAGTGGTTTAAGTGTTACTAATTAACCCATAGCTAGGCGGAGAATGGGTGGATGCATACCATTCCAAGGGTATTTGCGCGTAAGTGAATATAACACACCCAACTAGAACTGGAACTCAGCACTCTAATTTCAAGCCATTGCCTTACTCTACCCGCACATCCAAGCACCTGAGCATATTCCAAAGCGGTCACCTATTTTGATACTGAACAGACTCGACCTTGCTTAACTTCTAAGGGAATCGGTGTTTCAACGTGATGTGGCCGTAACAGTTGGTGAGAATAGCTGTTTCCATTTAAGATATATTCGGTATTCATTGGCCGAAAATAGTCAGCGTTACTGTCGGTTGAATTTTATAACATCTTTTTTCTTGAAACAGTTTTCCCGGAAAATAAATTTCTCAAGTCAAGAGTTATTACTCTTTCTAGTATTGATGGGAGTTTCTTTACTAACCTTTTGTTTTTGGCAGTGTAGAAAGTCAACATCTTGATTATTTTCGCTTCTTTTTAAAAGTGTTACACGTCTTAGTTGTTCCAGTTTTTATCTTTACTGCAGAGTTTCTTGCTATTTGCAGGAGCATAATGAAAGCCCCGTGAACTGAACACATTTAAGAAAAATAGAGCATTGAAACAAAAATGACACTGATACTTAGAATCAGAAAGATTCAGCTGAAATTTCTAGGGTACATAATGAAAAAAGAGGGCTTGGAAAACTAGACACCCACAAGACATTGCAGCAAGAGGAACAGAGGAAAACAACGAATAACCTAATTAGTGAGCTTGGGTAAATAGATGGCGGAACAAATTTTAGCACAAATAACAAAAAGACAACATTTACTAAGAATTACAAAGAGCAGGAAATTGTGGAGAGCCATGATCACACTACGTTCTCAGGGGACACGCCACGTAAAGAAGAAAAAGAATCTCACTAGTGGAGAGTATCTGCCCAACAAAAACCTACCTAACAAGGTTGATTGACAAAAGATGGATAGCATTTACTAAGCGCTCCAAAGTACAGGAAGTTGTGGAGAGCAATGATCCACCTCATCCGGAAGAGATATGGCAAATAGAAAAAGAAAGTGTCTTACATTAAATTGTACTAAGTAATGGAAACAAACGTGGAGTGTTTACCATGCTTAGATTACTTTTCACATTAGGCTACAAGTATTGGGTATTCACTAAGGATTGCCCACACTGATAATGATCTACAAGACCATCTTACTAACAATTCAAAAAAGCCATAAAAATAATAAAAGCCATCAGAATTAGGATAACTATTTTTAAGAAATATAAAGATAAAGAACTTTGACTCTTATGGCTTGTCAATTTTACCGCCTCCAAAAAGAAACTGCTGTCATTAATTCGTCAATTTCTAGTACCAACCTGGCTGATGTTAAACTCAAAGAGAACAACATTGCGCCCTCTTGATCTCACGTTTTCCACTGAAAAAAGGACAACTTTTCTCGTCAGAATCTAACTTGTACGTTTATAAATCTACTATTTGCCCATGCACGGAGCAAACCGTCCACATATGGTTTACTGCTCCTGCTGTATATCTCGAAATTCTCGTAATCTAAAGTAGAATCTTTGAGGTTATCGGTCCTGGTATGGCATCTCGGGTTCCAACCATTTTCCCACCACCGTAACGTTGCTTCTCTGTGTCTTTTCTATAAAGTTTTTCATTGCAATTGTACTAATAAGCTTTCCTTTTTGGTAGATCGATCTCGTGAATTTGAGCGTAGTATTAGAATATCAATACGTCATTTCAAACCAGGGTTAGAAATAATTCAGGAAAAAAATGTTTGAATGTTAAATAACAAGACTAAAATGTCGGAATATTATAACCAAATAAAACAGACGTCGCAACCCACATCTAGATAAGGACCAGGCTCGACGTTGCTTAACTTCGCTGGTCGTACGAGAATTGGTGTTCCTACGTGACGTGGGCGTAAGCCTGAAGTAATTTAAGAAGGTAACTTTGGATTTGTGGTATATGTTTACATATAAAAAATTTGCTCACAGAGATTACACAGAAATCTATCTATCTATCTATCTATCTATCTATATATATATATATATATATATATATATATATATATATATATATATATATATCCGGGTATAACAGAAAAAATGTTTAATATCTAACAAACCGCTAAACTAATGGAGTTTCTTTTCTCCAGGTTTTCATATAGGACGTTTAGCCATCTTGACACCATTTGTCGTAAAAATCACTGAAAAATCCTTTGGGTTATTCAGGTAGAAAGAGTACAGGATAAAATTGTTTTGTGTCAGTCCCATTGTCTTCTCAACTAAGCAATGGCGAGAGGGAAAGGATAATTCAGGCCTTCAGCAATGGTACCAACATTCATACTCTGACTTCTATCTTCAAAGTTCATTCAAGGGCCATCAGGAGAACGGTGAATAAGTTTAAAAGAGAGGAAAGAGTAGAGTGGAAACCTGGATCACTAGGTAACAACAGAAAGAGATATTGTCATTTCAACTTAGAGCTAAAGAGATCAATTAGAAAAGATCCAAATCAGTCCATAAGACGTTTGGCACGTGAGAGAGGAGTTTCAGCAATGATAGTTCAAATAGCAGTGAAAAAAAGACTTGAAAATTAAATTCTACGCGAAAAATTCTGAGATACCTTGTTACTCCAAAGCAAAAAGTTAGGTTAGAAAGGGTGAGGATCATATATATATATATATATATATATATATATATATATATATATATATATATATATATATATATATATATATTTGAACTTTATTTCAATCTTTCATGCGCTTCCGATCCTTAGTTATGATTAATTAATAAACATGTCATTTTCGTTTATGATCGATTTCATCACATATTGTTCTTTTAGAGTTCTTGGAGAGTAATTATATATCGTTATTGCTTATAGTTGATTCCAATAGTGTTATAAAAACCTCGGAGAATTCCAGTAAGGTAACGTTAATCAATTGTGATTTACAACTTAATCTAACAATTGGACAATTTTGCTGTTACACCTAGTATGTGTGTGCGTGTGTGTGGGTGGGTGTGTGCGGGTGGGTTTATTGGGTGGTTTGGTTGTGTTGGCAATGAATTGTGAACACAGATCAAATATGGATCGGAATCCGACAGATTGATAGGATAAGAATAAATATTTCCCATATATTCCGCATCCTATCATATATATATGTGTGTGTGTGTGTGTGTGTTTGTGTGTGTAGTGCGCGTATGTGTGTGTGGTGCGCGTATGTGCGTGTGTGTGCGTGTGTATGTGTGTTTTTCAGACATGCACATTGGATTCTTCAAACACCGCAGTTCAAATATGCATTATTTATGCCGGGTTGTCGCTTTCTTCAGTGAGATTGTGAATTTGCCTTTGACCGAGTTTTCAGTGTCCGCGCGGAAGGACATCAAATGAGATTCGATTATGCGAGGGTGCATCTTGCCGGATCGAGATGATCGGAAATTGTCTGATCGATAAAGTCGGTAGCCTTGATGAATTTTCTTCAACAGAAATTAAATGAAATCTCGTTTTTCTTGTGAAGTCTCTCGTACAGACGAGAAGGCGACGCAAGTAGGCAATCATCAATCTTTAATTATGTCTTTTTTTCCATATTGTGGGCGTGTGTCTTTGCGAAAGTTTTACGAATACATGTTCTGTACATTTATTTATATACGTGTGTTTTCATATGCTTGTGTATTTTTTATCTTTTTTCGTTTTCTCAAAGTCTTTGAATCTTAGTGCGTTTCCTTCATGCAATAAACTTCGCTGCTACATTTGGTCTGTCGCTTCTGCTACGTATTTAGAGATCCTTGATAGAATACAAAAAATCTGTAAATGTTAATGGTCCTCACCTGGTATCTCTGTTTCAGTCATTATCACACCTCCGTAATGCAGCTTTTTTGCAAATATATATATAAGCATCTTTCATCTAGAAGCTAGACACAGATTATGCATCATCTATGTATCAGCCACACACAGAATTTCACCATCCAAAAACACATCCTCGATAATGGCTAGAGAAATAGCCGAAGAGGGGTGTTATAACTATGGACAATACCTATATTCTTTAACCACTGACAAAGAGGGAAATGTTAGATTACAGGAAAAACTCAATAAAAATATTAAGCAAATCTTCCATGAAAGAAAGGTTGCTTCACAAATACGCATCAATATATATATATATATATATATATATATATATATACAGTAGCGGCCATAATATAAGGAACGAAAACAACAAAGACATGAATATGTGTATTACTTAAAAAGTAATGCATGATTAGCAATGAAATTTTCACCGAATAAAGATTAACTTAACTTTCCCTAACTTTTGACCAGAAGCTTATTTCCTTTGTTCCATTTAATCTTTATTTAAAAAAAAACTATTATGTAAATTTTTGTAACTTTGTATAATATTTATGCATTACACCCTCATCTTTATCTTCCCTACATTTTTTTGTTTTTTTCAATGCTAAGCGTTGTGAGGAATTTTCCATCTGGTTCATTATTTTGATTGCTTTAATTAATTCCTTAGCCATTTTCAAGTGCTGTCTTTTAATGGTAACAAAACTTGTTAGAATTTTTGCGTTGTTTCATACACTCTGTTGTGTTCCTGTGATTCCATTCTTAGTTGAGGTTTTTTTTTTTTTTTCCAAACACGTCCAAGAAATCTTGGAAAACTTTCCAAAACAGAAACTTTGATCTGAAATTGGAATGAAAGCAGTGATGGCACCTACCCCGAATCTATCATAAAAATTCAGAATGTTGAATTAGTAAATAATAAACATATCAGATAACTCGTCTTATGGATCAGTTATAACAAATTCACTATAGGAGAACTCGAACCTAAAATAGTCAGCACCAAGGGTAGATTCGCCCAACTCCGCTAACAGCGACAAAACATTTGGCATCCATTGACTGAGCAGCTGTTGTCGGCTGAAATTTATAAGGTCTTTCTCTTAAAATAATTTATCAGGAATATAGGGTTTTCAAGTCTGGTAACTGCTATCGTTCTTTCCAGAATTAACGGAGGTTTCCTTCCACCTGAAAAGTGTGGAACGTCTTATGTCATTTTTCTCTTCGAGATACATGCTATATCCATTTCACCTGCTGCTGCATTTGAAAGTCTTCAATTGTTGTTATTTCTACTAATTGGTAGAGTTCTTTGTTTGTGATTATGTAGGGCGAGGTTCGAAGAATAGTGGTCATCGACAAGGCCTGACTCGCTTTAAGCCATTTTTAAACATCGATCTGAGAAAGAGGTTGTATACAGTTACCAGTTTAGATATTTTTTGAATAATCTTGGTAGCATGCATGACATCCATATGAAAGTTTCGATCTGAGAAGGCTATTAGAAACTATGGTCTGATATGAGAATGAAAGACATGATGGTGCATACATTGAATCTATCATAAAAACTCAGGATGTGGAATTTGTAAATAATAAACATATCAAATACCTCGCCGTATGGATCAGTTATAACAAATTCAGTAGAGGAGAAAGGAAACTGAACTGCACCAGAGGTAGTTTCACCCAACACTGCAAAAAAGCTACAAAATAAAACATCAACCTGAAAACTCGAGTCATGTTTTTACAAAGTCTCGCTAGAACGAGACTTTCAAATAGATGCCATGCATGGCGGCAGACTCTTTAAACTCTCAGCTGTATACAATCGCTTTACTTAGATCAATGGTTAAAAAATGGCTTACACTATTTGAAATTAAAGGCTAAGAAGGAAACCCCCATCAATACTGGAAAGATCGATAATAGCTTCTTTTCTTTTTATGTGCCATGTCCTTTCAGGATGTAGGCGATCATGGCTCTCCACCTCCCTCTATCCTTTGCAGCTCTCAACAAGTTCCTTCCCTCTGCTAACTCACCAGACCAGATTTTTCATCCATTTCCTTAAGCCCGCTAGGTATGTCATGAGTTGTTTTCCTTTTTCTCTCTTTGCCCTCTATTCGACCCATGAGTACCAGATTCTCCAGGCCCTCCTTCCTCATTATGTGTCCAATAAACTTCAGCTGCCTCTTCCTGATATAATCCTCCTCCTTGTTTGCATCCTCATTGTTGCTCGGTCCACGATATCCTTAGCATCCTTCTGTAGAACAACACCTCCGTCGCCTCGAGTCTCTTCTTCATTTTTGAAGAAATCGTCCAATATTCGCTGCCGTAAAGAAAGACAGATGTCACGTAAGAGCTCAGTATTCTTTTTTTTTTTACCAAAGAAATCCTCCTGCCTCGCAATACTCTGCCCAGCTTTTTGAATGTTTCCTTGGCCACCCCAATACGTCTACGGATCTCAGTGTCGCACTTACCGTCCTCTGTCAAGACGCTTCCCAGATATTTAACCTTCCGCGTCTGCTTGATTCTAGTGTTTCCGACCTGCAAATCGCATTTTGGGCTTATTCTTTTACTGATGACCATGCATCCTGTTTTCTTGTAGTTTATGCTTAGTCCTTTCTTCTCACGCTACGTTGCTACCTTCTATAGGAGATTTTGGAATTTCTTTTCCGTGTCTGCTATCAGTACTGTTTCATCTGCGTAGCTTATATTAAGACTGCGACCGCCAATGCTAAATCCCGGTAGGATTGCCAATTCTCTCAGAATTACTGGACTTAAGAAAACTATTTTTTCTGAAAAACTGTTTGAAAAAAAAATAGATTTTATAAATTTCAACCGAAAAAACTATTGGCTGCTTGGTCAATGACTACAAAAGTTTCCTTGTAGGGAAACGGCTAATATTACTATTAACATTACAATTGGCGATGTTCGAAAAAGTTCTGTTCAGGGTGATGAGTCTGGCGATTATATACATATATATATATATATATATATATATATATATATATATATATATATATATATATATATATATATATATATATATATATATATATGGAGAGAGAGAGATAGAGAGAGATTTCGTGTGTGTTTGTAGGGGGGTGTCAAGAGGCGTATTCCAATCAGGGTTGAACGTCATTCTCAACTAATTTTTTTTTCCCACCGATAAATAATTACGCGTCTCGATTGGCGGGAAAATAGAAATTGGAGGTGTGAACCTTTCAGCGACCGGGCCACGCGAATCAATTTGTTGCTAACACGGCGGCAATGACGAGTGGTGATTTATTGTGTTCCGCTGAAATTGTCGCAGGAAGAATTTTTTTCCCCCTCTTATCACTCACATTCTCAAAAAGCTAGAGAGGCTAAAGAAAATAAGAAGAAACTTGTGGCATGGGTATAAGGCGGGGGATGGCTTGAGGTTTGAAATGGTGAAATAAAAAAAAAATTATATAAAAAAAAGCGACAGAATGAACAGTTACGAAAACGAAGTCTCATACCATTGGTTGTCCTGCCTTCTGGCAATGAAATCCCCACGGTATATGCTCCTTGGCTAACTACAGCTTAATTGGAGAGCGCACACAAAAACAGATACATACAAACACGAACACACATGAGCACGTGTATGCGCATGCATAGATACATACATACATACATATATAAATATATATATATATATATATATATATATATATATATATATATATATATATATATATATATATGTATGTATGTATTCGTACATGTATCCATATATGTATCTATGGAGATTATTAATACGCTAATTTACAACACATATATATATATATATATATATATATATATATATATATATATGTGTGTGTGTGTGTGTGTGTGTGTGTGTGTGTGTGTATACATATATGTTCGCATATGTATATATGTATATATATATATATATATGTGTGTGTGTGCGTGTGTGTAGGACATGTATGTGTCCATATATGTATGCATGGAGATGATAAATACACCAATATACAATATATATATTTATATATATATATATATCTGTACGCATATATATATATATATATATATATATATATATATATATATATATATATATACATATATGTATGTATGTATGTATGTATGTATGTATGTATAGGACGTGTGCTTAATAGAAGATTTGAATGTTATATATATATATATATATATATATATATATATATATATATATATATATATTATATATATAATAGCGTATATATCTATATACATAGATGCATACTATATATAATTACAAAGCTGTGATATGCACATATATATAAATATATATGTATAGATATATGCGTGTGTGTGAGAGAGAGAGAGAGTGTATGTTTGCGTGTGATTCGTTAATCCACAATACTAATTTGCTTAATTTGCAAAATTCAGTTTACAGTATAAGTCAAAGGTTCAAGAGAAAAAGTTAGTTGTCTTGTCGCAATGCCCAGTTTTCATTTCCCATTTTGTCTACTTGACTGTTCACTTCTCCAAACGCAGACCTACATCCATTAACATCACACAGGCACACACTACATCGAGAGTATAGCGGACGGAAAAGAGATATAAACAGATGCACACATGTCAACCCAAAAACGGTCCATCTTCTCTTCACTTATGCCCATATCATTAAAGTAATGTGAGAAAATGGATAAGAGTAACAAAAGAAACCTGAGTAAAACAAGATGGCTGATATCAGAATCTAAAAGCAAATGATTTTCTACGCCACATTGTTAACGGAATCTAAACAACATTAACAGAGTTGAGGGATATTTTCACAGGTTTTTACGCACAAAAAATACACAATATGTATTTTCGTTTTATATATTCTTGGGATGTATGTGTGTGCTATGTGTTTATACGTATCACAAATACAACTTGCGTGGTTTTGGTCGATAGAGAGAAACAAAGAGAAAATGAAGCGCTGAGATAGTCGGGAAGGAAGAGAATCCTCGCCGTTATTTTACGTTTGTTTTTTTTTTTTATATATATCTTCTCAACAGCAACAACAAAAATTAAATTCCCGAAAGTTAACACATCGTTACCAGACAATTTAGAAATGATTTTCAGCGTCCATTACTCACCATCCTTCTTCGATATTTTTCTATTTAAATCATTGTTTTCTTTCTTTTTTTCTAATATAGGTTTTCGTATCGAACTGATTGTTTCACTATTTGTTCAGATTGTTATTTAATTCAGGGATAGGCTTTTCTCGTCGCTTGTGACAAACAAGAACGAGATAATCTACCAATTGACAAGGATGGAATTTAATGAGATCACCCTTTTTGCTTACTGCCTGAACCAGCCATTTCTTTGTAGCTTTTTCCCGCGATTCCGTTAATTCCCTTTACATACAGTGCCCTTCCCTTTCTAAGTTGTTTCGTTATTACGAACGGGAGGGTCTAAAAAGTTCTCAACAGAATGAAGAATGGCGTTTGAAGTCGTATATCGTAGTGGTCGATACTCAAATAAGTATTCACACAATATCGACAAATTCCGGCTTTTGTCTAGGGAGAATAATGTATAGTATCAACTCTTCCAATATTTAAATAGACTACCACTTGAAAGGGTTTCCCAAAATACATTGTCAGATTTTGAAAAGTTAATCGACTATTTTTTCGATACCCCTTTATATATATATATATATATATATATATATATATATATATATATATATATATATATATGTATATATATATATATATATATATATATTATAATTATTTTTTATAAAATAGGATTCTTTCGCTATATAAGAGTTTTCATGTTTCAAAAACGAGAGCCGAAAAACCTCAATATAATTATTAAAATCAAATTGGGTTAAAGTAAGAAAGCGAAAATTTAAAAATAACCAATCTTGAAATTTACGCATCTTTATAAGCGTGTTCATTCGCAAAATTAATTACTATGGAAACGGCTGAGGCGACCATTTTGGCAAGGGGCCTAAGAGATAATTTTCATCCACATATCAGTCACCTTCGGAAAAATTATCCACATATCAGTCACCTTCCGAAAAATTTTCTACATATCTGCACACACACACACACACACACACACACACACATATATATATATATATATATATATATATATATATATATATATATTATAACATAAGCATGTTATAACATCACTACAAAAATAGCCATTTTGTTTCAACACTTCTGGTGTCTTGTCAAGTGATGGTGTTGATTTCAAAATAAAGTGTATTAAAAATGTCAATTCCCCCCAATAGGGGAAACATTATTACGTAAACTATGATAGCCAATCAAAATACATCTATATGATAATTTAAATAACTTGGCGACGGACCCTAGATACAATTCATTAATGCTTTAATATTAATATTAGATTAGACTGGGAATCAATATAAATCATTAACTTTTAATTTACTATGCAGTTAAAGAATAAAAATTACGAATATTAAATTTTAAATATTACCACGCATTAAGTTCAGAATATTACAAAATTATTCAAAGAAAATGTCTACACCATGGTGGGTACTTAAGTCAAGTAACGAGTTTAACTATATTGCGTTCTTGAAATTACATGTGACGCGAAATTGTACTTTGAATTCCCTACCCATAACTTATTTTTCAAATATTACTTTACTGAATACATTACAATCCAGTAGACATTGCGGTCAATATCAAGTGGCGACAGTGTTTCATGCCTAAACACTATCTCGAATATTCGTATGTCTGCAAAAGGTGTGATTTTTGTAATATTTTCCTTAAAGGAATATTTTTTCTGATAGGAATTGACTTGTATAAAAAATACAAGGCTGAAAGAAACATTACGTAAAGAATACAATCAAATTGTAAATAAAATCTGCGAAAACTCTGAAATGAACAAAGGAATTCGAGATCAACACAGAAATCACCAAAATCTGAGTGATCTAAAGCGGTCGGTAACAAAAATGGAAATTATTATTATCGAAATTTTATGTGTCCAATACATTTACGTGGAACTATATATATATATATATGTGTGTGTGTGTGTGTGTGTGTGTGTGTGTGTGTGTGTGTCTGTGTCTGTGTCTGTGTGTTTGTGTGTGTGTGGGAAATGAGAACGAATAGAATCCAATTCAAAAGTTCGTAACATTCAATTTAAAAGAGGGCACAATGCAAAAGTAGAGCAATATTCTTTATTTTTATTTTAGGATTTTACATCAAAACCATGTATCAAAATGCTACAGAAATGCATTAATGTTTTGATGTGTATTAACACATCACATCAGGTGTTAGCAAATAACTCTTTTATTTACTAACGCTTGATGAGATCTGTTAATACACATCGAAATATGATTGCAATTGCGTAGCGTTTTTTTACATGGTTCTAATGTAATATCCTAAATAATACATACATATATATATATATATATATATATATATATTTATATATATATATATATATATATGTATATATATATATTGTAAATATTATTATATATAATCTAGGAAATCCTAAAGGATGAAACGAGTCAAATGAACATTTTTTACAGTTTGCCATACTATTTTTCTAAATACTGTTTGTTGATATATAAAATTATACAAAATTATATAGTTACAACATAAAAAAGAGCATTTACTTAAATATTTGTATCTATAAAAAGAATGTATAAACATAAATATGTCTTTATATATATATATATATATATATATATATATATATATATATATATATATATATATATATATATATATATATGACATATCATGGCATACCTATGTCTTTCCATCTCAATTTTACTTTTCATAAAACTGGTAAATTTACACTACATAAATATTGTTAAAAACTCCCGTTAACATTTTCAACTTCTTTTTCATTCATATATATATATATATATATATATATATATATATATATATATATATATATATATATATAGAGAGAGAGAGAGAGAGAGAGAGAGAGAGATTTTGGTCAGTCCTTACCAAATTCCGATCATAATATTCAATATCTTATTCGAAAATTGGAAACAGAATGAACAGAATAAAGAATTAATATAGATAGATAGATATGAAGTTTAGAAATCTCAATATTGGCAGCATACATATAGATATGGAGTCCAGTATAATCCATTATTCTAGATGACTGTTGATCATACTATACCCTCCATACTATTATGTCTTGTTTTTTTTTTTTTTTTTATCCTGCTGTGTGTCTAAACATCCTCTCCTACTGGAGAAACTGATTCAGTCGCCATATCCCTGTCAACATTAAATTATTTCCTTGTCTCGTAGATTGTCCTAGCACCATGCTCGGCTTGTCATGGATTATTTTCATTAAGTGATGTTACTTGGCGCTACTCCCTATTTCAGTTCTCTGTAAAATTCAAGATACATGGCTATGAAGTGTTTATTAAAACATATTGGGTTCGCTTGCTGGAAATTCAAGTAGCCAGTTTCAGCAGAGGAAGCAGGCGCTAAGCCGAATAAATCCGGTGAGTATTAAGTGATAAGAAAAACATCACCTAAGCATGAAAATCTGGGTGCCTTTAACAGATACCTGCGGATTGAATAAAGAATTCGGTCGAAGATTGGGAAAACGTTAGCAAAGACGAAAGACACCTGAAGTTGACTGAGAATACAGTGATAAACAGCCAAAATAAGTATGATGGTATGGATAGTAAAAGGTATAAAAATAGAAGAAGACGAGCGTCACCATAATAAAATAGCCTCTCATCTGCAGTTCTGCCGATGTCGTTAGTATAGAAAGGCGACGAGAAATGGTACCGACACCTTGAGGCCAACAAAGAACTTAAGGTCGTAGAAAAACACAAGAAATTGTCTCTTTATTGACATGGCTGACCAAACAAATTTTGAAAATCTTTGTTTTTGTTGCAAAAATACTCCCAACTAGGGAGATTCTTCTTTTTATTTAGATGCCATATCTCCTCGGCGCGTAGGCGATCATGGTTGTCCACGATTTCCTTTCCTTTATAGCTCTTAATAAATTTTGTATTTTTGTTATTTCTCCTAAATCTTCTTCTGACATTCATTTACTGAAGCTCACTAACCGTTGTTTCCCTCTGTCCCTCCTGCTTTCAATATGTCCTGTGAGTATCAGATTTTCCAAGCACTCTTTTCTCATTATGCGCCCCAGATATTTGAACTATCTCTTCCTGGTGCTAAGTATAAGTTTCCTTTTTGTTTCAATTTTCTCTAAAAATTCGTTGTTGCTCACATATTCGATCTATAATATCCCCAGCACCCCATTTCTGTTGCTTCAAGTCTCTTCTTCATCTTTGAGAAGAATCTTCAGAAGTCACTACCATATAAGAAGACATTAACAGTTCAGTACTCATTTTTTTGTTTCTAACGAATTTTTTTTTTCTTAATACTCTGTTTAACTTTTGGAATGCATCTTTGGCTATCCTAATGTGCCTTTGGATTTCAGTGTCACACTTCCCGTCTTCTGTTAAAACACTTCCTAGATATTTTGAACATTTGATTTTGGTATCTCTGATATGTAATTGTTTTTTGTTTTGTTTTTTGCTAAGAACTATTCATTCTGTCTTCTTGATGCTTAATCCTTTTTTTTTTTTGCTTACCTTCTGTAGGAGTTTTTCTAGTTTCCTTTCTGTGTCTGCTATCAACAGTGTGTCATCTACATATCTTATGTTGTTAAGATTACGGACGCTAATAATAAATCCTGGTAGGACTTCTAATTCTCTCAGAATCGCCTCGCTGTATAGGTTGAATAAGTCCAGTGAGAAGACACATCCTTGCCTTACGTCCCTTTCTATTTTTGTATATCTGCTGAACTCATTTTCTATCTGTATGCAGGCCGTTTGCTGCCAGTATAGGTTTTTGGTTATTTTAGGGCAATTAATGTAAAAATATTCCTGCTTTTTTCTTTAGAAGATGTAAAGCTTCTTGCATCTACCAAGATTATTAGCGCAGGAAAATAATCTTCACAAAATATTTTTTTTAAAAAAAAGACATTGTGTCAATTTAATTTGTTTAATTGCTTTGATTCTGGTTGAAAGATCAAAGTAGGTTACGTCATAAATAAGTGTCGTCTTTATTTAGTAACTTCATTCTTTAATAAAACAAAAAAGTACAATTACAATTTATTCAAGCATATATTCACCATTATTTACAAGAATTTGTTGACACATCTCAGTCACGTCCTCGATTTCTTATGAGATAAAATGTTGCAGGTTTTTAAGAGTTTTTCACAAAGTCTTAAATCTGGTTTTCATTAGAAAAACGTTTTTCCCCCATCAAAGTGTTTTTGCATCGAGATCAGATGAATATCACAGGTTGGGTAGAAAAGACTAACCAAATTCTAATTTCTTTTCTGTGTTTTTAATACTGTATGCGGTATTAAGTTTTCATGGAGGAGACATACAAATTTCTTTTAACTCATTGCGTACGTTGCCACTTCCATACAAAAAGTAAGGTATGTTAGTATACTCCAAATTTATTTTTAACTGCAACCTATGACTAGTATTTAGGATAATGCATGCGTCATTACAAATGGTTCCCATAAACGGAAATTACTTATGGCGATATAATTAATTCGAAGCAAATTCTTATATAAAAATAATTCATTCTTTTGAAGTAATAGTAAAGTGTATAGATAAATTTGTAGTTTCTGTTTGTTTGTTATCTGTTTGTTTTGGAGATAGACCCCCATAACCATATATATTCTGAAACTACATTACCCAGGCTACTTGGATAAGTATATTTCTTTTTGATCAAAGGAATTTTCTGGGGGGAGCACAACACCACCCCCCGCACTGAATTATTTTTCGCCTTTGATTTCAATTAAATCTAAATATGAACAAAGGAATGACTCTTATCCAAAATATAGAAGAAAGTCAGAAGATGGAAGTCACTTCTGCAAGATCAAAATGAGACAATATGGACGTCAAGTTGAGCAAGAAATCACCAAACAGTGGGTAGTGCCATACAATACATATTTGTTGCGACAATTCAACTGTCATATCAAAGAAATATTCTCGTCAGTTCCTTCAATCAAGTATTGCATGAAATACATATAAAAGGGGTCAGATCAAGCTGTTTTTGCACAAATCCCCGCACTGATTTTTTCCTCTTTAATTTAAATTGAATTCAAATTTGAACAAAGTAATGACTCTTATTCAAAGTATAGCAGAAAGCCAAATGATGACGGTCACATTGGCAAGATCATGGAGTAATATTGAAATGAATCATTTTTCTCCACCGATTATAACAATGATTTAAAATCAATACTCATAGCAAGGCACGGTAATTCAGCTAGTGTTATTTATAAATCTTGTTTCTTTTTTCTGGTATGTCCTGAACCAAAACTGAATATATTGTTTTGGGGAAAATGTAAATAAAAGGCGTTTAAAGCAAATTTATGCTGAAAATAATATGATGAAATTCGGTATAAATACTTCGCAGTACATCAGTTGTTTCCAAGGTATTATATCTACAATGTCTACCCATTTGTACATTTACCCTGTCGACAGGGCTTAGTATGCATTAGTGTGTAACTTACTCTTTTTGAGTAGGTACACATCTACTTATCATCTCTCAGTTGCGTCTCTGTCTTTGCACAAAGAGCGCTCAGGGGCCTCTCCGTCAATTGACAGAGGGGAAACTGAGAAAATTATACTGAAAAGGTGCCCATGCCTAGGGAACAGCTGCCCGAGGCCGCGCCCTCCCATTGCACCAGATGGAGGGATCGGTGCTCGCACCGAGGCCAGCGTGACCGACGGTTTGCAGGGATGAGGGGAATTTTTGTTCCTGTCCCGGGTGTACGCGCTCGAATCCCCACCTAAAAATAGACCTTGTGTCACATCTAGCCCAAGTGGGGGGACAGAGTAAATACCGTGTGCACCAAATGTACAACATTCAGAAGTGTAAGGGTATTCAAATGAAAGATGCCACCTTCCCTTTGAATACTTGCAGATGTGCTTATATTAGGTTGGTGCAAAAATAATATCGTTTTTTGAGGTTAAAAAATACGTCAAGAAACGATATTATTTTTGCACCAACCTAATAAAAACGACCTGTGTCTACATAAGTTAAACCGAAGTCTGCATTTTCACTCTCTCGTAAACTGGAGCTATATTTGCGTTTTTTTAACTCAGGTGTAAACTGGACCCGTCTCTATCATTTTGTCTCTAATGTAAACTGTAACCATGTCTAACATTTTGACTCTAGTTTAAACCGGAGCTATGTTTACATTTTTGAATCTAGTGTAGACTGGACCCATGTCTACCTTTTTCCTTTTATTGTAGTGCAAACCTGAGCTATGCTTACACATTTTTCATCTAGTGTACACTGGACCCATGTATTCCTTTTTGACAGTAGTATAAACCGGGCTTATGTATACATTTTTTTACCCTATTGTTAACCGGACCTACTTTTACATCTTTAATCTAGAGTAAACTGATCCCATGTATAATTTTTTGACAGCAGTATAAACCTATGTTTGCATTTTTGACTTTGGTGTGAACTCGAGCGTCAATCTAGTGTAAACTGGACCCATGTTTCGAGTTCTATTTATTTATTACGAATTTAGACATGTAAGCTTTATAGTTTACGTTTTGTAACCCAACACGCGTTGATATGTCATTAAATTGCCCAACTTAATTGTCTGTTCACACACACACACACACACATATATATATATATATATATATATATATATATATATATATATATATATATATATATCTGTAAATAAGTGTAGAAAAACAAATAATTGGGACTTACTAGAAAGAAAGAAAAGTAGGTAGGTAGGTTGTCGGGTTGACCAGGAAATGAATTATTAATGAGCGGGGTGGTTCTACATGGATGGGGTATTTAAAATGAAAATCCAAGCAAAATATGTTAAAGAAAAAATAACGTAAATTCACCAAAATACCAAGTTAAAGCGAATTATATTAAAAGAAGGAAAAAACGACAACAAAGAAATACTTTCAAAGAAAACCCAAAGAGAACGAAAGTGAATGTCTCTTAGAAACGCTAAAAGATTTCAGAGAGAAGTAATTATCCCAGATTTGAAGATTAAATGAAATAAGCAAAAGGGGTTTAAAATGTGGGGGTGGTGATGAATTAGCGAGCACCTTGTTTTCTTAAGTTTCTGATAAAAAAAAAAAAATTAGGAACTTACTGAAATCTCTGAAATTTCAACAAATAAACGTTTTCAAGAAAAAAATATCCAAACAATTATAAAGTGATCCGGACAAAAGAGAGAAGCACTCAAGGCGAAAAAATGAAATCAAAATTTGTCTTGAACAAACACTGACTTTGTTTTAACCCAAAAAAAAAACAAAAAAACAAGCGTAGAAAAGAAAGTGTAAATTTTGGAAATTTGGTTGCCGAGGATTAAAGAAGAAAATATTTTAAATCTTTAAAAACAGAAAGAGAAAGACAAAATTTTCATACAAAGTAAACCAGAAAAAAAAAATTATGAAAAAGAATAATTTCGGAATCTTCTTTGAGGCCATATTTTTAAAATGTTTTCACCGGAACATTTTCTTTTTGGTTTAAAATAGACAGAAGACGTTGACTCGAGGTTTTATCAAATATTTGTCTCAGCGTCACCGCCACTTCTTCTGCTGCTGAGTTCCATAGTCGCCATTTGCGCCCGGATATTCTATCTTCTTTCTGAAATAATTGTTACTCTCTTAGGCACCATGCGAAAATAAATACACAGAGAGCATGGCAAACGAAAGAAATTATTTTCAAAGTGAGTCACGGGGAACAATGTCAATGCTTCTACCCCGAGATAAAAGAAAACGTAAAGATACTTGTGCGTTTATATATATATATACATATATATATATATATATATATATATATATATATATGTGTGTGTGTGTGTGTGTGTGTGTGTGTGTACGCGCGCGCGCGTGTGTGTGTGTATGTACACCGCGTGCGTGTGTGCGCGTGTGTCTGTGTGTTTATACACGGTGCGATGGATAAATTGTCGCTTAAATGATGCAAAAATGAAAATTACAATAACATCGCATTTTAACGGTATATTTACCAAAATTACAAACAAATCTTCAAATACTAAATACAAATTTCTTCAATAAAATAGCCATACATACGACTTCGGATTCTTCTGCAACGCTGCTGGACGGTCCCCTCGTTTAAGTTGGTGAATGCTGTCATAACCTTTGCCTTCAGTTCATCTTTGACGTTAAAAGGATTTTTTTTTTTTTTTTTTTTTTTTTTTTGGTCTCTCGCTCAACTGCACCCAACATAATAATCAAGGGAATTGCAGTTGGGGGAGTTAGGTGAGCAGATATAAGGGCTGATGTGGTTACAGAAATTGTCTGGCAGTCATGACCGGGTTCTCCTGCTTGTGTGGCATGGTACAGATTCCTGTAGCCAGACATAGGGTCTTCCAGCAGCATCTTTAGACTCATCCAACTCTTTCCGAATCCTTTGCACTGACTCTGAAATGTTCGTATTAGAGCTTCCGGAGGGGATGCCAAGCAGTACAACATGCTGTTTTCAAAATTTTGGCGGAGTGAATTGCGTCACGGTGTTCTTTTTTCTCGCAGACGGTGCCCATCTGACCCTACTATACTGTGCAGTCGATAAACTCAAAGACAAACACTGTGCATGCGCGAAATTAAAAATATAAAATGGGGATAATTTACCCATCGCATCCTATATATATACATATATATATATATATATATATATATATATATATATATACACACATTTCATTAAATAATATAGACAAGTGTTATCTACTTATTTTAACAAATTTTTTTCGTAAC
>OZ010576.1:88136447-88161447 GCA_963932145.1 Acanthosepion lycidas | reverse complement strand
CACTGAACAAAAAAGAGACTTGAGACAAAAGAAATGTGGTTCTACACAAGGATGTTGAGAATCCCATGAACTTCAAGAAAACTTAAAAAGTAACTAGTAACGACATCTCTTGAAATCGTTTTGCAAGTACCAAGAAGTGGAAATACCCCTCCTCACCAGTTTCAAAGAAGGTAAAGATTGTTTCATCTGCAGGGAAGGTGATGGCCTCAATTTTTTGGGCATACAAAAAGAGTTGTCTTTATTGACTATCTTTAAAAGAGTCACACTATAAATGGAGGGCACTATGCCAAATTGCTGAGGCAGTTATGAAAGGTTATGAAAAGCAAACGCTCAGAAAAATTAACGAAAAGGGTCAGCACTGTGCTCCAGCACACAAGTCCCTGGTTCCAATGGCTGCTGTGCGTGTGACTGTTACTTTGAAATGGTGATCATATTTCCAATTCTCCTGATTTGATTATCATCTGTTCTCCAACATTAAAAAAACTCTTAGCTAGGAACGTAGTGATGATGACGTCATATTTGCTGTCGATTACATTTTTCGCACACAGAATCAAGTCTTCTTTGAATGGTCAGATGCCTGTTTATCTGGAAATAAACCATGACGTTATTCATAAGAAGAGGTGAAATTAGTGCATGCAAGTTTTTACAGCTTTAACATCATTCCTACATAGTCAGCCCACCCTCGGATATATATATATATATATATATATATATATATATATATATATATATATATATATAAATTCATGAATCAAAAAACAAATATAGAGGTTAATGATTTAAATGGCGAGAATACATCTTAACAAACAATATAAATAAGATACACCAGCCCCAAACCTGTATATGTATAGGTTTGGGGTTGGTGTATCTTATTTATATTGTTTGCGAAGATGTATTCTCGCCATTTAAATCATTAACCTCTATATTTGTTTTTTGTATGAATGATTCATGAATTTATAAATTATAATTGCACCTTTAATTGAAATATATATATATACCCTCGGTTTCATGCCGTTTGCGATCGTCATATATATATATATATTGTTGTGGTAGGATCCACCTAATTTGCATAGTGGAGTACCGACCATATAAATATGGTTGGTACCGGGAAGAGAGGGGAGGAATCAAGAGATTCCTCGGCGACTGTCGAACTCTCTGCATTAGCAGAGGGGAACCCGGACGAGGCTTTGCCGAAGGGCAGGGTTTCGTCCGGGGAGGTTGACAGGGCCTGAACCCGTCTAGGCGGGTTCAGAAAGGCCATATTTTTGGCCGAGCCTACGGGCTCGGGGATACCCACATTAAAACGGCCTTGTGCCACATTCGATCCTCGTGGGTGGATTGATAAATACAGGATTCAAGAGATTCAACCAGAGACTCTGCCCGACTGCGACTCAGTCAACACATTCTCCAGGAACGGTCTTCCCAGGAATATACAAAAGACTATATGTAAATATTGTGTACACTTTCTTGTTTCAATACATTTTGTTCTAAGTACATTTTGTGTTGCATTATTATTCCATGCATTAGTCAAGTTTCAACATATATATATATATCTTTTACTCTTATTCTTTGCACCTCTCTCTCTCTCTCTCTCTCTCTCTCTCTCTCTCTCTCTCATAAGCATATATCTTCTACTCTTATTTTCTAGCATTCTCGCTTTCTCATTTTTCTCTCTCGTTCACAAACATCCTTATTCTACTTTTATTCTTTGTATCACTCTCTCTCTCTCTCTCTGTTGCAGGCTCTCTCTGTCTCTCTGTCTCTCTCTCTCTCTCTCATTTTCACAAGAATCTCTCTTCTGCTTTATTCTTTTTATAACTCTCTCTTCCCAATATCTCCTTCTCGTTCACAACCAACTCTCTTCTACTTTGTATAACTCCCTCTTTGCCAGTCACTCTCACCCTTTGCATCCCCCTCTCTTTCCCAATCTCTCGCTCTCGTTCGCAAGCATCTCTTCTACTCTTATTCTTTGTATAACTCCCCCATTCACAATCTCTCTTTCTCTCTCGATCGCTCTCGTTCACAAGCATCTCTCTTCTTATCTTATTTTTTGTATAACTCTCACTTTCTCATTTTCTCTCTCGTTTATAAAGACTCTCTTATACTCCGTATCACTCTCTCTTCCCCAATCTGTCGCTCTGGTTCACAAGAATCTATCTCTTACTCTTATTTTTGTCACTCTCTCTTTCCCCCACCTCTTACCGTCTCTCTCTTTCTGTCTGTCTGTCTGTCTCTCTTTCTCTCTTGTTCAAAAGAATCTCTCTTCTAAACTTATTTTTGTATCACTCTGTCTTTCCCAGAATTTCTCTCGTTGCCTAGCATCTTTCTTCTACTCTTATTCTTTTTATCACTCTATCACAATTTGTGTCTCTCTCTCGTTCACAAGCATCTCCCTACTACTCTTATTCATAGTATAATTCTCTCTTTACCAGTCACTCTCTCCCTCTCTCTCTCTCTCTCTGTTTCTATCTCTGTCGTGTTCACAAGCATCTCACTCCGTCTTTTATTCTGTGTATGCATGTCATTTTCCTCGTCTCTCTTTCTCGTTCACGAGCAAATCACTTTCACTCTTATTTTCCAGTCTCTCTGTCTCTCTCTCACACGTTCACAAGCATCTCTCTTCTATTATTATTTGTATCTCTCAATTTCCCAGTCACTCTCTCTCTCCCTCCTCTTTCTCTCTCTCTCTCTCTCGCACACACACACACACACAAGCATGTCACATCTACTTTTATTTCTCTATCAATCTCGCTTTCTTATTTTTCTCTCTGGTTCACAAATATCTCTCTTCTACTTTTATTCTCTATATCACTCTCTCTATCTCACTCTCTCTCTCCCCTCTCTCTCTCTCTCACACACACACACACACACGCACACACACAAGCATCTCACTTCTACTTTTATTTCTCTATCAATCTCGCTTTCTTATTTTTCTCTCTGGTTCACAAATATCTCTCTTCTACTTTTATTCTCTATATCACTCTCTCTGTCCCACACTCTCTCTCTCTCTCTCTGCCAGTCTCTATCTCTCGTTCATAAGCATCTATCTTCTACTCTTATTCTTTCAATCACATTATCTTTCACAGTCTCTCTCTCTCTCTCTCTCTCTCTCTCATTCAAAGCATATGTCCTTCTACTCTTATTCTTTTTATAACTCTCTCTTTCCCAGTTTCTCTTTCGCGTTCACTAGCAGCTCTCTTCTACACTTATATTCTGTATGGCTCTCTCTTTCCCAGTCTCCCTCTCTTGTTCGCAAGAATCTTTCTTCTACTTTGCATCACTCTCTCTCTCGTTCACAACCATTTCTCTTCTAATCTTATTTTTTGTATCACTCTTGCGTTCTCCTTTTTCTCTCTCGTTTACAAACATCTCTCTTCTACTTTGTATCACTCTCTGTTTTCAAATCTCTCGCTATCGTTCACAAGAATCTCTCTTTTACTCTTATTTTATGTATCACTCACTCATTCCTCGCCTCTCTCTCCATTCTCTCTCTCTCTCTCTCTTGATCAAAAGAATCTCTCTTCTACACTTATTTTTTGCATCGCACTCTCTTTCTCAGTGTATCTCCCTCTCTCTCTCTCACGTTCACAATCAACTCTCTTATTCTTTTTATCACTCTCTCTTTCACAGTCTCTTTCTGTCTGTCTGTCTCTCTCTCTCATTCAGAAGCATCCCTCTTCTAGTCTTATTTCTCGTATCACTCCCTCTTTCGGGGTCTCTCTTTCTCTCTAGTTCACAGTAAGCATCACTCCTCTACTCTTATTCTTTGTATAATTCTCTCTTTCCCGGCATCCCTCTCTCTCTCTCTCTCTCTCTCTCTCTCTCTCTCTATCTATCTATCTTTCCGTTCACAAACATCTCTCTTCTACATTATATCAATCTCTCTTTTACAGTCTCTCTCTTTCTTTCTCTCTTTCGCGTTCACAAACATCTCTCTTATTCTCTTATTCTTTGTATCTCTCTAACTTTACCAATCCCTCTTCCTTGTTTACAAGCAACTCTCTTTTATTCCTATTCTTTCTAACACTCTCCTTTCCCAGACTCTCTGTCTCTCTGTCTCTCTCTGTCTCTCTGTCTCTCTCTCTCTCTCTCTGTCACTCATAAGCATCACTCTTCTATTATTATTTGTATCATTCTCTTTTTTCAGTCTCTCTCTCTTTCACAAGCATCTCTCTTCTACTCTTATTCTTTGTATCACTCTCTCTCTCTTCCCCAGTCTCTCTTTTTTTTTCTACTCACACACTAGTACCTACACAGTTTCATTGCCTTTGTCTTATTTGCGACCACCACGTAACGTAGAAATGTTCAGAGATTCACCCGTGTCTTCATTAGACACTAACCCACTATCACCTTCGCGCCTTCTGCCCGTCCAAACTCATCTCCTCAACCTACCTCACACACATCAAATACCTGATCCATCCCGAACGCCAATCCCGGAGCTCAGACAACCTGCATGTGCTCCTGCCTTACCTTGACGGTCGTGGCGGTTGGGAGTGGTTGTCTTGGTGTTGGTTCCTCTCTGCAACTGAAACATGCCTGCAGAATTGCTTCAAACAGTTACCATTAAGAGTACAATTTTCCATAATTTTCTGCAATTTTCCCTAATTATTTCCCGTAATATAATTATTAGATTACCAAAGCTATTTATATATGAACATGTGAGTGTGAATATGTGCGCGCGTCTATATGTGTGTCTTTGTAGGCGTGCGTTCGCGTGTACGTCTATACAAATGTAGCTGGTGTCATTTTATTCAGCAATGCATTTTTCTGCAAAACACGTACAAAGCTTGTCTAAACATATAGTTCTTTATCTACGGGTGTGGGCAAGTATGCGTGTATGTAGACATATATCCGTATCCAATTGCCAGCGTTTCGTGATAGACCTGTGTAGCTGAGTGGTCTATTCAACACGAAAATATGCAGAGACAATAGACAGTGAGGGGCAAATGAATTTAGATTTGCATTTTATTACATTTGGCTTTCCAGGTGTATTTATATATACGACTGTGTCTGTATACAATCATATAAAAATGTATTTGTAAGCAGACGCACAAACAGACACGCACATATTTATATGTATATGCATATAAATATATATGTTTGCATGTGTATGCAAATATATATATATATATATATATATATATATATATATATATGAATATAACAAACAAGGAATATCTATGTTTGATCATGAGCCGTTCTAAACTTCGTTTGGTTGCTTTAATTTCGGGAGAAAATAAAGACAAAGATTGTCCAACATTTGGATATTTTTATTATGCTGTTCCTTGATCTAAGGTTTCAGCTCACGTAACTCATCTTCAGAGTGATTATAAGGACATTTAAATAAAGATACTTACCATCAAAGAATATAACAGAATCAATTTAAATCTCATCTGAGACCATCTTCTTTATTATATATGTACAAGCAAAAACAAAAAAGTTACTACTCTTATACTGAAAAAAGAAAACACGTGAACTTTGAAATCTAGAACGCTGCATAAGCAATACAAAAACGAACAGTTGAAATGTTTTAAATTCAGAGAAACACATATAGATGCTCACAGACAACTTAACCCCCTGAAAATGGTCTCAGATGAGTACTTCGGAAGTTAAAAACTATTCGGAAGAAAATGTTGGCATTTTTCTTACTCAATTTTCTAAATCTACCAAAAATTTAATCCATGAACTTGAAAGGATCACGTCGAAAACTAATCGACATGATATGTCAAAATTATTTAACCAAACCTGTTAGAATGAAAATATGCTGCCTAAATATATATATATATATATATATATATATATATAGATATATATATATATATATAATTAGTATTAGTAGTAATAGGTTTAAGAAACTACACTGATTCGGAAAATCTTAGGTGTCTTGATTTGCAAATAATCAAACCAATACCAAAGGGAAAAAAAGTATAAAAAAAAGAAAGAACCAAGAACATGTATGTTAGCCGAAAATAATCGTCTGGCATGCAAATTCAAAGTCCAAAGAAAAAAAACGATACGAGTAAGCAAAATAACTAAATAAAGTGCTCAATACGTTAAGTAGAGCAGACCTAGTTAAACCTAGAGAGCCAGACAAACCTACCAAGGTTTCACCTAAGCGGATCGTCAGGGAAGGCTGCCCAGCGATCCAGTTAGGTGAAACCTTGGTTTGTCTGGCTTTCTAGGTTTAACTATATATATATATATATATATATATATATATATATATATATATATATATATATATATATATATATATATTCCTCATTATTGTTTGCAGATTTATGTAATGCAAACAAGGCTTTCCATCTCATTCTGACAGGAAAGCTTTCTATCATGTTTAACACGCTTAGCCATATATTCATGCCTGGAAACATTTTTTAGTGACACAGAAGGATTTTAAATTCTTGCATAATTGTAAGAATTAATGTAGTGTCGTATCGTGAAATATTTGTTAAATGCCAAGTAAGGTAGAAAATGGAATGCACAATACACACCATAAAAAATGGTCGACCGGTAGACGAGAGTAAAATATAACACCAAATATATGTGAGAAGGCCGGAAAAATGACGGTCCCAAAATAAACGGACATATCACAAAATGCACAATACAGTGTTCAGAAAAATGAACAGCAAGCCAATACAAAAATGGTAAATCACTATATCCTGCCACAGTACCTTTGTTTCAACCGTAAGGTCCTGTCAGGTGGCTAGGTAATAAGTCTTCATCAACGTATACCAATTTTATTCCGCCATGGCACCAGAAGTCAAAAATAATATGCGAAAATATATATATATATACAGTAGCGGCCATAATATAAGAAACGGAAACAACAAAGACATAAATATGTGTATTACTTAAAAGGTAATGCATATTTCTGCCATGACTTTACTAAAAATAAAAGATATTTATAAGAAGTTCCATTTGTGAATAGTTTCTGAAAGTTTCACTAAAATCCGACAATTATTTTTATTTTTGCAAGATTTTCCAAATTAATGTGTCACATACAGGAAAAAAACGCACTAAAATTTTATGTTATTTTATTGGTTCGGTTGATACAAAGAGAAACAAGGTTTTTCTAATCAAAATTTACAATGTTCTAAAAAGAAGGAAAAATTTTAAAAAATTTTTTAAATATACTTTGATCTTTCCTCTCAATAATAACATAAGCATTTAGACGCTAAAATTTTGTTTTCATCAACTTTGGCGTCTTTTTCATCATGCTATGCTCTGTTTCTAGCGATCTCATGAAGTTACCTATCTTGCCCACATGTCTACATTTTGACACGATTTTGGTTCTCCCATTCAACGACACCGTACTGTCCTAAAACGTAGTTATCGCCAACTTCTCCTGACAGAACCTACAACTGCCTATTCTTTCCACCAGATTTTACTCTCCTCAAAATGTTCCACTTTATACTCGGACTCTTACCATGTTCTTCTTTTGATTTCCAGACCTAGTCCGCCAACTTCGTATTATACCCGCGCTTCTACACTCCAAAAGAAGAAGAATTTTTTTACCAGCGTTTCTTTAAAAAAAAAAACCCTCAGTACATCCAATGTAAACCTACCTTTGGCCACTGTCATCCCTAACATCAGCCCGGTAAACCACATCCTCTGTGCAGCATACCCTGTTCAAAGGGAAATTACTTTTGTTCCAGCAGTTAGATAGTAAATTAATTTTACTGTTTTTGTGCATTTATATCCAAATTTCTCGCATTTTGCTTCTTCACTATATTACTCAAATTGCCAGTACAACTATAACTTAATTTTACAGTGTTGTTGCTAAAGATCTTTGACAATTCAGAGGATTTAGGGAAATGTTTTCTTAAAAGGCCAGAAAATACCTTTCCAATATTAGTTTTCACCTGTATATTGAAAGGGTGGGGGTGTTGAACCAAATAAATTTTCTTGTTCTCGGTTTGTTGTTCCTTATTCTTGAGTTTAACTAAGTTTTGAATTTCAGGTCGATATTGTGCCTCTCCTGCTTGTATGCTGCTATACATTCTTTCTTTTATCTGCAACTATTTCATTTGTTGAGGGATACCTGGATAACTTGCACACATCCAACATCAGGATATACTTATATTCATTTGTTGGGTACTTGGAGTTTGTATTTACATATTTCAAAATAGTGTTGGGTTTCATATATGGTTAAATTATACCAGCCTATAAATCAAATTTAGTATCTAAATATTGAACAACTTTTCTCTTGTATTTCAACAGTAATGTCAAAATCCAACTTATTAAAAGAGTTGGATTTTGATTTTTTTTTTCTGGTGGAATCATTATCTTTTTTTTTTATCTGGTACTGTGGTAAGCCCATCGTCCCTCTCAATGTGGACAATCTAGTCAACTTTACATAAAATGAAGATGTCTGTCAATTTGGAAAATTCAGCCCTGTCGAAAGATCCTTGGGGGACATCAAAGTTACTACCTCTGGATATCCTCACCCATGCTTTCCCTTCATGGAATAAAATAGACTTACGGCAATGTAATATTACCTCAATCCCTTCAGGTGTTACATATATATATATATATATATATATATATATATATATATATATATATATATATATATATATATATATATATATATATATATATGAAGAAATATAGTCTTAATATGTGCTATATTTATGGGATAAAGTGCTCAATAGAGCGTGTGTAAATATAAAAGTGAACATAGAAGTCAACACTTACAGGCGACAGTCTGTTTCATGCTATATGCAATCGTCAGGCCATGAAACAGACTGTCGCCTTTAAGTGTTGACTTCTCTGTTCACTTATATATATATATATATATATATATATATATATATATATATATATATATATATATATATGCGTGTGTGTGCGCACGTGTGTGTAAACATTCAGTCACAAAGCATATATATACATAAACGTCTACACGTAAAATTGTTTATGTTCACTTATTTGTATAGAAATGTATTTCGTTCTGTCTGCTGAAGCGCATTGTATAATTCCAGTAATTAAAGTTCAAGACACTAGTAAAAGTAGTACATGAAAATTAGTTCACGTGACTTTCGCAAAAAAAAGATGCGTAAATATTTTCGAGGTATACAGTGGCCTCCAGGCGTCTTTTGGTGACAGATCTGCTCAGATACTAGCCAGAATTTTAAAAGCTGTTTTTTTCCCAGAAGTAAAGACGCCTAAATTTAAAGATTAAGGCATTACACAACGAAGGAAGATATGACACAGAACCCCCAGCGCGCATTGAAAAAAAAAAAACTAGACAAAGTATTAATAAACTGGAAAGTTTCGTTAGAAACAAAGAAAATCGTGGTGACCAACGTAATATCAATCATTGTATATAGACGCCATTACTGGACAATTTCTTTACGGATGAAGAGAAGATTTGATGCAAGAGAGATATCACCCTACAGAAAGATACTGAGAATAACAGGAACGAAACATGTCAACAAATAGAAAATTTTAAAGAAAATGAAGACAAAACGGTTGCTTATACTTAGATTCAAAAAGAGACACTTGAAATTTATCGGATGAAGTAGAAAAGAAGTCTTGGAGAACTTGATACCTACAGAATATAGAGAATGCAAAAAGCGCTGAGGGAAACGAGCTTGCGCAAATGAATGTCAGAACAAGAACTGGGAAGGATTGTAAAGCGGTAAAACATTGCTATCTGCAAGTAATGTTGGGAAGTTATGGAGAGTCCCGATGTTCCCTTAAGGGACACGTCACATTCAAGAATTCCGTGTAAAGTTCAACTGGCTTTATGTCGAGCTAGAGTAAGCGTAACATATATTGATATTCAATCAAGGGCCCATGCCAGTTGTTATCGCCTCGCTAGTGGCGATGTTGTTTTTTATTTCGTACTTTGCTGGTATGGTTTGGTTTGGTTTGGAGAAGCACCGACGTAGGAGCTACTTCCACAAAGAAACAGTTCTTGTAAAAATTCTGTCTCTTTCTTTTATCTATACACGAGGTGGCTCTTACTCAAATAAATATCGAAAATAAAGTACTTTATTTTATGATAGAATAATTTCAATTAACGTGGGGAATACATGGGAAGTACTTGGTAATCAAATAAAAGAATAGATTCATCAATCAAATTTCAGGAACATATGAGCAGCTATATATATATATATATATATATATATATATATATATATATATAAGAAAGAGAGAGAAAGAAAGAAAGAAAGAGACAAGGAGGCGTAAGACAAGAATATGTCTTCTCACCAGACATTCAACTTTTAAATTGATGCGATTCCGACAGATTTAGAAATCCTACAAGCATTCATTATTGGTGGCCACAATCTTAACAATATAAGAAATGCAGGTGATACAGTGCTGATAGCAGACACAGAAAGTAAGCTACAGGCACTCCTAATAATGGTAGTAAAGGAAATCGGGAAGAAAGGACTAACCATTAATTTCAAGCCAGAATGTATGGTTTTCAACAAAAGGAACAGTGAGCTATGAATCAGAGAAGCCAAAATCAAGCCGGTCAAAAATTTCAATATCTAAGAAGTGTTTCTTTAAAAAAAAAAAAAAGAGGGTGAAAATTGCGACACCAAAATCCGGAAGTGCATTGGAATAGTGAAAACTGCTTTCCAAAAGATAAGTAAATTAAAAGAGACAGGAAAATTTCGATAGAAACAAAGAAAAGAGTATTATATGACAGTGAGAACTAGACATAGAGGAATAAGAGACCTGAGACAACAGAAATGGAGTCCTACAGAATGACACTAAGAACACCATGGACTGAACCGGTGAGCAAAATGGGGAAAAAGGGAAAACTGGAAAAAAGGACATTTCGGAAAGATAGATGATCAATTCTATGGCAGATAATGAGGAAAGATGGCTTGGAAAATGTAACACTCATAAGGCAAGAGGTACAGAGGGAATGCATCAAATAACCTACCTACATAACGAGCTCTGGTAATGTAGGGATTAGGAGAGACAAACATTACTAAGAGGTACAAGGGGGCTGATGGGACACGGTACAAAATAAAAAATATAAATAAAAATATAAGTGCTATTTCTATAACCGTTACAATTCGTGTGGAGATGCATTTCAGTAGGCATCCATGTTTTCATTTTTTTTTTTTTTTTACCAGTGAAATTCATACCAGTGATAGAAGATCTTATTTTAAAAAAGTTACCACGCAACAGAAATCAAAGAAGTACTCCTTTAATCTCAGAAACTACCTTCAAGCCAGGCGTGTTTTGCCACTAAGCTGCAAGATGCGGTAAATCACTCCCACCTCAGTCTCTGTCATGATATATAATTTCGTTAATCATAAGACTTTCTATCTCTATAGCAGTAGAAATTAATTTTCCAGATTTAATCAATGAAAATAAATTCAGGGATATCTACTGAAACATACATAACCAGTAAATATATTTTTACGATAAGAAAAATATTGTCAAATTAAGAAAACGATCGTATATTGAAGTGTGTAAACATGCATACTGTGTTGCTATTACTTTTTGCAAGTGAATTGCAGTCTGATCAAGAGAGAAAAATATATACTAAGAAGAAAATTGATTGAAAGTGCGCTGATCTCACTGTTCTTTACTATAAACCTAATGTCAGGCTCGTTTGTCAGTGGATATAAGCCCTCGTTCGTAGGTGAAAATATTCCCTCGTATATAAGATAAACATGCCTTCGTTCAAAAGTGGATACATGCTCTCGATTGTAGGTGGACAGATGCCTCGATTCGTAGGTGGATACATGCCCATATTCATTGAAGGATACATGCCCTCATTCGTAGGTGGATACATGCCCATATTCGTTGAAGGATACATGCCCTCATTCGGAGGTGGATACGTGATCTCGCCCAGAGGTGGATACGTACCCTCGTTCGTAGTTGAATACATGACATCATTCGTAGTTGGATACATGCCCTCGTTTGTCGATGGATACAGCTTTCATAAAAAAATAAGTTCCCTCTTTCATTCTGACCTGAAGACTCCAACCTAGAAAACGTAGGCAAAACGCTTTCTTATTAAAAAAAAAAAAAATTGGAACTTTTGTCCAGATACTACTCTGTTACATTCTAATTAACTCGCTCTCAAATCCAATTCTCTTGTCCAAAGAAGCAGACACTGAAGGCCAAAAAAATTATGATGGTAATGAAGTGAAAACCGCTGTAAGGAATTGTCGCAGATCAGCGGCCGGCTGAGTTTTGCGATGCTGGGTTACATGCCCTCGACCATAGATTCATACAGGTCCTCGTTCGTACGTGAATACATAACCTCGTTCGAAGATGAATACATTTACCTATGAACGATATCATTTATTCATTCATACATGACATCATTCGTAGTTGGATAAATGCCCTCGTTTGTCGATGGATACAGCTTTCATTAAAAAAAAAAAAACAAGTTCCCTTTTTCATTCTGACCTGAAGACTCCAACCTAGAAAACGTCGGCGAAACGCGTGGCCATTAAAAATTTTAAACTTTCGTACTGATACTCTGTCACATTCTAATTAACACCCTCTTAGATCCATTTCCTTTTGTCCAGTGAGACACTGAGGGCCAAAAGATATAATGGTGATGAAGAATTGAAAACTGTTGTAAGGAATTCGCGCACATCAGGGATACATACTCTCGTTCTTCCTGTTTCACTATTCCGAGGATTTTTTCTCTAAGAACTTCTACTGTATATGCCGTGTTCCCTCAGGACATAGGCGATCATGGCTCTCCACAACTTCCCCACTTTTGTAACTCTTAATAGTCTTTCCTTTTCTTATTTCTCCTAAACCCTGTTCCGCCATCCATTTACTCAAGCTCACTTAATATGTTATCCGCTGTTTTCCTCTTTCCCACTTGCCTTCAAACTGTCTTGTGAGTATTAGATTTTCCAAACCCTCTTTCCTCATTATGTTCACTAGAAAATTCAACTGTCTCTTCTTGATGTTAAGTTTAAGCTTCCTTTTTGTCTCCATTTTCTCTAACACGTCTTCGCTGATCATATAATTGGTCCAAGGTAATCTCAGCATTGTTCTGTAGAATCATATTTCTGTTGCTTCAATGTCTTCTTCATCTTTGAGGAGATTATCCAGTACTCACCGCCATGCAGGACAGATATCACCTAACATTTCGGTACTCTTTTCCTTGTTTCTATCAAAGTTTTTTTCTATTTCTTAATAATCTGTTTAGCTTTTGAAAGGCATCTTTGGCTATCCCAATCTCCCTTCAGATTTCAGTGTCGCACTTTACGTTTCTCTGTTAAAACACTTCCTAGATACTTAAATTTTTCTACTTGTTTGATTTTGATATCTCCGATTTGCGATTCGAACTTTGGGGTCATTCTTTTGCTAACAAACCAACAATCTGTCTTCTTACAGATTATGTTTAATCCTTTCGTCTCGCTTTCCCTAACTACCTTCTGTATGAGAGTTTGTAGTTTTTCGTGGCTAAGAACTTAGCAGTTCTTTTTGCTAGATTTTTCAGATCTGTTCTTAAGGCGCCATCGAAGATGGACACAGCTACCGCCCATATAGATTGCTTCAAAGCTGTTTTTAGTAGATACTTTGTATTTGAAATAGTCATCCCATTTTTATTTCTTTTTGTATTTTTTTTTCTGATCCGTTCTCAGCGCCCTATAAAATATGGACACAGCTGTACTTATATACATTTATTCAAACTTTATTATAGTGAAACATTCGTATTTAAAATAGACGCCCCATTTTTATTTATTAAACAGTCTGTATTACGTCTATCGGACTGCGCATCTTAGTAAATATATTCAATAAATTATAATAATAATAATAATAATGTTCAAGCAGTTTATCTCATATTTCTTGACCGACGCCAGTGTTTCGCGTAACATCATTCATAAGATCAACGAACCGATAAATCTATCGAATAACGGATATCATATTTAAACTCCAAAATGTGAACGCTAGTCGTAGACTACAACTTTCAAAATTAAAATACGCATCTGCTTTAGCGATTAAAGCACTTTCTAGACATTTTCGTCTTGGTAAATCGCTTTCTCTTTTAATTAAAGTAGCCTTTTTTTTTAAATAAAATTATGTTTAGTCTCATTACAGTGAGCAGCTAATGCATTGAGGGTGTTGTTTTGTAAAAGATTCCTTTTATGTTCGTGCGATTTTTATTTAAATGCCTTGAGGTTTCTTCTGCGTATTCTTCGAGGCAATTATTACAGGTAATAGAGTAAATTTCTCCTTCATGTTTTAGCTTATTATTTTGTTTTTTATTAAGTCTTTAGAAGTAGTTGTATCAAATTTTATATTAAACTTAGATTATACACAGTACATTTGCGTCGAGCTTCTTAAATTTCCCATTTCTTGGCAGATCTATTATAACAATGTGTATCGCAAACATTAACAAAAAGAAACTAATTGAAATTGACTAAACTATATACACAAACACAAAAATAGATTTGAAATTATAATACGCACAACTCTCCCATATATATATATATATATATATATATTTAAGTAATTTATCGAGTCTGAAAGAAACCTCAACAGAATCCAGAAAGCACTGTACGGCCGTTTCGTCCTATATTTGGGACTCACTAGCAGTTCGCATCCACTACCGAGAATTGAAACCCTGACAGTTAGGTTGTCAAGCAAAAATCATACCAACTCTTCCAATGCTTGAACCGGCTTCTAATGCTCTAGAGTGAGCGGCTTGGTGATAGTAGTCGTGGCTCCAGGAGGCACAGTCCTATGGTTACAGAGAATCTCAGTATGAGTTCCACCACGGAATATGTGAGCGAGCAGCGCTATATTGAGTCTGATTGACAATCTCTTCGTCACCGGAGCCCGGTGGAACAGTTCGTATACAGAGTGCGGCAGAAATACATCCCACATATACCTCCTAGAAATACCTCCCACATAATGGTAAAACATTAGCCAGATAAAAGCAGTATTATCTGTAATATCTTACCATTATGTGGGGAAGGGTAATTCTGAGGGATATACATGTGGAAAGTATTTCTGCTGCACCCTGTATAATACATAAATTAATTTCAGACACTAAAATAATAATTACATTACAAAAAATTCCACAAGAACAATATTTACACATTGTCATTTATTAAATATTAAATTATATCACTTATGATCCTCCATAATTTACCTCGACTTTCAGTTAGCCTTAAGAATATTTATGAACGTATTTACATTTAAAAATTATGAAAAAATTAACGTCATTTTTATTTCTGTGTATAAATGCTTGTTTCAAAATAAAAATCCTTACATTTGCGTTGATAAAGTTAGTCAGTAGGCAAAACGTGTCGGCTCCGGTAAGTTTTATGTCGTCTTTATTCACATTTGCTTTTGATAGACAATATGTTTAGGTTTATCTGAATTTTTACACACATACACGCATAAACACATACAGAAACATATATGAGTGCGTGTGTGTTAATTGGATATCGAATCCGAGCAAATTTTCTGATAAATTTCCACTTTGATTTATCAAAAATCTTGTTCGGATTCGATATCCTGCTAACACACACCCAGTCGACATGGAATTAAAAGTTTTCCACTTTGTCTGATTTACCGAAAATACACGCCCACACGCACCCATATATATATATATATATATATATATATATGGCGAGAAATTGGAGATGTGGGTACAGTCTATAATAGGATCTCTCTGCGAGCAATCTATTTTTGCATCTGTCCATATTACTGATTTTATATGTATGTATACTGTTGAATATCCGTCTGTACAATTATATGAGAAGGCATCAAAGTTCACCTCGTTTTTGTGCATTACTTACTATTTGTAGTAACTATTATATATATATATATATATATATATATATATATATATATATATATATATATATATATATATATATATATATTATATAAGATGTTATTATGAGAACTTAATACGGATTAATAAAACTATACATTAAATATTTCATGTTTAATTCAAGTGATTTTAAGCATATTATTAAACTGGCTTTTGGGTGGTCTAAAATGCTACATCACTTCAATGACCTATTTGGCGTGCCTTGAATGAGTGCAAGAGTTACCTGAAAGGTATAGGTCATATTTACAATGGGTACCTGAAGGTCTGCTTATTTTGAAAAACTTTTTTAAGAAATTTTTCATTTCCTCTCTTGGATGGGTGTGTGTTTTGCTTTGTTTGTTTTGTTTTTTTTGTTTTTTTTTTTTGTTAATTTCTTTCTTTTTTCTTTCTTGCATAAAAAATGAGAATACATCTCAAATGAAATATTCTCAGGAGAACATTTTATTTCTCGCGCCTGCCCTATATATATATGACGTTACATTTTCAGTCAACAACTAATCATATACTTCATGTATCTGTATGGCTGGTGTGGTGCGTTATACGCAGAAACCCCCGATGAGGTTGGAGACCCAAAAGGACTAGTTTCAGCAATGTTTTTGTTTTGTTTTGTTTTGTTTTGTTTTTGTTTTGTTTTGTTTTGTTTTGTTTTTAGCTTTTTGTAATTTTTACTTTTTTCTACCTAAGTTATATTGTCAGTCATCAAGTATAGTAATCGCCAGAGCCGGTACATACTATGCCGAAACTCTCAACCGCATCGGGGCCCCATCGTGGCCCCATCGGGAGGGGACAGAAGTGCTAATTTCAGTAGTACTCATTTTTTTTAAATTGCAAATTTCTTTCTGAACAGTTCTTTTAAATAGATTAAGATAGTAATATATCTCGGTAAAATAATTTTTTAGTCCGAGATCATCCGCTAAGGAAGATCTGATTTCTTTTTAATAATAATAATAATAATAGAAATACTAACCAGCAGTCCACAGCTAGTAATTAAAATAAAATTTCTACACCCTATTTTTTTTTTTTTACATTTCTAGAAAGATAAAACCGAGAAAATGATCGCTTAAAAAATAAAAATGTTTAAACATTTCAGCACAAGAAAAATCTTCCTGAAAACTGAAATACTGTTTTTAAAACGAATTTTTAAGACAATCCCGTTTGCTCTCTGTTGTGATAAATTAAAAATACTCTGACAATCACATGAATCAAATGAATTATTGATTTGTTTGTCGGGGTTGTTTTTTTCATATGTTTTGATGGAAAACGTTTTTCAACGGAGATGCGTCGGCGATTAATTTTTATGAAAATGTAGAAATTTGCGATATCAACATTTTAGTTATGAATATATTGCTTATTACTATAAAAAGAATAACATTTTCTCAATTTTTTTTAAATAAAAAAAAGACTATAAAATATTCATTATAAAAGTAAATAATGAATATGTACTGAAATTTTCATTTAAATTGGATAATTCCCTGATTTTTGGTAATTTAAAAAAAAAAGTCGATGTCCTCCCACCCCAATTTTCTTTCGAGGGTTTACCCCCCCCAGGTTCGGAAACCTTGAAACCGGCATATAGTAGAGAGGGAGACTATATATATATATATATATATATATATATATATATATATATATATATATATATATATATATATATAGTAATTCATCGAGCCCAGGATGATCTTCAACAGAATGCAGAAATTACTGGACTGCCATTTCGTTCTACTTGGGAATTATCAGCAGTGTGTATCCACTACCGAGAATCGAAACCGGACCATTTCTGCAGCGATACTCATCCAAGTATACGGATAAACTCGGAACAGTGCCCCAAGAGCCACGTGTGCTTATTGACACTTAGCCGCTCCTCATGACCTTAGCTGGGTCAAGCTAAGAGATATATAGTGAAGAAATTTTGTGGTGCGGTTAGAGTAATCATATATTGTAATTCATCGAACCCAGAATAATCTTCAACAGAATTGTATATCCTAGCTTAACCCAGCTAATGCTCGTGAGGTGTGACTAAGGGCCAAACAGGACGAAACGGCCGTCCAGTGCTTTCTGCATTCTGTTGAACATTATTCTGGGATCGATGATTTACTATATATGATTACTCTAAATACCCCAAAATTCACGATATATATATATATATATATATATATATATATATATATATATATATATATATGTAAGCAAATATGTGGATATAGATCCGACAGTATGAAGAAAAATATACGGAAAAAACAAACAAAAATCCTTATATGCAATTATGCTGTTTTAATGATAATATAATGTCAACGTCGGACGTTTCGGTCTAATAAACCATCTTCAGGACATATTGATAAAATATAATTAACATTATCAATTCAACATGACAAAGATATTTTATGAATATGTCCTGAAGATGGTTTATTAGACCGAAACGTCCGACGTTGTCATTATATTAACATTAAAACAGCATAATTGCATATAAAGATTTTTGTTTGTTTTTTTCCGTATATTTTTCTTTATATATATATATATATATATATATATATATATATATAAAAGAAAGATGTTGTAGTGGTTCCAACAAGAGAAAAGTATGTATATTAAAAAGAAGACAAGAGAGGTGCCGTAAACGTTTTTGGTTGTAATGTGGATTTAAAAAAAAAAAAAATTATGTTTTATTTTCCATAATTTTACTACACGGGTTTCTGGTCTCGCGACCGTCTTCAGGTAAAAGCGAAGATTTCCACATATTATTAAAAAATAATTAACTTTTTCTTTATGTTTTTCAATGTTTAATATTCTCGATATGAGACATTCTCTGTTTTTGTGTTAGTAATCCGAATGACATTCTTGAAATGGCAGTGAAGTGTTCTGCACGAAGGGTCATAAAACAATGAAGGTTGCTCTAAGAGAAATGATGAATTACTTATCGGCATTTTATCTTTTAATGTTTTACTGATCCCTGTGTGTTCTTGGATCTGTTTCCATTTTCGTGTGTTTCTGTCAGCATGCGTGTATATATGCGTGCGTATATTCCCAATCCATACATATACTGTCTTACTACGAGGAATTAATAAACTCATTTGTACACATACACACATACATATACATACGCACACGCACACACATATATATATATATATATATATATATATATATATATATATATATATATATATAAAGAGAGAGAGAGAGGGGGAGAGATTTACTTCTCATTTTTATTGTTATTTTTATACGCGGTCGTGACGTAGGCATACAAATATACGAAGCCCAATTTAACCATCATGGCACTTAGTTTGACTATGCCAAGCACATGCATCACAGCCAAATAATAATATTATTATCATTATTATTATGACTAATACTATTATTATTTTAAAACATTTTACCCTTCGCTAAACGATATTTTGTTTAATGCGCAGTTACATGTATGAGAAAAACATGTATTCTCTAATGGATTTGGGAATCATGGAAATAATATGAACACACTGTCGCCTCATTTTTCTAAATAGAGAACTTTAGACGATTTTGCATGCAAGTTTTAATGCAATGGTCTGTTTTACTTAATATTGTCCGAGTATAGGAGCCTGTGCATTTATGGTCATATGTAAGAAACAAGATTTCCCGATGAAGAGAATTTTAAAATCCCTACGCTGCTAAATTTTGAAATTTGCTACTTTCGACTTTTTGGAACATTTGAAAATAAGCTAGACTATCTTGGGCCAGGAATGAGGAAGAAATCAAAGTTTATTAGGTGTTCAAATGTATTGGGCTTTCAAATATATTTAACTTTCAAATGTAGCACAATTTACTATTTGTAGCCCTCTGCATTAAATATAAAAAGGTAAAAGAGATAATTTAAATATACTAACCGAATATCCGTCTTAAGGATAGAAAAAATTAAGTTGGTTGTTTAATTATATTTAGCGATATATCAACCTCTATGGGTTGACACCTCGAGGCGATGTAAAGGTTAACAAGCTTGTCTTCCTAGAACAATTACAACTGAGTAGTGAGTTCGATCATTACTGGGTGCCCCCTACATTGTGCGACATCTAAGCTACTCTTGGAAAATCCTTATCAAATCTGTGGGTTTATTTAATGCCAAAATCTCAATATTTTGTACGTAATTTTTGAATGACAGACGATTTACTCTCCAGCAGACCCTTAAGTCCATAGGTATTAGTTCTTGTTCGGTCCATACTTTTTTAACTGAAATCTTGGGGATGAGCAATCTGTCTGCAAGATGTGGGTCCCAAGAATGCTGAGGCCAGAGCAGAAGCTGAAAAGTAGTAAAATTCCCAGCTTTTCACTATTTTCTAAACTGTCTTGTTTCTCCAACACTTTTTGGTTGAGGCTTGGAACTTTTTGAACAACACTCGTATAAATTGCCCATTATCCGGCGTTTATGAGCTATTGTCAAACAGGTTTTGTGGTGTGCACTGTCATTATCATCCTTTTTCAAATATCAAATTTAGCACTAATTATATGAAGCAATATCTTGGTTGTTTATATGTCACTGTTTCTTCTTGACATGGGATATCATGGCTGTCCACATCACATCTTTCTGTCGTTTATTGCTCAAAATAAACGTTGACCTAAAACCAGAAGATAAGAAACAAGAAAGAAACTTAAACATACAATCAGAAAGAGACAACTGGAAATTTCTGGAACACAAAACAAGGAAAGAATGTCGCACTGTTTTCAATGTATTCGAGAATTGTCTTCTAAGCAGTGCAGATAATTTTCTTATAAGAATACAACAAATAATGTTCACTAAACTCTTATATGCGACTCAAAACGGCATTCTCTGAATCAAACTAGATACGAACTAAATAATTCTTCTTATGTTCGAACACGCGGCAATAATAAAGCAAAATGGCGTCTCTTTCAAGCGTTCCGAACTGAAGCCCCAAGCAGAAAGGCAAGAATGACAAGTCAAATATTTGTCTTGCATCTAAAAGATTTTTTGGTTTTTTTTCCCCCCGAAATTGTGACCTTCAAAGTCGTTCCCCTAAAGACAATTTAAATGTTTCTTTTTATAACAATCAAGAAGCTGGGATATATCTTTTGTAAAAAAAGAAAATGATTAAAATAATTACGAAACTGATAATAGGGAGGTAGACGATAATAATTAATCGCCATTCCCAAAACAATGGCAGAAAAAAGATAACAATAACACTAATCATCAAGATTTTGATCCTTGTTATTGTTTTTGTCGAAACTCGTTTTTTTGTTTGTTTTGGGTTTAATTTTTATATGTTTATTTTTTTTTATTAATAATTTAACTGGTTTTCTTCAATTGTTTCTTTCAGCTATTCCTTTATGTAATGGTTTGCTTTAAATTTGAATGAAACGTTCTTAACGACAAAAGAAAGAAGAAAATGTATAAAATTATTATAAATGTGTTTGGAAGCTTTCGTGCGAGAAACCATTCTTTGCTTTTTGTTTGTAGCAAAGACATTTTCTGACCTCCAATAAAGAGACCTGAGTTTATAAACAGTTATTAGGTTGGTGCAAAAATAATGACGTAATAATGTCGTTTTTTGACGTATTTTTTAACGTCAAAAAACGACATTATTACGACATTATTTTTGCACTAACCTAATATTAGCAAAAAGAAATTAAGAAAAAGAGTTTTAAAAAACAACAACCACTTTTCGCGTATGTGTGTACATTCAGATATTTATTTAAAAAAAATGAGCTATTATTATTTGTTATATGTTGAAACAGATAGATAGATAGATAGATAGATAGATAGATAGATAGATAATGTTTATCTGCATATTTTTAGATAATTATTATTATTTATTATATGTTGGGATAGATAGATAGATAGATAGATAGTGTTTATCTGCATATTTTTAGATAATTATAATTATTTATTATATGTTGGGATAGATAGATAGATAGATAGATAGATAGATAGATAGATAGATAGATAACGTTTATTACCATATACTTATAATAATTATTATTTATTATATGGTGAGATAGATAGATAGATAGATAGATAACGTTTATCAGCATATATTTATGATAATTATTATTATTTTATTATATTTTGGGATAGATAAAGAGAGAGAGAGAGAGAAAGAGAGAGAAGGCGTTTATCAGTTCATGCATTAATTATGATAAGTATAAGTAGATAGATTATATAATAGTGAAACGTATGTGTAAGACGGTGAATAAGATTATTCCGTTACGGACCCCTAAATTTAGGGTTGCCTCAAGAAGATATCAATAAATTTCTAAATATATATTTTAAATACTGACTACACTGGTGAAAGTTATTGTGATCAATGTGAATTCATTCTTTTATATAAAGAAAGCTTCCGGTATTTGAGTCTTTTCAGTGTATCCTGTGTTTTCTTTAATATTTAATATTACTACTAATATTTGCCCGACGTTAATAGTGATATTTTGATTGTTTTTATGTGGTGGCTGATATACGTGTGAACTGCACTAATTTTCGATAAGTGACAAGTTAACCTTCGAGAGATTGTGAACATTCTGTATCATATCTAATTTTGTTTTGATTTTAGTATTGGATATGCATGTAAATCATGGCCTTCAGAAAAAACTGCGACTCCAACACTATTAATTAAAAATCAACATTTGATTTTAAAATGATAACAATTGTTTAACATATATATATTAGGTTGGTACAAAAATGATGACGTAATAATGTCATTTTTTAACGTCAAATTATTTTTGCACATACCTAATAGCATTGTTATTTATATATACAGAAATATTTAAGTAAATGCTCTGTTTATAATTAGCAGTATTAACAACATTTACCGGCCTGAATGTCCGAGAGATGTCATAGAAAATACACGTCCTCCGACAGGAATCGAACCTGTATCCTACATGCAACCGTCATATAGCCTGAGATGCTATACCAGTTTAGCTAGGAAGGACCGTCTGGTTAGCAAGTTCGATTTTACTGCTTTTAAATTACAAACTTCCCATGATTTCCCTAGAACGTCCATATCTTTTCGAAGTATATCTTAACGTAAACAAATGACGTCACACACTACGAAATGAATTAACAGTATTAAGAATATTTGTCGACCTGAATGTCCGAGAAATTTCATAGAAAATATGCCTCCTCCAAGAGGAATCGAACCTGTATCCTACACGGAACGGTCATATAATCTAACGTGCTATACTGAAGCGTATCTTAATGTCGTTTTTTGACGTTAAAAAATACGTCAAAAAACGATATTAACGTCATTATTTTTGCACCAACCTAATAATTTAAAAGCAGTAAAATCGACCTCGCTACCCGGACTCTCCTTCGTAGCTAAACTGGTATGAAACGTCAGCCTATATCGCGGTTGCGTGTAGGATACAGGTTCGATTCCTGTCGGAGGACGTATATTTTCTATGAAATTTATCGGACGTTCAGGTTGTTAATTATAAACAGAGCATTTACTTAAACATTTGTGTATATAAAATAATGTATAACAATAAAATATATTACAATAGTTGTCGGACTTTGTACATTTCGTTATTTATATATATATCTTATGATAGAAAGAGAGGCAAATTGTATTAAATTCAATTGACAGGATCCGTTTGTTTTATTCATTCAGTTGTGAAATAAGTTTTTAAATAGGAAAATAGAACTTGTAGGTGCACTCAATTACATTTTACTTGACTTTCTGTTAGCGTTCTTGGTATATTTTTTACTTTTAATGATTTAAAAAGCATAATTCTTTCTTAAAAGTGACAATCGCAACAACTGCGGATGTAAATTCCTAGATTACTCATGTCGAAAATATATGCAATGCAATTGCAAAGAGGTTTAAAAAGTGGGGTCTGTTTTCAATGGAACAGGTAAATTAATATTCATATTGGTGGTCATCTGTCTGTATTTGAGCTTAGTCGTTCGTCTATCGTCATTACTGTGTTCTGTAACCCCCAAAAGAGAACTAGAACATACCCCTCATCGTGAATGCTGGTAACTTGATATCCAGCAAATGGCAAGCCCTCCAGCAGCTTCAATGGCTGCAGATCAAGGAAGATCACCCAATTTAACGTACCGTATACATCTACTTTTAAAATATTTTGTAGGAGCATAATAACATGAATTTAGTTATGTTCATTTTTAATTATTTTAAATTATTTTTGCTGATTCAAAATAATTGAATAAAAGAATAAATGTTATTTTGGGAGATTTAGTGTAAATATAATTTGAATTCCATCTTAAACACCTTTTGACAATTCAAAACATCCAAGAGATTTTAATTAAATAGAGATTTACTTCTGCTAGGATTTACGAAACATCTATTCTATGACAGAAAATACATCGTGATTTTGTATATTTATCGGTTACACAGCCTGTTCTTCCCTTCTTCAAAATGTTATCCTGTTGTACTAGAGGGCATACGTGATGCCTGATAGCAAAATGTTTTGTGCTATTATAAAACAATATCTTATTGGTAAGTAAGGTAGATCAGACTGCTAATATATTGCCTTTTGTTTCTTCTGCTTTGTGTTTGGCTTTCTTTATATATTTACACTTTAAACGGTTTGGTAAGTCAAATTCTTACGGACGTCAATAGAGCTGACTGTAGTAACAAAATCATAGATTACACATGCAGAAAATATAGCCAAAGTAAATTCTAAAACATCCGATGCAACCCATGCAAAAATAATAGCCAATGAAAGTTACTTAAGTAGTGTCATCAATTTTTAACGTTTCGAGAAATCTATACTAGCAAAAATGTGAAATACTTAGAAACGTTAGATTATATGACGAATTAAGTTGAAATTCATTACGAGGCAAAATTTTAAATCTTTGAAATTTGAATATAATATCTCTTCCTTAAAAACTATTCTTATTTTCTTTTATTAGCCATTTCCTTATTAACCATTACTTTGCGCTCCAGAACTCTTAAGCCTTACCATCCGGCCGACAGATACATACCAACTCGATTCACTACTCCAATTACCCGACTAATATCGACGAGACTTCCGAATCTTTTGTTTTCTCTACATTTTTTTTCTAATAGTTTTTTTTTGTGTGTGTGTGTGTGTGTGTGTGTGTGTGTGTGTGTGTGTGTGTGTGTGTGTGTGTGTGTGTGTGTGTGTGTGTGTGTGTGTTTTATTTTAGTGTTTTTTGTAACTTTCTACTGGTCGTCTTCGATGTGTTACATGTAATTGTTGTGGGGGTGGTGGTGGTGGTGGTGGTGGTGATCGGGGCGGTTT
>OZ010576.1:88128947-88131447 GCA_963932145.1 Acanthosepion lycidas | reverse complement strand
TTGTACGGCTTATAAACACTTTGTAGGTTATTTAAAACGAGAAAATATTTTTAGAATGTCGGAATTTGGGTAGGGGGCAAGATAGTAATGATTTACGGATACAAGTCTTACTAATTAATTCATAGCTAAGTTGCGGGTAATGGTGGATTCATGCCTTTCCCAAGGTTATTTGCGCGTAAGTGAATATAACGAACCCAACATGAATTGGAACTCGGCGTTCCGTCAAATAATTTTGAGATCGGTACAATACTGAATACTTCTAAAATCAAATCTTTTTACAATAGGATTTGAATATTATCATATATCATTATAGAAAATCTCTTCACAATATTAATTTTGGTGGAACCTTGTTTCGGAATTTTAATAATTAGTGAAATTGAAGATCCATACCGATTGGAATGGATGTGCAGTCACTGCAACAGTCCGCATGGAGAAATCGGCGTGCTCAGTTTGAAGAAAAACTGCTGAAAAGAATATTTTTTTCAACAACTGATTTTAAAATGACACCAACAGTGAGGAGGTGATTCAAAACAAAAATTAATATTTTCCTTCAGTTTAACTTAGAATATATATATATATATATATATATATGTGTGTGTGTGTGTGTGTGTGTATGTATATATATATATATATGTATGTGTATATATATGTATATATATATATATGTATGTGTGTGTGTATATATATATATATATATATATATATATATATATAGAGAGAGAGAGAGAGAGAGAGACAAAGAGAGATATAGATACGGCGGATTAGTGGATAGCGGCTCAGATTGAGGAATCGGAAAGCTGAGTTCAAATTCCAGTCGAATCCATTCCATTCCCTTCCGTGCTAATACCATTGGGAAAGGTATGAATTCTCTTCTTCATTCTGCAGCTATAGGTAAATAGCAGAACAGACTGGGTTCTATAGCCTTGGAAGGCAACTGGTCTAAGAGAAGGACAACACTGAATTCAAAAACGGTGGAGGGTCCTTTGGGGACCTTGTGGCACGTAAAAAGTGTGGTTTGTTCTGCACAAAGCCTTCATTACTATAATCAATTCATATGTGCTGCCAGGAACTGAGGACGAATATGTTCTATGAAAATTTCTCGGACATTCGGGCCGGTAAAAGTTATTTAATACTGTTTATTATAAACAGAGCATTTACTTAAATACTTGTATCTATAAAAAGAATGTTAAACATAAATATATATATTAGGTTGGTGCAAAAATAATGACGTAATAATGTCGTTTTTTGACGTTAAAAATACGTCAAAAAACGACATTATTACGTCATTATTTTTGCACCAACCTAATATATATATATATATATATATATATATATATATATTAGTTTTAAGGTGTGCTATATTTATGGGATAAAGTGCTCAATATCAGAGATAGAGCGCATGTAAATATAAATATAAACGTGAGCATTGAAGTCAAAGTAAATAACCGCCAGAATTGATGACCCACAATGCGCCACTGACCCATATATATGAATAGCCGTGGAAAAATCTAGCATTCGCGGCCTGACGATTACGTCCAGCATGAAAAAGCCTGTCGCCTCTGTGTGTTGACTTAAATGTTCGCTTTTATATATATATATATTTATATATATATATATATATATATATATATATATATATATATATATATATATACCTGTACAAAATGTACAAAAGGAACATACTAAAACTTTGCTACAGTGAATATATGATGCTACTTGATCAGAAGATAAGTAAAATCATCTGTAGACTACAAAATTCGACAACCGCAAATTGATAAAAATAAAATTAATAAAATAGAATGAATTTAATTCCTGCGGAAAGCCATATTTCACAAACCGTCCATTCCATGGACATGCTGTATTCACGTTTACATAATATGACTAGAATATAATACAAACTCATGTGTCTGAATCTAAAAACACGGAATAAATTACATCCTTGAGTATAATACGACAACGTTCTAAGACTATCCCAATGTCATTTGTAAAGGTTGTACCATATTAGCCATTAGGATCTCAATGTCGTACATATTTTAACGATATTAAAGAACAGAAATAAACCGGATGTTTAGCTATTGCGCGTTTCTTCTCATTTCCGTTTCAAAACTGATTTTCCAATTTTCGGGCAAAGGAAACCAGGTAATACATTTTAATTATTAACTAAAGATACTTAGTAAGACATTTTAAGATGTTAATTAATCTAGCATACTTTTCTGTTTGATATAACTGTTATGAATAATCAAGAATGGTCTCCCCTTGTTTTGTTACTCTCCTCTTTGAGAGAGTTATTTCTGTTTATTGGGACTATAAAAGGACACTATACGCTAACTGTGTATTCTCAGTTGAATAAAGCTTTCTTAAAGTCTACACTTGCGTACATTTTCATTACAGCAAGTTTATTATAGCTATATATATATATTAATAAACTGTAAAAATAAAAAAAAACTGTCTTTCATTAAGAATGAAGTTAGAAAACATTATAAAAACAAGAAAACCAAAA
>OZ010576.1:88103947-88123947 GCA_963932145.1 Acanthosepion lycidas | reverse complement strand
ATATAAAATGTTTGTTTATATTTATTGATATATATATATATATATATATATATATATATATATATATATATATCAAAATAACAAGATAAATATTACTTCTTATCTAGATAACTAGATAATTAATAAGCTTAGGTTAATTCTGCAGAGACCGAAAATAGGAATAAATAATGGGTTATGAAGACATTTTTTTCAAACTGGGAGGAAAATCTAAATTCGGGAGCTTACCTGAGCTAACTGCGTTTGGCTAACTCAAATCTCAGAGGCAAATGGTAAATCTGCAACTCCGTCAGATACCACTTTAAATGTATCTATCTATTTATGTACACACGCACACACACACACACGGGGACGAGGAAGAAGTAAAGATAATGAAAGGTGAAGGTTTGTGCCATATAAGTAAGAAAAAATTATAAAGAAGACAAAAAAAATTTGCCTTTACAATTTGTTCTCAATTATCTGTCGACTAATGCATACACACACACACTCAATCACACACACACACACACACACACACATATATATATATATATATATATATATATATATATATATATATATATATATATATATATAAAACTAATATTAGACTTCATATATATATCCGCATGTATTTAATACTCAATAATGCACCTAAATGATTACACAATTTTAGCATACTGATACAGATAGGACTATACACAGATCTGTCTCTCTCACTCTCTCTCTCTCTCTCTCTCTATATATATATATATATATATATATATATATATATATATATGACTCCATATTTCTATACACACATTAATATATATCTCCAAGCACACGCACACACACACACACACACACATATATATATATATATATATATATATATATATATATATATATATATATATATATATATATATATATATATATATATATATATATATATATAAAACAAATTCACTTGTGCAAATATTTCGGGCTTTCTTTCACTGCCATTCCATTTTTGCCAATCAGAGGTTCAAAGCATTTGTATGCTTCATTTGATAATATTTTTTTCTTTGTTTTTACAAATATTTTCCAGTAATTTTTTTTTCTATATATACTTTTATTTCTTCCTTACTTTTCATGTTTACATTTGTCTTTTTCTCATGTTTTTAGCAACAAAAATCCGAAATCTTCTTGTCATGGGCGGCATCTTCTTGTCATAAAACAAAGGCGGGCAAAGCAGTTTCCAGATAAATTACCCGCTTTATATGCAACCGGCAACCTGCCTGCAGCGCCTTTTCAATTTATGTTTTCCAACGCGCGGATCGAAACATCACAGATCATATAAATCTTTTTTTAAAGCTGTTTATTTTTTTCTTTTCGCTTCTTTGTCGATCAATCGGCGCATTTATCTATTTAAGAAATACGACCTTCCCACAAAATATCTTGAACCAACAAAATGTGAAAATATCAAAATTAAGTAACTTTTAAACAGTACCTATACAGGAGAGAAACAACTTTTAGTTTTCATTTTTTTTTCTTTTTTGTTAATACATCTTATCAATATTTGTATTACGAGGAGGTGGAGTAATGGACAGCCACTCGGGTTGTGGAGACGGAGTGCAATCGAATCCGTTACATTCACTTACTTGCTAATATCCTGGGAAAGGTATTACTCCCCTTCTTCCTCCCACACTCCAGATATGGTAAATAGCAGGACAGATCGGATTCTATAGCCTTGGAAAGAAATGGCAACCTACCTGCCTCGTCAGTTTTGTATCGAAATCATGTAGGGCACATAACTGATTATAACTGAGTGTGTATGACGCAATGGATATCAGCAAGACGTGTTCAACTTCTAATATAGCACACTACGAAATTGTGAAACGCCTGAATTCATCTCAACTCCCGCCTATGGGTTAAATAGCAAAGTTTGACCTGAAGGCTATAAAGGAGCATATCTGAATTCAAAATCATGGAGAATTCAGCTGAGAAGAAGTTTTTGAAATGCCGAGAGCCGAAAGAAAAATTGGATCGCACATGCGTGAGTTTATCACGCCACCCTGCGTCAAGGTTGGAAAGTGATTAGAGTGGTACTCTGTGTCCGGACATAGTTGGTCAATATAGGTGATAACTGAGTGACCAACCTATTTTGAGCCTTGCCTGAGCAGTAGACTATTCATGGGTTTTTGTTTTGCTCGCCATCAGTTTTCGCCATAGTGTATTCTGCGTTCACGTAAGTGTATAGAAATATCAGGGATGCGTGCCTCGAGTTGTGATTTAGTTGGATGTTCTCTCAAGGTTCCATCAAGTTTAGACTCTAGGGTTTTAGTTAATGTCCAAGTAATGGCACCATACATTAACAGTGGTTTGGAATAATCTCCGGTAGATCAATAATTCCATGTGACATACATTTTATTCCATGCATCCCAAGCTTTACCTATGCGAATTTTCATATTCTTTTCGGTAGAATCTATTTCTTTTCTTAGGTGTGTGAAAGATTTGACAGATTTTATTGATTCTTCTGCGACAGTTTTTTTTTTTTATTGAACCTTGCTGTTTGAAACTTATGAACTCAATTTTAGGGGCATTGAGATAGAGACCAATATCATTAGCAGCATTTTCTAGATGATGTAGAAGAACTGTGGCATTCATAATTGTGTTCTGCAGTGATAGCTAGGTCATCTGAATAGTCAATATCTGTCATTTCTTTTTCTAGAAAACACTCTACTATCTTTCCCAAGACCTCTTAAGAATTCGCAAGTAGTAAAGAAAAGGAAGCTGAAGTGAAACATGTTCGCCAACGTCCTGAAAATCTGTGTCATACAAAATATACTATTGATGTGCAATCACTTTCTCGAAATTCTTTGGACATAGAAAATTTTCATAATTCGGAAATTATCGCATTTTCGAATGGCACAGCAGATGCTGAATTTGCATTTAGCGTTTAACAGCCAAATGTGGGAAATATAGGTTTTGATTAAAATCAAACAAACAGCGTATAACCTTGCGGTTGGAACAAGTTAGAACTATATTCAGATTAGACAACCCAGTCGGCTCAGACAGTGTCCGATTGAAGGAGTTCCCAATTATCTAGACGTGACTCCCAAGTCGCCTTGGCTGCTTCATACTTCATATTTATAAAAAGAAAACAACACTCTCGATACCTTATCCTAAAGCTCCTGCCGTTTATAAACAGAGATGCACGGTTCTAAGGCTCCTAAATTGACACGCTCAGATGGTCATGGCCCGGTAACTGACAAGCTATCTGTGGAACTGAACGGAATATTTACTGCAGACATCGTAAGACCAAATATTCACGTGTTCCATTTACCTGCACAGATGTCAAAGGGCAAAATGTAGAAGGACAAAGTGTCAAAGAGCAAAGTATCGAAATACAAAATGACGAATGGACAAAATGTCGAACGGACAGAGTGTCGAAGGGCAAAGTGTCGAAATACAAAATGACGAGTGGTCAAATTGTCGAACGGACAAAATGTCGAAGGACAAAGTGTCGAAGGGCAAAGTGTCGAAATACAAAATGACGAGTGGACAAAATGTCGAACGGACAAAATGTCGAAGGACAAAGTGTCGAAGGGAAAAGTGTCGAAATACAAAATGATGAATGGACAAAATGTCGAACGGACAAAATGTTGAACGTCTAAGTATCAAAGGAAAGTAAATGCCGAATGGACAAAAACAAATGCTTTCGTCTTGAGTTACCATTGCAAAAACGTCGTTTTTCGCATTTCAGATTGGTTTATGTATCACTTTGTCGACGACGTATGCGCAGCCTTTATGCAAGAGTCTCTTTCCTGCCATTTGCGTCTTGATAATTTTCTATTATGAAGGCCGTGGCAATATACAAATCCAAATTATGACGTTTAAAACTTGAAGGAATAATTGAATTTAGTAAATAAAACTGAAATGTGAGATAGGTTCACATTTATAGTCCCTAATAAGACTCTCAGTTCAAGTTGGTAGAAAAAGAGTGTAATAAACGCTCCCCTCATACCAAATCCGATTGCTAACCGATGATTATGGAGGCTTAATCTCTTTTAAGGCTATTATCTATTAAATGATGCCAAAGCTAAGTAATAAAATATTTAGAATAGCTTAATTAATTATTTGAACCGAGTTTTTAAAATCATAACGATATGTTCGTTTTTACTTTATTCAACCTTTGGTCCTTTTGAAACTTTGTCTTTTCAACATTATGTCCATTCGTCATTTAGTCAAACAACCTGTTAAAATTTCAAGATTACAACTGGAAAAATTGTTCGTAAATTCCAAAAAACTGGGTCGGTGACAGATGAGAAAACACCTTTGCGTGCTCATTTACGTCGTTCAGCTGAAAATATTGCTGCAGTGCACGAGAATGTGACCCCAAAATCCAGACACTTCTATTCGCCATCGCGCGCAGGAATTGAACCTTTCCACAACAACGTTACATCATTTCCAATTGCACTCTCGGTTGATCGATTATGTTGACTAAAAAAATCGCGCGAAAACTTGCGCGAAATGCTTTTCTGTTTGAACGTCCATTTTCGTAATTGTCTTCGATAACTTTTAACACGTTGTTTGATTGTTAATCTTTCTATGATTGAAACTGCCAAAGACTTAAGTTGTTAAATCTGAAAGAAAAAGAAAAAAAATCATTAGGTGCTTAAACTTAAATCACATTTAAAAGTTATTGGAACACCCTTTATAAAAAATCTATTTAGATACTTTAGTGCTGAACTGTCATTTTGATAGAAAAATGTATTACTACTGCTCATCTTTGTTTATAAGTATATTACTGTTATTTTTCCACTTTCTTAGCGAACCATTAAAACACATCAAAACACTATTTTCCCATATCTAACAAGCACTACCACCCTGGGTCAGTGTGCACCTGGGGACATCAATTAAGACGTGATTCCACGCTCCTCAAAACATGCAGTCTCTCGATCAGAGGCCTTGCTGCCAGATGCAGTGTATCGTCATATCCAGGACCATCTTTTAATTTTACTTTGTGGTCTGCGCTGGTAAAACAGCGAAATACATGCTCTAGAAAATTAGGTTTCTCTGGTTTGTGTATCTGTTGTTTTTCTTTTTTTGTTTTTTTTTGTTGTTGTTTTTTTTTTTTTTTTTTTTTGCATGATTTTTTCAGACATTTCGATCTTCACATCACATATTTGGTGTTTATCTCCGAGGATTGAACGACGGCATCTCCACTCAAATATTCAACATCCTCCTCAGCATCTTCATCGATCTCAGCAATGCCATAATTTTTTCAGAATCATACCTTTAGATCTTGAAAGCATTAAATCTTGATTACAATGTTTTTGTGCAAATTTCCAATTTCTTAGTTCTCGGGTGAGGTCCTTGTATTTATCGATGTTATCATTCTTATTCATATCCACTCTGTGATCCACCGATATAGCCACGTCTACTATCTAATAGGTTTCTTTTTCAATTATTCATAATTATCAGATCCGGCCTTGTCGAAATGGTCGGCTGGCTGTTGATGTATTTAGTGATTTTGTTAACGTCACATTATCTGGTTTGTATTGAAACTATTTGTCTACATAGTCGAACCCAAGTTACACAGGATAACAAAAATGAAACTTGCAATGTTTCTATAAGAATTCATTAAACGCTGGTTGGACGGTTGATTTTTACATGCCAATACTTGTTGGGTCCTCTTATGTTGGATTGTGTAGGAAGCACCTGTTTGGGGGATCGAACTCGATAATAATGCTTAACCTGACAAGCTTCGCTAACCATTAGCCAACGCCGGAGTGCCATTTACGTAATGTAATTAAACTATTTTCTCGGTGATTGTGAATACGACAGCTACACAGAATACACAATCTCAGTCAAAGACATCTCACGGCCCACTGAATAAACCCACGAAAGATTGTTCACGCATGTACAGTGAGGTTGATAAGTTAGGCAAAGGCCACTTGTAAAATAGCTAGATACTTTCCGGACGGATTTTTGTATATTTTATATCAACATCAAAATATATTTATCTCTGTTTTTGTCTTCAGCCCCTGATTCACATTTGAATGTTATATTTACTTTAACTGATAATCGTTGTTATCATTATCCGTCCCTTTTTTTCTATTTCTATACATTTCTCACATTTTTATTGGTGTCCTGGTTTCCTTAAGTTTTAACATTTCAGATCCGCGATATTAGCGAAATTATTTAACCGCTGGTTGAAGGAGAAATCTTTCCGAAGTCTGTGAAAATTCTCAACTTTATTCCTTGTTTACAAGATTTCGGGTGAGCAGTATAGACAATAATTCCTTTATCGCACCCCTTCTTCCCAGGACTGCAGTGTATTAGGCAAAATAGTTGACAGTATAAAAAAGGCACTTTCTCTCCACCCATCTGCAAACATTTTTATCTCCAGCAAATTTAATGCTCACCATGACACATGGCTGAAACACTCCAAAGGAACTGATGATAACGGTATTGAGACATTACATTTTTCCATTGCCCGATTCCTTAAACAAATTGTGGACATCCCTACTCGTTTCCCTAGCAAAACTGAGCAACAGCCTTCTCTAGTTGATTTATTTCTTACCTCTCCTCTGTGGTAGCTATTGATATCTCGTTTCAATCATCCATTAAACAGGAACCCACTATCCATAAGACTTCTTTCCGTTACCAGCATGCTGGCTGGGACACAATTCGTGAGTTTCTATCTGACCCCCCATAGACTGACATTTCAACCTCCCAATTGGTAAATTGCGCCAGTGAGGTTTCTTCTTGGACCAAGGCCAGCTTGGGCGCTTTCTTTTCCTTTTTGGAAATACCAAGAGAAACTTCAATCCTCTCCATAGTTCACAACAGAATGCTCGGCAACTCTAGAACACAGGAACCACTATTTCCGGCTATACCACCGTGACAGCTCTCGTCACAACAGGCGCTTGTTCTCTACTTCCCTTAATAAATGTAAGCGAGTCCTCGAAAGGGCAAAGTCCCGGTTTTCCGATAGAATGAGGCACCACATATCCTCTAACAAGTTTGGCTCTCGTGCTTACTGGCGTCTCTGTAATAGGGTATTGATCACCACCACACTCTTCAATCAATTTTATCATCCTCTGCTGATAAAGCTGAATGCTTCGCCAGTAAATTCCTCTACTCTTGACTATTCTGTAGTATTCCTGCTTAACTTTCCATTCAACTGAATCTCTTTTTAGTGATTTGCATATAAGCCTTTCCATGATTTCTGCTATAATTTATAACCTTGATCTCAACAAAGCATGTAGAGCCGATGGTATTACTGCAGTAGTCATTAAGAAGTGTGCTCCTGAATTGGCTCTAATCGTCTGCTATTACAGTTTTTAAGAACTCTGGTGAACTGTCTGACACCTCCAACTGTCGGCCTACTAGCCTTCTACTTCTCTTTGGGAAACTTCTCAAGGCCCTAATCTTTGCTGAATTGGTTCATCGTCTCTCATCGCAGGGCCTTTTCTCAGACAAGCAATACGGCTTTCGTTTCTCCAGCTCAAATGTTGATGTCCTGACGATAATTTCAGAAAGAGTCTATCGTGATAAACACGGTGAATCCCATGATAGCATTAGAGATCTCGAAAACCTTTGACAGGGCCTAACATACCGGTCTTCTCTACAAGCTGAAAAGTTTCGGGGTCTCAGTTGAGCTGATCCAGTTTTTCCTGTGAAATAGTCCTAAACGGCCACTTATCTACGTCCTTTCTTACTAACACGGGTGTCCTCCAGGTCTCCATCCTTGGTCTTACGCTGTTTTTAATTTTCATTAATGAACTTCCCGATCATATCAGCTCCAAACTTGGCATCTACGTTGACGACACAACTATTTACTCCTGCCTTCGTAGTAAGGATGATTAATCCTTTGCTAGACCCTCTCTCTGCTTTTCATCAGTATGGCTGATGCTAACCTCCAGGAAAGGGACTCGTTGCACTTTCACATGACATAAAATGGAAAGATTACATTGAATCCATTGCTTGGTAAGCTACTAAGAAGCTCAGTTCACTGTGTCGTGCGAAATAATTTTTCTCTCAGGAATCTATCTTACATATATATAAGCCTACCATTCGGCCATTTCTAGAATATTGCTGCCACATCTGGTCCGGTGTCCCTGCTGTTTACATCGAGCTTCTTGATAAGATCCAAAGAAGAATCAGCAATATTATTGGTCCTAATCCGGCAACTCGACTCCAGTCAATTACCAACTGCCCCAAGGTTGCCTTTCTGTGCATTTTTTTAAATATTTTCATGGTAATTTTTCGGATGAACTCTTCGCTGTGGTAACTAGAAACTATGAATTTAAGCGCAGTACTAGACTGACGTCAAGATCCCATCAATCTACAGTTGGACTAGCTAGATGTATTCTGGCAGTTTCTTTTCTCGCACTTCTCGCTTGTGGAACTCCCTTCCGGCTCCATGCATTCCAGCCAACATTAATCTGTAAAAATTTAAATGTATTGTCAATCGCTGTCTGCTGTCCTTATGTATACTCTTTTCTCTCCCTTAATGTTTCTGTTCCTAATTCTTCCACACTCTGTAATCCCTTGTGTTTTAGTGGCTTTACTGCCTTGCTTGGGGTGATACCGATTCATATATATATATATATATATATATATATATATATATATATATATATATATATAGTTTGTGATCCTGGGTTTCACGCTTTAGCGATCGTCAGACAAACGATGAGGTTTTGGAGAGGATGCAAACAACGAGGAAGCTTATATTTAACATCAGGAAGAGATAACTGAAATTTCTGGGACACGTAATGAGAAATGAGGACTTGGAGAATATGATACTCACAGGGCTGATAGAGGGCAAAAGAGACCAAGGGAAAGCAACGTATAACATACCTAGCGGAGTTAAGCAAGTGGATGATAGAAGAGGGTCTGTGAGAAGTAGCAAAAGGACAAAACATATTGAGAACTACAAGGGATAGGGAGAAATGGAGAGCCATGATCGTCTATGTCCTGAAGGGACACAGTACATAAAAGAAGAATATTATTGTCCGTATTTTTATTTTTATCATTATTATTAGCATTATTATTATTATCTTTATTCCAATCATTATTATAATCATTAACATTATTGTCATTGTCAATATTATTATCATTGCAATTATTATTATTATTATTATTATTATTATTATTATTATTATTATTATTTATCGCTTTTCGTTTGTTGTTTCAACTGTCTTTTTTATTTTTCTAGCTTTTATTTTGCCTAGAAATTTACTTACCACTCTGAACCTTTGTTTGACATTTTTTCTTACTTCATAACGGACATTTCTTTTCGTTCTTTTCTTATATTTGAACATATATACATATATTTGTTCCCTTGTCTCTATTTCTCTGCCTTGCATCTATTTTTCGCCACTGATTGTTATCTTACTTTAGAGTTACATCTCACTTCTTATGTCAGTATCTTTAATTCATTTCCTTTCCTTTATTTCTTTTTTTTTTTTTTTTTCGCTTCGGTTTCAAATCAGGTTTCGCTTTTACCAAAAACAAAAATACAAAATGATAAGGACGTTCATTATACGGAAGAGCAGAATGGAAATAAAGCAAAGAGAAGCGGATTTCTAGCACAAAGACCCGATATAGAAAATATTTCAAGAGTGGAAATGACAAAGCGTCATTTAGGCTTGATTCCCTTCATCTTTGTTTCTTCAAATGTCTCATACATTCACCGGTTATCTTTGCTTCGAATCCAAGTTTTTAATCACATTCCAAAAATGATCGCAATGTTTTGTTTTTTCTTTACAAATCATCTTCTCTTTAAACAGCCACTTATTGATTATGATGTATGTACAACTCTGTATGGAGTAACACCAAGTATTAATCGGAGTCAGAGCTCTTTAAGAGTAATGTCAATCGAAAAAAATACGAACAAAAAATAAGCTAAAAATAAACCATAAACAAAACAAAAAAAAAATTAATATTGTCTAAAATTCTAAGATAAAATATTATCATTATTCTATTAACTCTCAGAATAATCATTCTCATCTTCATGAATTCTATCAAGAGTTCCGGTCAAAACGTTCTCCGGGCTTCCTAGTAATTACTGAATGCTGTTTATTGATATATTCTCTTTGTTGATTCGTTTTTTAAACAATGTTTATTATATCAACCGGCCTGCGAGCTCAAGAAGGAGAAATGTGGTCTCTACTCAAATACGGGTCTCCACCAAAAATAACGTCTGAAGCAATAAAAATATGTCGGATGAAAAAAAAAATCCATTAATTCTTTCAAAAATTGCTTTGTTTACGTTTCGGATACCGTACGACAAGGCTTTCCAGAAAATTTGAACAAGGAGATGTGCATTCCTTAAAAGTGCAAATAGATTAAAATAACGAAGTAATAAAAACAATATATATATATATATATATATATATATATATATATATATATATATATATATATATATATATATATATATATATATATATATATATATATATATATATATATATATTAAAAAATTAATATTTCTCATGACATTAGATGTAGCAACATAAACCAACAGGTATTACTATATAAACCTAAACGATAAAGTGGAGTAATGGATAGAGGCTCGGATTGAGGAAGGAGGCACGGTGGAGCAATGGATAGCGACTAGGAAGCCGAGTTCGAATTCCAGTCGAATACATTACATTCACCTACACTTGGGAAAGCTATGAATCTTCTTCTTCTTCTTCTCACTCCACCCACCTATGGGTTAATAGTAGGACAACCGGGTTCTATAGCCTTGGATGGCAAATGGTCTACAGCAGAAAGAAAAGGTAACCTACTGCGGGAAAAAAATCTCCTTCATCCGTTATGTATCTTATATATGATCGCCTAAGCGTGTATCACGCATGGCATCTAACTGACTAAATTTAATTTAATTTTACAATGGCGATTTATCAACTATAAATTATTAATTATTAATAACAGAAGAGAGATAATCTAATTTAAATTAAATAGTAAAATTATTAGAGAAAAATATATAAGAAAAAGAAGAAGAAGAGAAAAGAAAAATATAAAAAAATCTATATTAAAAACAATAAGTAATGACCCATAATAAGTAAGAAATACTAAATAAATAAAATATTAAATAAGTGTGTGTGTGTGTGTGCTTGGAAATCGACAATCTTAAGCTGTCATCAGACCGTGCTTAAGAGTGGGTGGTGAGTCTGCCAGCCACACAAAAGTATTTGACACAGCATATTTTTTTAAGACAATAACAATCTCTACTAATGCTACTTATACAAATCTAGAACTGACTATAGAAAATAATTAGTTCGTTCGATTTATTAAGTGGAAAATTTACTTAATAACCGAACGCAACATTTTAACCAACCCAGCCATATGCATCATGAGAAATGAGGAAATGTTTGCCTATCTATAAAGTTATTGACAAACGAAGCATAAAATAAAACGTCAATGTTCAATGTTTAACGACGTCTCTATTATTTAATGTGACGGATTCCTTCACCTTTCCTATAAATATTTTCATGGCAATTATTCTGAACTTTCTTCTTTGATCCTTCGACTTAAACGTAATACTAGATTGCTAGTTAAATCACATCATTTTACCGTTGAAATTGCTAGATAAAACGGCAAATTTTATTCTCGGAATTTCCACTGATTCGTAAGAAAAATAGCATACCGTGATGAAAAAACTCTTTACGTTATCATTAATAGGAATGACCAAAGGATATTTTGATGATTAAATTATATTTTTGATTCTTTTTAAATTTGGTTAAATTTATATATATATATATATATATATATATATATATATATATATATATATATATATATATATATATATATATATATATCAGTGGTTGGTGGAGGGGAAAAAGATTAGTATATATTAGAAATTTTTGTCTTTCTTGAGGTGAAAAATACATTCATTTGGAAATTTTTACAAAAATCTAATAACTGTCAGATTTTAACGAAACTTTCAGGACTTATGCACAAATGAATTAAATTATTTTAGAAGAGTTTATTTATTTATTTTTTTTATAAAATCTTAGTAAAAATATGTTTTACATCTGTTATCCCCACTTATTTAATCTAATGAAATTTCGAGAAATTAAATTTTATCCTTCTTCATGTTTATATGAGTTAAACGAACACCTTAGAGAAATTAAATCATCAATTTCATATCAAACGGAAACACCAGTTACCAATAATCTGCTCTGAATTTTAAAATAAAAAATGTAATGACTTAATTAGAAAAGCTTGAATTGCTTTTATGAATAAGATATATTATGGACACTATTGTCATAGAAAAAAACATATTTTCGATTAATATTGAATTTTTATAAGAATTGTTTTCGTATTTTTATAGTTTAATTAGAATAATTTTTAAAGTTTCAAATCTTTTAAATTTTTGCATTACTTTGTCCCTGTTAAGTGATATTGTTATTAAGTAAAGATTATATTTGCTAATCATAAATGGAAAAGCTTAGTACAATTCATCAAACACCAATATTTTTAAAATACTTTTTTTGTGTGTGTATAAACGTGCCGATATTTATAGATACGGATGACATTATCAGAAAATAAGAGCGATAACTATGGTAAATTTAAAACCAAAATATCTAAAAATCAATAACGCATTAGATTATGGAGAATATTTTCATAAATTTTTCAGATTATTGATTACTTCAAAATTATATAAGAAAGGTGCTCACGTTATATTCCTCAATAATTTTTACTGCTATATCTACCGTTAGAAAATATTAGATAAACTTCCATCTGTCATTCCAGGTGTCAACGTGTCAACACCTTAAATAACCAGCTACTGTCGTGTTAAAAAATACATTTCTGCGATATTTTAAACATAAAGTAATTTTTTTTTTTTTTTTTCAAATCAGATTAATCAAACTTTAAATCAGATGATATTCTTCAAATAAAGATTCAGACAAGCATATTTTATTTTTGGAAGATTTTTAATAAAGAGAATTACATTGTCGTGAAAAATGGCTAAAATCAGCGATGTTTAGCAATTTCAAAACTAAAACTACTTCCAGGCAATTTAAATTAGTTTTAAAATACTGCAAAATATTTTGCTTATCAGAAATATTAAATTAAATATGTTAGCTTGAAATTAAGACTAAAATAAAAACTGCAAGACAGATTTTTTTTTTAAATTCATTTTCAACCTTAAGTATTGTGAATTTGTAAAGGTGCCTTATTTTTATTTTTATATTTTTATTTATTTATTTTTGATACTTACTTCTCCAGAACTTTTCGTTTATAGAATTGTCTTACAGCTTCTTCTTATACTGTGAACTATCATCTTTAAGAGTGTAATTGCTACATAAATCGTCATCCTCTCTCCCTTGGAAACCTGTTCTTTCATTGCCCTTTCTACTCAATAACGTTTTCTCAGTTTCTTCACTCTCCGTGACACCTTAGTGGCTTTATCGCCTTGCTTGGAGTCACTAGCGTACAGAAGGTTGGGCAGAAGGTGCGATGGGCATCCACATCGGGAGGGCATCCAAACAAAAAGTGAAATAAAAAAATTAGTTTATATTTAATTTGAATAAAGTGCTCATTTCATGTTTCATCTGTTTTTACATACAGTGTAACTCGGATATAAGAGAGTTGTCGGGACCGGAGAAGAAGTCTCTTATATCCGCGTTTCTCTTATATCTGGGTTTGGTCCCTTTTGTTTAGGTAAGTATGGCTCTAATTTGGGACCAGATAAAATCTCTCCTATTTCCGGGTTTCTCTTATATCAGGGTCTCTTATATCCGGGTTACACTGTATTTTAAGTGTCTTCCTTTTTTTATATCTGGGTTTGGTCCCTTTTGTTTAGGTAAGTATGGCTCTAATTTGGGACCAGATAAAATATCTCCTATTTCCGGGTTTCTCTTATATCAGGGTCTCTTATATCCGGGTTACACTGTATTTTAAATGTCTTCCTTTTTTTATATCTGGGTTTGGTCCCTTTTGTTTAGGTAAGTATGGCTCTAATTTGGGACCAGATATGTCTTCCTTTTTTTTACGTTTCTAACTACTAGGCACTATATGCCCCCCTACTTGAGTGTTGGGGCCATAAAAACAAGGAATTGACCCCATGCATCAACAAGAATCACTAAATCTCTGCATATGACGTGCCTGGAGTGAAAATGATTAAAATGAGTGAAAAAGAAGAAAGAACATTATTTTAGCCGGAAGAAGTCCTTTTGAAGGATGGAATGCGTTTCATTTAGTTATTCAATTACTCACTATTAATTTGTTATATATAGAGTTTATATATTATATTTCTCCTACACTTTTATAACTAAATCTTGTTACAAATTTTTTTACCTATCTACAGCATTTCTTATCTTTAATACATTACTTTATTCTGCTTTAGTTACAGAATATGACTTTACGTAGTGTATGTACTTCAAGAATCGAGTAAACAGTTCGTCTTTTCTACGATTTGATACGTTCAATCAGATTCGGTTTTGCGCTTCACTCCTCGCAGCTTGTATCTCTTGGCCAGCTCTCGACTACGTTAAACGTTTTGTCGCAGAAGAATCAGATGCTTAGAACTGAAGTCAAAGAATGATCTTTGAGTTTTGCGCAGAACAGAAAATGGTGTAATTTCCTTTTTGAATTGATTAAATTAGTCATGTTCACGAAAGTAAAAAGAAAGAAAGCCGTTTAATAACTTAAAATTATCAGGAAATTTCTTTTATCAAATGTTCCCGCGTCAAGTCTTGTCACAAATTAACCGGCTTTTTAAAATTCCGGATTGGGACATGTCAATCACAATCGACAGAACCATCAAGAAACGATACTTTGTTATCTTTTTCTTTAAATTCCAAACATCTTAGAAACGTTCAGAAGCCTTAAGATAAAAGCAACAAGATTATGTTTATCCAAGAAACGATGGACACCTGATTAACTTTAAAAATAATGAAAAGTTATAACGACTTTTAGCTATGATTTATATTAAAGTTTTGATGAATTTCATTTCTTTCATTTTTGTTCAACGCTAACATTTCGATGTATGTAGATATTGCTATGCGTAATATGGAATCAGTTAGAGATGTAACATTCAATAAAGGATTTTTTTTCTCCTGGTTACGGACACGTGGTTGTTGATTCCCCCGAAGAAATCCTCTGACCAGCCCGTTGGCTTCATTCTTGAAAACCTTCCGCCCAGCCATGTCGTGTGATCATTGCATACGTAACTATACAGTCCAGTCTGCTCTATTGTGCAAGATGTCCATTGACCCTACAAGAAGGTTCATCTAATAGTTCTTGTTTTTAATCGTGCTAGGTGCTTAGCCATCTTCCTCAACAGAAAAGCCTGGTGGGGGAATAGGTTTAAATGCCGATGACCCAACCATGCAGCAGGTAGTATAAGTCGCCCGCGTAGTATGAACTGATATAACGAATCTCTACGTAGATGATTTTCTTCGCTCACCCTCTTGCTTGCACTGGTCCCTAAGTTAAGCGAGAATCTCCCCTAAATGTCAAAATAGTCAGAAATTCTTTTCAGATATATATTTTATGACAAAAATAGATTTATTGATATTAATCTCTCTTTATACTTTAAATCTTAAGTCATACATAGCGCCCAACTCAATTTAGAAACATCTAAACTGTAAGTTGTATGCAACTGAGAGAGTTATATTATCTCCTATTTCATAGCGTGGTTGAGCAGTCCCTCAGACATTACAGACGAGAAGTATGGGTATGTGCACTCACACACACACACACATACACACACACACACACACACACACACATATATATATATATATATATATATATAGAGAGAGAGAGAGAGAGAGCGTATATTTTGGCAGCATGTTTTTCATTGAGAGATGTTTCATTGCATAATTTAGAAAAATTTTGTCTACTTATTTTAATTTGGATCCTTTCATATTCACCGACAAACTTTTTGGTGTCATTATTAAAGGAAGAGAGAAAATTACGGTATTGATACATATTATTTTATTCCAAGTACTTTCGACATTGCACAATGTTATCATCAGTGCTGTTTATTTCGAGACAAATACTGTAATCATTATCATTCTCAATAACAAAATTGCGGTGATCATCTGAAAATATTTTTTTTCTTTTACTTGTGAAGTCAAGAGCGCTGAGTTGAGTTCTGGCTCGAGTAACGCTTCAGGAGAGATAAGTAAGTTATGGTGTTGTCGAGAGTTCTTTTTGAGAAATAAGTATTAAAAGTATTAGTACAAACCTCGATATTTTAAACTATTTACTGTAAACTTTTCAAAACATTTGTGCAGTATCCATAATTCATTTTATTGAGGTATGGTTTCAATATTTTAATATACATAGCTCCGAGACATTTTAGTTTATGTTTATTATTTTCACGAAAAAGTATATTTGTCTTGAAATAAAGAACAGCCTAATGATGACACTGTGCTATGTCGAAAGTACTCACAATAAAATCATATTTAACACGGTAATTTTCTCTCTTCCTTTCATAATGACACCAATAATCTTGTCCATGAATATGAAATGCACGGCAATTTAAAAGCAAGGAAAACTTATGGCAGGCCATAGTGAATGTATCCCGTGCAATTATATCAGAGGAGATCCATGGAACAGCGCTTTATCCATGTCATTTCAAGAAGGGGGGTCACATATCCCTTATAAACTAGCTACACTATTATTTTTTTAACTCAGTGTATTTTTTGATTTCTATTAGTTTCATGTCGGTTATTGTATGTATCCATAACAATCTGTATATGAAGTAATTAAAGCGTTATTTTCTTGTTTGCATGAGTTTTAATTACACCCCGCTAATAATTTGGAAAAGTTATAATTTAAGTAAATTAGGTAAATGACCGTAGTTTCTGTGTATTTTTGCGGAACTTTACAGTTTTTACACAGCACACGCATATAACTGTTGCCATCATTCTGTGAAAATCTCATTAAATTACAACGTGTAGTCTTTGGACAAAATGGAAAATTGTCACCTTGTTTAGAATTTGATACGCAGAGCATATATGATTCATTTGATCTCTCTTCCTTATCATAATTATACATTCTTCATCTTGTTTCTAACTTTCACATTTCATCAATGATGATCACTTGTTCAATACCTACAGTGTTCACCTGTGTTTTATATTAGGTTGGTGCAAAAATAATGCCGTTTTCTCACATGTGTTACTATGTGTGAAAACGACATTATTTTTGCACCAACCTAATACTACAAGTATTCTCAGTGAACCTAACAGTTTCTGTGAGTGAACGCATTATCTGTCATAATCAACATCTTGAACAACCCCTAGCACGCTCAAACACTCAGTCACGACGACTTGTGACTTAATGCTAGCACAATCATCGACGACCTTCCGAAAAGTTCCGTCGACATAATCTTATTCACAAGGCTTTGGGCACCCCGTGGGATAGTTTCCAGGCACTTCCCAAAGCTGCCGCACGCTGGGATCACTTTTCCCCCAGATCGATAACATCAGAAAATCGCCTTCCTGTCAAATCGACCGTGATGAGATTCGAATCTGGGTGTCACGGTCGGTAGAAAGTCAACTCATGTCTTCCATGACTACTGTTGACTTCTTTGCCTCTGATGAATTACGTCCGTTCGGCACAGATCAGATTCTTTTTGTACCCTTTTTCTGTGGGGTGGCTTGCGTTGTTCACGTAACAAACAGCCCATTCCAGCTCTGCCGATTCAAGTCTGCCCTTCTGCTCGAATTCGTTAATACCAGTTATCATAGTGTTCCGAACAGTTCCGTCTATTCAATTTTATTTACAAGGCTTTAGGAAACCCGTCGGATGTTTTCCATACATTTTCCAATGGTGGTGTTCGCTGGTTTCACTTCCCCAGAACAATAACATCAGGAAATTAAATATGTTAAATATAAGAAATTACGTTTCGTTTTAACATTGTTCTGCGCCCATACATTTTTACAGAAATTATTTTCACGATATATATTTTGAGCGCACCAATTAACATTTAATGCAAAATGAATAGCCCTTAAAAATGTAATAAAATTGTATGCGATTTTTTAAAATGTCTAATTTTTAAGAAAAAGTGGCATGTTGAATGGTGAGATAAATCTAATAATATCCTGATTTGATTTCAACGAATTATTGTTTTAAAAGCTGTGGTCGATGAATAAATTTTCTGAAGTGTCGAATCCGATGAGTACATAGATGGAGGACAGCTTTGGAAAATCTGGTACTGTAAGCAACTTCTTACCATGTAATACGGTTTCAAATACCCCAGAAAGTGGTCGATTAGTTTGTTTTTCAACAAATTAATCCATTATTCAATTAAAATGTCCAAATATTTTGAAGTCATAAACTGTTGCGCCATAAAATATTTTCCCATAACCGAGAAATATGTGAGACTTAGAATAAAAACAAAAAAACAATGTTAGAAAACCTAGGAGTAGACAGGTTCCCCTGTCGTCCGGTTCACATTCCTCCTCTGTCTTCTGACCAGGAGTAGAGGCTTATCACATGTTTCCTATTTAGGACGGCGTTTTTTGTTTTCTTCTAAAGTCTAACGTTTCTGCCTGAACTCCAAAATCGAATTTACTATTTTTTTTCTCCTCAATAATAGTAGATAGGTTCACTTATCGCCCGGTTCAGGTTCCTCCCCTGTCTTTTGAACAGGAGTAGATTTTATCCCTTGTTTACTCTTTTGGATAGGTCTTTGGTTTCTTCTAGTGTCTTTTCATTCTCTTTGAGTCCGAGTAGCCCGCTACGTCTTAGTAGCATTATGGACTTGCTTGAAGTGAATTGATTAAAAAAAATACCTTTACGTCAAATGAGAAAAAAATTTTATCATTATTATTATTTTCATTATTATTATTAATGTTATTATAAGATCCGTGTTCGAATCTCACTATGTTCGAGTTGTCAGGCAAGTGACTTCTTAATAGTATCGGCCTGAGATCATCCCGGCGCCACAAGTCATCGTGACCAATGGTTTAAGGCCTGGTTCAACTACGCCGTATTATGTGCTCTCCCTAAGAATCTCTAACTAAATGCAGGTAACTGCAGTATAAACAACAGATTGACTATTCGGATGTTGGCGATACACATATGTGCCTGAGCAGGTCTCTGGAATAGTGGGTAGCTAGCTACCCTAGCAGACGTGTGTACTCAGAAGCAAGTGGCCAGCCGTTTTATATAGTTTCCTTTTTAATCATCTCAAGAAAGAGAATAAGGCCACTAAGACGCAAGAGGTTGTTGAGTGTTAAGGAATATAAAAATCTAGTATTAAGGCGAGAGGACAATAAAAGAATAAGAAGACAGTAGTTAATGATTAATATTATATTAAATTTTTGAAGATCAAAGTTGACTGAGAAGCAAGAATTCGTAAGGAAGTTCCACAAGCGAAAAGTGCGATAGAAGAAACTATTAGCATAGAACTTACGGTTGCTTCTTGAGATTTTATCAAGAATCTCTAAATGTACAGTAGAAGCACCAGATCGGATGTAGCAGCAATATTCAAAGCAAGGACGAATGGTAGCACGACACGGTGAACCAACTTTCCTTGCTGCTGTCTTTGCAGTTGATTCGATATACTCTTTCCACTTCATGTCAGCTAAAACCTTTAACTGTTCAACTGAAACAACGCGATCTTTACAACATGGTAGCGACGGCATGTATCAAAATGACACCGTCTCAATTCACCAAACTGAACACAGTTTGAGCTTGGGAAGACTATTTCAATTTGGTCTACATATCTAGTGTGAATGGCTCATTTGGACATTTGAAAGAATGCCTGATGTGTGAAATTGCCCTTGTTCCGCATCCGCTTGAGATATTCCAGAATTGGTAGTGTAGTTTCTGTGAATGTTTCCACTTCTCATCCATAACCAATCATTTTATATCTCTATTCCATCCGAAGTGATGATATGATGCAAAAACAGATCAATTTTGTTGGACTGAATTAATGTATATCTTTATATTTTATTCGTCATTCAATTGTAACTCATCGATGTTTTTTTTTCTTGTCAATTGCCTTGAAATAATTTTATATGGTTCCAATCGATATAATAGAGTTTGTTGCAAGTTTTCCGATTGTT
>OZ010576.1:88088947-88101447 GCA_963932145.1 Acanthosepion lycidas | reverse complement strand
ATTATCCGGGATTTTATTTTGTTGTTATGATGAGAATAGAAAATCATGAACTCATTTTTATTAGTAGATTTTAGATAGACACGTAGTTTTAGATCATTGTCAGTATTAAGCCAATTTTAGTTTTCTTCACTGATGGTGGTGACAAAGATAGACCTTATGAGAGTTTTGTCATCATAGTAGGTGTAAACGCCCTCTTCGTCCTCAAAAAGGAGATAATAGTCATCATCTGCAGAGAAATAACCGCTAACCACTGGAATGTGTGTTCATAATTATATTTCTTTTTGTTGTTGTGTATTTCTGACACAAAGGTGTTGCATTTTTGTGTGAAAATGTTCTCGCGTTTGCTCTAAATGCTTCATTTTGGGTTTCAAAACATAAACTATATAAATTCTTATGTTTCATGTAGACAGTACGAAAACGGATATATAGCGGACGAAAAGTCAAGTTTAGGTTAAATTATAGCTGATAAAAATTCTAAAAAACGAAGTGCGTATTATACACGATATATTTTTCAGGCAATGCGTATTATACACGAAATTTTTATTTTTAGAATTTTCGAATAAGTTAGGGATGTGTATTATACACAAATAATTAAGAAAACTTCAAAGGCTTATTAATATAGATTTCTACCACTAGCTGGCCAGTTAGATTAATAGTTCAATACTTCTGACAGAACTGTAACCTGGTGCTAGACAAAACTAAATATACAGCCATAAGCTTGTATAGCATTCAAAAGTGTGTTATCACTTCAAATGCCGCTTACTTTTTTGGAATTGTTTATCTTGTATATTTTTATTTTATCTTCCGGTTTCTTTTTATATTAAAACTAACAAGTTTATCTGTTGAATCCAATGTAACTTTGTCTCCACCATTTAAAAAGGTCGAATATTTACCCAAGAGAACATTAATGATTCAAAGCGTACAATTTTTCATTCCTGATCTGATGAAGGGTTTCTGGCGGGAACTGGATAGTTCTGAGCGTGCGCTGTCACCACCTGCGTCTCCCGCTCTTGATGGAACTAAAGCGTAATGAATGGTTATAAGTTAAAAGAACATAAAATCGCTCTTTTTGGCGATCAACTTAAATTAACAGCTTTCTAAGTTCGCAAATCGCACAACACAGCAGAATGCAAAAAAAGCATACTTAGAAAATACTTAAAAAGGCGTTCTTAGGTCAAGTGATTTCGCTGAACGTCTGGGTGATGTTCCTACCAATTTTTTGGTATTTCCTTCCCGCAAAAGTTGCATATCTTCCAGTGCAGATATTGGCCCACTCTATTATGCCAAGTTTTATATTCTGTGGAAGCTAACACCGTGCAAACTGCTAGAAGATGATCAATTGTTTATGGATATTGATCACAGAATCTGCATTTCAGGTTAACACAATTTTTCAGTATGTGTGTTTGATAATTTCTAGTTAGCAAGCATTGTTCCTGGCAGCAAGAATAAACTCTACATTACCTAACCATTGATGTTTACGGGGTTTGTCTACATCAGCTAGTTTGGTACGGAAGGAGTACTGACCATAAAGATGCTTATGTTGCCATCGTTTCTACGTTTGGTATTTTGCATTTGCTTTTAGTTGCTGTTTTTAGGTTCTTTGCCGCTTCAATAGGTGCATTATGTTTTATTTGTACTTCTTCAACCACTTGAAATTTCCTTTTGAATTTGTTGGCTTCCTTTATTACTGAACGAAGTTTCTTTTTCCTTTCATACCCTGTGATACAGATCGTCATCCAGTTTTCTGAAGTTTCCAGTTATATTTGAATACCGATTTTTGTGTTTTTGTAAGACAGTTCTAGTTGAACTAATCCTCTACCTCATTCGGAACTGGACACACACAGGCGTTCAACATCAGCTTTAGAATGATGCATGCGATGGCAAGTGAAAAGCTTCCTCGTTTTGACATCCATTCAGCTATGGTCCAATTAGGGATGTTGAAACTGTATTGCACCACAGGGACAGCCAAATTGTTTATGGCTGATATTCTGTTTTGTAAATTAACACCAGACGCACACACCTGTAGTATATATATTGTTATTGTTCCACCCCTTTTTCATATAAGTGAACTCGACCAGAGTGTTACTGGGACTGCTGCCGTTAAATACCCACAGTCAGTCAGAATATAGAGAGAGAAAGAGATTGGGAGAGTGAGCAGAGATTGTGATTGAGTTGGAGGTAGAGTAATAGTGTGAGGTAACCGCTTGTAGAAGTCAGTTACAAGCACGTAGACTCTAAGGAAGTCCTACTTCGAGACTGCATATATATTATTATTACGACTAACCGCGTTCCTGGATTTACTAAAAGTATACACATTGTATTTTTGTGTAAATACATTTAATTTCTTATATTTAATTCTTGCGTTTGTCATTTCTTGGAGACCGAATTTCATCTCGGAATCCACAACATATATATATATATATATATATATATATATATATATGTGTGTGTGTGTGTGTGTGTGTGTGTGTGTGTGTTATGGGAACTTACCCATAATAATAATGGACTATTCCTGACATTATAAATACTGCGCTTCTCAAGAGGTATGAGGATATTGTAAGACGAGAAGAGATAATTGAGAGCATATTGTAAGAACATTGGAATAGTGATACTTGTCGAGACAACATAGTTCACTCTAACCAAATCTGATAGTGATTACTAATACTTCTACTTCTTTGTATTATATTTCTGTTGTAATATATCTTTGTATTCCATACCTGTGTTCGTGTTATTCTTTCATCACCGTGGTACAAGGAACTTGGACCATAACAATATATATATATATATATATATATATATATATATGAAGAAATATAGTTTTAAGGTGTGCTATATTTATGGAATAAAGTGCTCAATATCAGAGATAGAGAGTATGTAAATATAAATATAAAAGTGAGCATTGAAGTTAAAACTCAGAGGCAACAGGCGGTTTCATGCTGGGCGCGGCCTGACAACAGCCTGTTGCTTCTGAGTGTTGACTTCAATGTTCACTTATATATATATATATATATATATATATATATATATATATATATATATATATAGATAGATAGATAGATAATATTAGTGGTAAATATACATATATATGCAAAATCCACAGAATTTGTAGGTCTGATGAATTGGATCGTATTTACGTTTCCAATGGAATAAATTATGACCATGGAATATTAGTGTTTAAGCCTTTTTATTATATATATATATATATATATATACTTTCTCCTTCCTTTGGGTATGCTGTATTTCATCTACTTCGCTGACTCCTAGGTATTTATAGACTTCTTCTTGTTGAAGTTCCCTTATCTTCGCGACAAAATCTAGATCTTGAGTGTATTTCTGTAATTCTCCTTTTCTTGAAATGTCATTTTTCACATTTATCTAAACCGTGATCCATACAGATTTCATCAGTTCACAGTGTTTATGATTCCCTTCAATTCATTGTCGCCTTTGTTAAACAATTTGTTATCATCCATGTAAAACAGGTGATTAAACACTTTCTTTTTTTCACTTTGCATCCATAGTTATTACTGTTTATTTCCCGAGGAAGATGAATTAAGGAAAGTCAGAACAGAATGAGTGACAGGGAATCTCTTTGAAAGATTCTTCGACGGATATTCAACCAATTGGAAGTGGTCGTACCTTTTGCGTGATTTCGGTATAATGTGGTTTTTCACAATTTCATGCTACATTTAAGGAAATTTTTTATCAGCCAGGAGACTTTGTACATTTCCAAAGCCTTAAGGATCCAAGAGTGTAACTTTCCGGTAATTTATCCAAGCTGTTCTAAGATTTCTAACTATTTTCCTGCAGTTTTCTAGACTCATTTGATTTATTATTATATTAGGTTGGTGCAAAAATAATGACGTAAGAATGTCGTTTTTGACGTTAAAAAATACGTCAAAAAACGACATTAGCACGTCATTATTTTTGCACCAACCTAATAGTAACTGATCTTTGAAACCATATGAACCATTTCGATATCCCTTCTGTTCCATCAAGAAAAGAGTTAGTGCCGTTCATCAGGACAGACGTGATCAATTTATATGTGCTGGACAGTCATGTTATTGGCCTATAATTTTTTGGATCATCTGTTTCATCCGTTTTTCTTAGGAGATACGTAATACCTTCAGTGATCAATTCAGTGGGGTTATTAATCACTATTAATAAAGGTTGTGCAAGAGTTTTATAAATTGATGACAGATGACAGAGTCAAAAGTTGGGTACTTTGTCTTTTCCTGGGAAATTCCATTTTTGAGATTTTGTTAAAGCTTGCCTAACATTATTCTTGGTTATATTTTTCCATTCTTGCATGGGGTCATCCTTCATTCTTTCTTTATTCTTCATTCTTTCTTCTTCTTCTTCATTATTATTATTATTATTATTATTATTATTATTATTATTATTATTCATGTTAATATTATTATCATTTGTGTATGTTATGTTTCTTGCTTTGTATCCTGTAAAGTCTAGACCAAACTATGCTCCTTAGGCCCTATAAGAGAATTGTCATTTAATTGATAGCACTTTTCTTAGTATATATAATGTTCCTAGTAGGGCGATCTTCTGGGAACTTGTATGTTGATGTTAGTTGGGACACTGTTAATAAAATTGCCCATTCCTTTTCTCACGAGACCCAGAGCTCCGATTACTACTGGTACAATCTCCATCTTCATTTCCCGATTCCTGTTAATCTCGATCCCCAGATCGTTGTATTTGGACAATTTTATTATTGTTGTTATTTTTATTATTGTTATGGTTGTTTTTATTATTGTTGCTGTTATTATTGTTGTTATTGTTGTTGTTGCTATTATTATTATTATTATTGTTTTATAGTATTGCTACGTAATGTGTATCATTGTAAAACACAGTATCGCTCATCCGCCATTGTGTTACTATTTTATATTAATTTCTGTGTTAATATACCAAATATGTTTACCAAACACAAATTTTAGTGGATCTATTTGAAGCAGCCTGCTGGAGATACGGTAATCGCTAGGAGTGATAATCCACTTGTTTACAACTCAGTGTTAAAAGTTTGCATTTAATACTCACTATATAAGTCGATTCCTGGTTTTTGGAAATATTTTTTTTAGGTTCTTACGCCGTAATTTTTTGGCTATTATCATTATTATTAGCAAACAAAATGAGTGACGTATCTCTTTCAATATATTTTTAGAACGTAAAGAAGTGCGATACTTAAGAAAAGACAAAGAAAAGAAAAGACACAGTCTTCAATAATGTCCATAGCATAACTTGAACATGACAGACAAACTGTCGAAATATTGTTGAGCATTGTTAAACACTGTCTTTTCGTTTTCTTTTTTTTTTTTTTAAATCGCACTCTTCTCTAAGTATTACTATCATTATTGTTATTTCTTTATAGTGCAATTATTTACTATGTCATTACTCGTAACCTAGGGTAAGATAATGTAGTGAATATATGCATTGCTTTTACACAAATTCTCATGCTAACAGATACTTAATGTGTACAGTGTTTGTATTTTCTTTACATTGTTAATTCTCAACTGAGTAAATGAGAAATTCTACGTATTGTATTATTTTGATCTCTTGTAAAAATTGGTTGGCAGATCTTGTTATTAGGTGGTTCGGAAAATAATATCCGCTTTTAGAATAAACCTTTTAATTGTGTTCTAATGTATTATTATAATAGCTGTACAAAATACATTAATAATTCTTTATGATTACAGTTCCTCTTTGTTAATTTTATATCAATTGCTTTCAGAATTTAACTTAAAACATTACATAACCCTGATCTTAAACATGAAAAAAAGGAGAGATGCGTTTACTTCATTTACATGAATTTAAGCTTGGTGATATTTTTTCTCAAAGTGTTTCCAACATACACAGATTATAGGATGGAAGATCCACTTGTAATCGGACAGTACGGCACTGGTTTCTGAACTTCCACAGTGGGGATACGAGTCTTGAAGATAAAGATGGTATACGACGTCTATCTGAAACTGACAATCAACATCTGAAAACACTTGTATAACAAAATCCACATCAAAATGTCAGAGAATTGATTCAGATAATGGGCGTCAACATTTCAACAATATCGGACCATCTCAAGAAAATTGACAAGTTGAAAACACTCGATAAATGGGTTCTACATGAAATAGGAGAAAGTCAGAGTTCTGCATTTTGAAGCGCGTTATATGTTGCATCTGCGATATTCAAATGATCCATTTGTTGATCGGATAGTGAGATCTGATGACAAACGGATCCTTTATAGCAACCGTAAACGATTGGCTCACTGTCTTGGTCATGACGAAGGACTGTTTCTAAAACCAAAATTGCGACAACAATAAGATTATGGTGACTAAAACGTAAAATATCAGCAGTCATTGTGTTCTTCTTCATTTCAATATTGAAGACATAACAAAACAATAGCAATTATAGCTTCCACTAGGGCATTAACTTTAGACAATTTGAAAAACACAGATCATCAGTTTAATTATAAAAGTATATCAGTTGACATTCACCCATTCTTCATGCTTTTTCTTCCATTTTTGAACTAAGGAATCTGACCTTTACAAGAATAAAAGACTATATTCTGATACAAAAACATTTTATGGTGATTCTCTAAGCATACCTTAGATGTGGCACAAAGATAAAATTAAAGGGCACCCAGCGAGGATCGAACTCACTACTTAGTCATAATTGTTCTAGTAAGCTTGTCAACCATTCCTTTGACAATATGAAACTACAAAAGCACATCGACTTGGGATAGGAGTCTTTGCCATATCCACCATATTCCCTTCACTATAGTCTACAACAACTGCACGCATCTTGACAGTCTTTCAGGATTATGGCCACATCAATTTATGATTTTTGTAAACGATCGGGTCCATGCTTTGATCATAGCGAAGGACTATTTCCAAAACGGAAATTTCACCAACAGAAGAATTTAGTGACTGTCTGTTGGTCCTCCATTGGCGTTATCTATTACAGCTTTCTAGAATCTAACCAGAGGGTCATTGCCAAAGTTTACTGCCAGCAGCTGGATAAAAGGCAAGTTAAGTTAAGTAATATGCTATCGGCGCTAGTTAATCGACGAACTTCAAGTTTGCTTCATTTCGATGCTCGGACATTTGTTTTCAATATGACACTGAAAAAGATCACAGATTCGGGATGCAGGATTTCGCCATATCCACCATATTCTCCTGATATCTCGCTCACTGACTAACACTTTCAAGAGGCACGTGGAACTAGAGAAATCTGTCCTGGTGAACGAAATAAATGGTTCGGTTCGAAATTCCAATCACCTGAAGAAGATCGGAGCGTACAACGGCCGAAACGTTGTGAATATGGCAATGGAGATGATGATAACAGTCCGAATAATGTAGATAATGTAAATAATCATAATACCTCATCTCAGAAACATAGACAGATGCCTTTAAAGTTGTATTGTAAATGCATAAATAACCTAATAACTTGAAGGCAGAAACAGATAGATGTTCAAGGTTCCTATTTTAAATTTAAACACCGTTTAAATACATGAATCTAAATAAATATAAACTAATATAATATAATGCTAATATAAACTAATATAATATAATATAATATGAACTAATATAATATAAACGGTAATGCTGTCTGTCCGTCCTTGTGTCTGAAACCCCTTTTAACTTGGGTCACACTTGTTCTACATAGACATTTTATAACTTTTTGGAATCAGGATTATCCTGGGATTGAAAATATATCCTTTATCTGATGCTTGAACATCCATCATTGGTATTTGTGTCCGCATGAATCCAGTGAAAGCGGTCGACATTTTGAAGCCTGTTCGATCCTGCATCTACAAAGTTCGAATAATGCATTTCTTGAATTTGATTTGTTATGGGAAATTTGATCAATTCAATGGCTTGATCATGACGAAAGACCCAAACAATTTCGAAAACTGATATTGCACCAACAGAAAAATTTGGTGACTATTGGTCCGCCATTGACATTATCCATTACAGCTTTCTGGAATCTAACCAGACCATCACTGACGAAGCTTACTGCCGGCAACTGGATGAAATGCACATTCAGTTATTGCAAAATGCTACCGGCACTGGTTAAATGACGAGATCAGATTCTGCTTTATGACAATTCCGGGCCACCTATAGCCAGGATGACACTGCAGAAGCTTACCGACATTAGACACGAGACTTTGTGACATCCACCATATTCCCATGATTTCTCACCTACTGACTACTACTTTTTTAGGTATTGTGACAATTTCTTTTCAAGTCAAAAGACGTCCCTTTGCAAACAAAATGCAGAAAATGCATTCGAAGACTTGACGTCCAAACGTTTCGCGATTTATTGTAAGGGCATAAATAACCATTTAATTTGATGGCAGACATGTATAGATTTTCAGGATTCCTATTTTAACTGATTTAAAAATTGTTTAAAACCATTAATTCAGGAATAAATGTTGATTCTAAAACCAGAAATTATTTTCCGAACAACCAAATATGTTTGCATATATATGTCTTGATTTTAGCCAGAACTCCAGTTATTATAGGTATATATAGTTGTAATGTGCCAATTTTTTTTTCAATTTCAAGATCCTTGGATTTACTTATTTTATCCCATTCGTTAACATACGCTTCGGATTTGTGGTGTAGAATGACGAATCGGAGAGCTGAGTTCGAATTCCAGTCGAGTTTTACATTCATTTATGTGCAAATACCCTTGGGTAAGGTATGAATCCATTTATTCCCAAGCTGTGAATTGAATAACAGAACTAACTGGTTCCATATAGCCTTGGCTGATAACCAGTCTACGGCAGTCGATAGAGTTAAAATCTTCTGCTTAGTTAGTCATGAATAGAAAGAGACATAGTCTCCCAAGCCTATATTACGTTTGGAAATTGACTGACTATTATGTTTTTATCTGATAGTCATATCGCTGTCATATATATGAAATGATCTTTTGTAGTCTTTAATCACAGTTTCGGTTCTATTAAATTTTACGTCTTTCTCTACTTTCGTTCAGCGTGATGTTCTTATCATAATACTGATCTTCCAATGAATACATTCCCCCAATCCTATCCTGTCGATCTTTGTATTTGTTCGGTGTTAACATTAGACAGACAGACATTAAGTGGTCAATAGATTCAACAGATTTTTTTTTGTTTTTTTTTTCACATATCTACATATCGGATCTGTACAATTTATTATCATACATGCCAGGTAATTCCAGGTGATTAGACTTTGGTCCTGTGCAGCCAATATTAATTGCTCTGTTTCTGCTTTTAGCCCTGCACACGCCAACCACTGGTGGTTTTTGTATTATCTATATCGGCATCTTTACTTCTGAGTGCATATTAGCTATGGATAAGTTTTTGTTGCTGCTGCTGTAGTGTATGGTTGTTGTTATCTTCTTCTTCATATTATTATTATTATTATTATTATTATTATTATTATTATTATTAAATTATATAAGATGCGTATTTTCTAAAGAATATCTGGAATATTTTGAATACAAAATTTTTAGAATATAAATTAACAAAAAAAGATTGTTCTGTTTCCAGAAATAAAATGAAAAACGTAAATATGATTGAAGAAAGTTTAAAAAAAAATACAGTTCCTACTTGCAATATTTTTTTCAAACGAGGTGTAGATCTAAACAGATTTTAGAAGTCTCTATAGCATGTTAAATCTCCATTTCTGGTTAAAGAATAAAGATTTGAGAAATACATTTTCAAGATCCCTTTCTATGAGCTTGCATTTTTTTTAAGTCGATTATGAATGACAACAAAGTTTGTATCCATGAAAGACAACTAATAATCAAATTACTCTGAACATTTTAATCGCTAAATTATTGGTTGATTTTGTTTACCGGCATATCAACACCTCTATGGGTTATTTAATGCCGAAATGTAAACATTTTGAACACAATTTTATGACTTCATCTAAATATATTTTGAACGCAATTGTATACCTTCAACTACAGATAAAATATATTGTTGATCGTTATACTATAAATATGTATTATTGGCAATTTTTATACATATAAAAATCAATTGTTGATATTTTTTACTATAGAAATGTATTTTTATACTTTCATAGTGTTTTGTATTTGTTTGGGGGTTCGCTATTGGTCCATAGCTGGGACCCTAAAAGGTGCTACCACCCTGGTCCGCTTCCGAAGTTTCTGTAGCAATTTTATATGGTTATATGATTTTAGAATCGATGTTGGCCAATATATTCATATATATATAGCTATAAATTATTTAATACTTTCGATATTAAAAAAAAAAACAGTTCACATATTGATTCAAGTGATTTGAGAGAGAGGTCTGAAATATCCGTCAAGACTCGGGAAATTCTGAGCAAATTTGTGAATGTGTTAATTGCTTTTCATTGAGCCGGTCATATACTTGCCGGCTACTGCATCTGCTTCTATCTATTTATCTATCTATCTATCTATCTATCTGATATATCCCGGAAAGGGATATATTTGAACGAAGTAGCTAAGCGGTTTTGGCTACTATAACCAAGTAGAATATGGTAGCAGTAATCGACTGGTACGCGTCGTAGTCGCAGGTAAGAAGTGTAGATCAATGGCGTAGTCCACTGGGCGTCGTTATAGACTAAGGCTCTCTGACTTGTTGGAATTTTTGGGTACCCTGGTGTACTAGTGAGCCAGCTAAAAAGAGCTGACTCATTTTATAGTTCACCAATAGAAGGGTTAACCAATCAGAAGGCTCAAAATATTCAATGCGACGTGTATAAAGGCGGCCATGTTTTTCCCGAATATTCACTGCCAGCCTTTGATCTTGAAGACTGAGTTGTTTCATTCAACAGATTACGTACTGCGCTGTATTCTATATTCATAGAATATGGTCAACATGGTCAACATGACTCACCTACACGTCCGTCAGTATTTATGACGGACACCAGCCAATCATATTCCAGTGCGGGGGAACACAGGTGTACGCATATTCCATTATATCACTATCTATCTATCTATCTATCTATCTATCTATCTATCTATCTTACTGTCTTTTATGAGACGTGACCGTGAGCAAGTGAGCTATCATGACTCTTCGCAACTTCCTGTCTTTTGTCGCTCTAAGTAACTTTTAGAAACTTTACCATGCGGCTTTTTTGTTCATTCTACCATGTATTCGCTCAAACACTCTAAGTGTGTTTTCTCGCTCTTTCCTCCTGCTTCTCTTACCTTCACTACGCATCATGACTGTTAATTACAGGAGGCCCTAATTCTTCATTATTTCAATCGTCATTTCCCTATTCCCTTATATATTTACTGTCTTAGTATCGGGGCCCATTCAAAATAAATGAATGGTTAGCAGAGCACTCGGAAATCTGAGTTGGACCACTAAAAATTGTTGCTAGATACAAAATATGCAATCAGTCCTCAAACAAATTCTATCCATTTGTCTGTAACTATTTAATAAAGGTAGATTTGTTTGAACACAGAAATAGGCGCATATATATACTGGACACTTCCGTCGTTTTCGACGTATGAAAGTCAAGCAACTCCCAGAAACCGACAGCCAGACACTTTCACATATGATTTAATTATAGTGGTGAAGGCTTTGTGCAGAGCCAAACACACTTTTTGAAGAGCCGAATGCGTAGACCTGGTGAACCAAACGAACCTCCGCAGGTTTTGAATTCAGAATTGTCCTTCTCCTAGACCATTTGCTATGCAAGGCTATAGAACCCAGTCTGTCCTGCTTTTTACCCATAATTTGGGGAGAAGAAAAGGATTCATACATTTCCCAATTAGCATGTTAATGAATATAATAGATTCGACTGTGTGTGTGTGTGTGTGTGTGTGTGTGTGTGTGTGTGTGTGTGTTGGGAACACAGAATTACATACATTACAGTTCAAAAGTTTTGAGGCTAACCCTGTTAATATTTCACTACAGACTCAATGTTGCAAGCCTATCGCTACCCACTCGCTATTTTCAAGGCAAATGTGCAGATGAGCTTTATTATTTAGTTCCACCAATTCAGAACTTTAAGGATTAACTTTAGTTTTACAAAATTATATAAACGTGGCTACGTATACATGAGTTCCTCAACTTTAGTTTTTCATTTCATTATTTTTACAAAAGTTAGTTGCTTTTTTAACTACAACTTTACACACACACGCACACACAAACACACACACACACATATATATATATATGTGTGTGTGTTTTGCAATACATGTATATATATATATATATATATATATATATATATATATATATGCAAGTGTCTGTATGCATAATCTGATATAATCATCAAATACGAATATTGTATAGCTCCAGACTTTCTTTCAACTCCACTGCATCTAGAATGATAAGTAATTGCTACATATACGAAGCTTCATTATATATATTTATATATATATATATATATATATATATATATATATCCATACCTACATATATACATATATATGCATGTACACACACACACACACATATATATATATATATATACACACACACATATACACATATATATATATGT
>OZ010576.1:88041447-88083947 GCA_963932145.1 Acanthosepion lycidas | reverse complement strand
TACAACTAGATATAGAAGATTTCTACCCTACTATAACGAAACCCAGGCTAGATAAAGCCATTTCCTTAGCTCAAGAACAAATAGAAATAATCACAAACGAAGTCAAAAACATTGAGCACTGCCGAAAGTAGCTAGACAACTAAGATGCGTGGCTAAATAGAGGAGAAAACTTCGACATTACAATTGGAAGTTTTGATAGTGCGTATATATGCGAGCTTACAAGTATACATATACTATACGAAAAAAGTAAAAATAGTCGCTAAACATGATATAGACCTATACAGGGACTATGGCCTTATAATCCTAAAAAACTGTAACAGTCAAAAAACATACAAAACCAGAAAAATAATCATAAAAGTTTTGAAAAAATATGGGATCCTTGTTGCAGACGCCTGCTAAGGCTCATTTGTGCTCAATACCTGCAGAGCCCACCTTTGGTTTATACTGCATCTATGCTAAATGTACCTTATATATCTTCTCTTCTTTTTTTCTTGGAGAGAGAGCGAATAATGTGGCCAGCAGTTTGATAATATGAAAAAAATCACCTTCCTGACAAATCAACAATGCTGAAATTGAAATCTAGGTGTTATGGTTGGGAAGCAAACGGTCTGTTTATCTTTATATCTATCTCTCAATATATATATATATATATATATATATATATATATATATATATATATATATATATATATTAAATTCTCTTTTATTTTTCATAGTGTGAAGGTTAAAGACATATTTTCACGCCATCTGTTGTTTGTGTCTGCTGTGTGAATCTAATGCCTCAGTTAAAATGATTCGCATTTTTACTAATTAATTGATTTTGCCTTGGCTCATTGATTCCATGTCTTTCTCCCCAGTTCACTCGGATGTTTCTTCCTAGATTTCACATGCTTATTGGCTGCAGCATCGTATGATTTCCTTGTACTCGCGATTTGGGATGATCTACACTTGATCGTAGTTTATGTTCGAGTTTATCTTTGTATCTCAGAAGGGATCTTACAACATTAACCTCACCATCAAGACACTAACTGTAGTGAAGTCTACAATGAAGCCTTCGTATTTCATGATTTGCTTCTCTTAACCAAGACGGTGTCGAGATGTTTTGTTTTTTTTCTTGTTTGTATCGTACATAAAAATTAGCAATAATTAGTTTTAAAACCAAAATAAACCGAAATAATGGGTAAATGTAGGCATATAAATAAATACTTACTTTGATATCTAAGCACTAAAAAATAAAACTAAAACTAAAAGAAATAAATATAACAAATAAATAAATAAATAAATATAATACAAACTTTTAAATAATTATTATTAAATAAATAAGAGAACATTAAATATACACACCTATACGTTTCTGTGTGCACATACATATAAATATATGCATACACAAACACAAAAACAAATAACTGCAAACAAACAAACCTACCCCCATAATTATTACCTCAATATATAACACAAAGGCAAAATAAATAAACTACTAACCATTAAATAAAAATGAAACATTAGATACACGATAACATGATATATGCAAATATTTAATTTACTACATATACACTATTTAAAAATTATATATATATATATATATATATATGTGTGTGTGTGTGTGTGTGTGTGTGTGTACGTGCGTGCAGATGAGTGCGTGAGTGTATGGGAGTATATACTTATTCAAACAGCAAAAAAACACTCTATAAACCCAAACAAACATAATTAATATCCTAAAAATAGAAAGAAAATATCTTTATGATTTAATCACTAGTTTATTAATCCCAAAGCATAGACACAAGTGTACACGTGTCTCTGTACGCGCGTTTGTATGTGTATATATCTGCACGTGTCTATATCTGTATATGAACATGCATGTACATGTGCAAGTGTATAAGCACAGGCATATGCTCATAAATTCAAACAATAATAAATAAGAATTTAATTATAAACTTAACCACATGCAATTGATACTTTAAATACTTAAGATACCACTAAACTAAATAAGAAAACGAAATAATAGCTAAGACATATGAAGATATTTATCATTTAAACATTACGATCAATTATTTCTGTAAAAAGAAGACAAGGAAAAGGTAGAAAAACGCCATGCAAATACAGAACCATGTAAATTATTTTCAGATAGAATGTATCTACAAAACAACAAAATGAATAAAAAAAAAACAGGTGGAAAAACTTATTCTTAACCGACATAAGTTTCATAATTCAACGTCTGGTTTCGCGATTACTTTTGCCTTACCAGACCTTGAATTATGGCACTTTGTGTCCTCCATATATTTTGACTGACCTTTCAACCACCTGATGAATATTCATGAACTTTCTCAAATTTAAATGCCTTGAAAAACAAATGATATCCTTGCTTTTGTATATAAACACTTGCAGCAAAACAAATCCTACATTTGCCTTGATAAAATCCCTCAGAGAACAAAACGCTTCGGCCATGCGTAGCGTATCTTGGACAAGTAATAGAGATTATCCCTTTCCAGGTCAAATCACAGCCGATGAATTCTACCGAAGATTCGCCTTCACCATAGACCCGTGACCGTTGATTCCATAGCACATGTTTACTTACTGATTCTCAGCCTTGTAAGTCACACGAGTTTAGTAAACCACCCAATATATATATATATATATATATATATATATATATATATATATATATATATATGATAAATTATAGTTTTAAGGTATGCTATATTTATGGGTAGGAGTGTTCATTATCAGTGTTCATAAATATAAAGTTTTACACAAAGTGGTGACGGCCTGTTTTATCCTCCAACGCAATCTTGAGGCATATATATATATATATATATATATATATATATATATATATATATATATATATATATATATGGGGGAATACTAGCGGAATTACCTTGTTGCGTGTAACATATTTTTTGTAAGAAAATGATGATTGATTTTAAATCATTGTTATAATTTGTAAAAAAAAAGATGCATTTCATTATTACTCAATGATCATGCCGATGTGATTTCTCCTATATTTTTGATTGGAGCCATTGCTTTGATCAAATTTTAATTTTATTTAAATTAAAGGGAAACAATTTTCAGTTATTGTGCAAAAACAGCTTGATCTGACACCTTTGATTTGTATTTGATGCAATACTCCATTGAATGAATTGATGAGCAGATTTTAACATAGATATGACACATTAAGTATTGCAGCAAATAAGTATTGTAAGGCACTACCCACTGGGTGGTGATTCCTTACTCAACTTGATGTACATATTGTCTCTTCTTGATCTTGACAATATGAAATCTATTTTCTGGCTCTCTCCTTGTATTTTTTGGATAACAGTCATCCCCTTTTTTGAAATTTAAATCTAATTTAAATCAAAGTGAAAAATTTTCAGTGGAGGGTTTATGCTCCCCTTTGATCACAATGAAATATACTTACCCAAGTACCCTAATTTACCACTTTTATTCAAAATGATCTTGCCGATGTGACCACTATCTTCTGGCTTTCTCCTTCTATATTTTGGATAAGAATCATTCCTTTGTTCAAATTTAAATTTAATTTATATCAAAGGGAAATAAATTTTTAGTGGGGGCGGAGGGTTTTTTACCCCTTTGATCAAAATGAAATATACTTATTCAAGTACCCTGGATAATGTAGTTTCATAATATATATGGTTATTAACCAAAACCCTAGGAAAAGTTCGATAACAGACAGTGGCTACAACTTATATATATATATATATATATATATATATATATATATATATATATATATATATATATATATATAATGTCTGTGTGTGTGTATGGCCGGTAGACAAAAATAAATATAATGTTTAATAAATAATCGATAATAATATAGATAGTAGATAATAATGTCTACTCAAATATGATTATCCACTAAACAAAGGGTTTTGGATATTAACCATGTTTCTGTGTAATATCCAAAAATAAATTATATATATATATATATATATATATATATATATATATATATATATATATGTATGTATGTATGTATATGAAATGATCGATCGAGAAAAATTGTCGAAGGTGTGTGTTTATAAACAGTAATTCTGACTTTGCTAACCAGACTCTTCTCTGTAGCTGAATGGTAACAGCGCATCATGCTATATGACGCTTCCCATACAGGTTCGATTCGTGTCGGAAAGCGGAGTTTTTCTACGAAATTTCCCGAACATTCAGGCCGGTAAATGTAATGAATATTGTTTAATTAAAAAAACTTTGCATTTACTTGTATAAATTATATCTATAAAAACAACGTAGAAACAGAAAATACATTAAACAATTGTCGCACTTAATTCATTTCAATATATATATATATATATATATATATATATATTACTAATTAATAAAAGATAAAAATAAATTAATTAATAAGATTACTAAATATAAAATAGATTACTATTTCAATGTACTATCTGTGAATTTTTCTAATCGACTGTCTCATAGAAAATAACAAAAAACTCCACTGAATTTCAAATTAATTTCTTCGTAGATTGTTTAAACATTTAGATACAGAAAAAACTTTAACCTCCCAAACATGCCCGTTAAAGTAACGCGAATTAACAGCGTCTAAAAAATTTGAAAGAAAAACTGCCCTCGTGAAAGTAGTGTAGCTTCTTCCTTTAAAGTCGGTCTCCACCACTCCACTCCTTAGCCATCTATATCTTGAGACTAGACACAATAAATTTGAACAACATCTAGCCGACACATTGGAGTTAAAAATTAAAAATAAGAATTTGAAATGCTACATATGACACATTCATATCCTCTTTCCCACCTCACTTCCTCACTTCCTCACTTCCTTAATTTTACGTATACTTGATGAGGTCCGTCAAAATTGTGTGAATTTCTTTTCATTTTTCATTTCAATTCTTGGAAGTAAAGTCTGATGATCCAGAGCCCTGTTAAAGGGGTTATGGTGAAATAATTTATTACATGGAACCATAACGTGGTCTGTTTTTATTCAAACATATCTGCTCTGAATTTTACATTGAGCTCTCCGGATATCATCCTCCTCGGGTCTACCCATACGGATTACCTAAGTTTGCATAAACTAAATATATATATATATATATATATATATATATATATATATATATATATGCGTGTGTGTGTGTGTGTGTGTGTGTGTGTGTGTGTAAAGGATTTGTTGGTTATTTCGAAATATATACCTCAGTAGAAAAATCCATCGATCTGCAAATTATTAGGTTGGTGCAAAAATAATGACGTAGTAATGTCGTTTTTTGACGTTAAAAAATACGTCAAAAAACGACATTATTACGTCATTATTTTTGCACCAACCTAATATTTGGTTATTTCCTCGTTATATGTCTATTAGCAGTACGAATGTGAAACGTCTGCGCATGCGTGAGTTTGTGTTTGTACGCTCAACTTGAATCTGAAATTAAAAATTTTCAGTTTGCTATGAAAAGGCGAAGAAAAACAATTGCATACCATATAAAAAGATGTAAAATACGCTAAATAAAATTCAACATAAACGAAACTCGAAAGACTGTTTTGGTGTTTTCCACTTATTGCCATTCTCCTGTATTGTTAAAACGCCTGTCAAGTTTATCACAGTATCAGGAACGGAAGCAAAAAAATTATAAAAGTTGAATTCATTAACAACGGGGCTGAAACGATGCATGAAACAACAATTTTAGGTTTTCTGTTTAAGAAAGAAAAATATTAAGCTAAAATGATAGAGAAACATAGAGAGAGAAAAAAAAACTTGTGGGAGGAACAGAAATATCCTTTACCGCTGTTGTCGATGTTGTTTAAAAGAAAAAAGAAATGAAATCTTCCGGTCGTTGATAGCGAGTTGAAATGTTCTGTGAATCTTTCTCACAATAATATAAAAGTGTAAATACATGTGCAAAATCGAAGGAAAACAAGGCCGACAACAAAAGCAACAACAAATTATTATAAAGTTAAAAAAAGAGAAAGTAACATAACAAGATGAAACCAGCCAAAACAAGAATTAAGTAACTGTTTGTTTGTTTGTTTTTATACGTTCTTATTTGAGAGCTTGTTGGTGAAATTTGGAAATTTCCATTGAATTTGTTTGTATATTCGCGGAGATGGATTAGAAAGCTGTGCATGTACTAGACGTGACATTTGTATGGCGTGACTAAATTTATGTTCTAGTTCGTCCTCGGGCACGAATACCTGTTGGTAAGATGTTCATTTATAAATGTCCTGAAAATGTTATGCAATATTCACGAGCAATGTCAAAACGTGTTTGAAAAGAAAAAAATGCGTGTATTGTCCTCCCTGGAGCGTAAGCGTAACTTACAGGGAACTCTTCTGGAAAATGGGTAAGGTAAAAAAAAATTGTCATTTTGTTTGTCTGAATGCAGAGTGTTATTCTATGCTCGAATCTACGCTCAGAAATAATATTTGACCATTAACGTTTTTCATATCAAAATGTGACTTTGAGAAAGCCTCTGTCTGTTGTAGGGGGGGGGGTTCTTTTCTTTTTTTTCTTTTTTTTTTTCATGCTATCGCGAAACATTTTCAGCAATAAAATACCAGATCTCTTCAATCAGATTCATGTCAGACGACATTCACCTCTTGTTGTATTGCAGTGAAAGCTTCAAGTGGCATATGTATATATAAAGGTGTAACATCTGTCTGTTTGTCTGTTACCGAACTCCCCCTAGGCTTTTGGAGATAGACACCTATAACCATACATATTCTGTAACTGCATTAGCCAGGGCACTCGAAAAATATATCTCATTCTGATCAAAAGGGGTACACGGAAGCCCCCCACTACACACACGGAAAATTTATTTACCTTTGATATGACTTAAATTTAAATGTGAACAAGGGAATGATTCCTAGGGTATATTTCATTTTTCTTAAAGTGGTCCGGGGGAGCACAACCCCACAAATGAATTCTTTTCCCTTTGATTTAAATTAAATTTGAACAAGGGAATGACTCCTATCTAAAATATAGAAGGAGAAAGCCAGAAGATGGAGGTCACATCGGCAAGATCATTAAGTCACATTAAAATGCATCATTTTTCAACACAAATTACAACAATTATTTAAAACCAATCATCATTTTCTTACAAAAAATGTGTGACATGCAGCAAGGCGAAGGTAAATTTGCTAGTGTAAATAAATATATCCCAAGAGAGAGGTCACCATCTGTACGATTATACAAAAAAAATTCAATGATTTTTTTCCCATTCATTTAAATTATATTTAATTTGAACAAGGGAACAACTCCTAGGATATCTGGATAAGTATATTTCATTTTGATCAAAGTGAGTCCCGGGAGGGGGGGAGATCACAAACCCCACACTCATTTTTTCCCTTTGATTTAAATTGAATTTAAAAGGGAATGACTCCTTGCCAACATATAGAAGGAGAAATCCAGAAGATAAAGATCATTAGTAATATGGAAATCATTGAGTAATATTAAAATGCATTATTTTTCCCCACAAATTATAACAATGATTTAAAATCAAACATCATTTTCTTACAAAAAATGTGTAACACGCAGCAAGGCGCGGGTAATTCGACTAGCGAAAAAATATATCGAGAGAGAGTTCACAATCTGTACCATGCAAGATCTTTCGCATTTTATGCCCCATGCTCCTTTTGGATGCAGGCGGTCATGGCTCTCCACAACTTGTTTTTTTCACTATTCCTTCCACTCCTTCTTTTGTCACAGACTTACACAAGCTAGCTATTCTAGGATGCTGACTAATTTCCTTACCTTCAACATCTTCTGCGAACGTTGAACCTGGTTAATATCTAGATGAGTGATCCGTTGGGAATACCAGGTGTTGTAAGATTGGATGTGCGGTGGTGTAATGAATAACTGTTCGGAAATGGAAAATGGAGATCCGAATTCCAATTTTAGTCGAGTTCATTATATTCCGATGCGTAAATACCGTTAGAAAATGTGCTAATCCACCTCTTCTCCCCATCTATGGGTTAATTAGTAAGACTTGTATCAGTAAATCAGTATTAACTCCTAAAACTTCTTACAATTTAAAAATATTTTCTAGCTTTTTTTTAGTATTTTTTAAAATTTACTACAGGTAATATATGTTTTTTTTTATTTTTTTTACAAAAATGTATTGCTGGTAATATTTCTTTTTTCTTCCAGAAATTTATTTCTGCTAATTATTTATTTATTTTTTTTTTTTTTTTTTACATAAATCTATTGCTAGCATTTTGTTTTGTTTTTTACTAGGGTAATGTATTGCTTATGTTTTTTACTATAAAAATGTATTTTTATACTTTCATAGTGTTTCGACACTAGTTTGGGGATTAACTATTTGCCAACCGCTGGGATCCTAACAAGTGCTAACACTCTGGACCAGGATAGACTTGGTAACAACAGCAATTAAGTGGTGGTTTCACGCTCTTCAAAACCTTCCGATCAGAAGCCTCGTTGCCGGGTGTAGTTTATCGTCTTACCCATAACGCGTATGTAGTGTATCGTTTTAGGATAGGTTCGTATGAATAGAATGTATTCCTTTTAAGAAATCCGTTCGTAGATAAGCTTTCATTGACGTATTTTTGTACAGTTAAATGTATTGGTAGTATTTTTTTTCATAGTATAAAAGGTGGTAATATTTTTTTTTTCCAAAAAAAAAGTACTAGTATTTTTTTACTATAAAAATATATTTTAAAACTTCCATAGTGTTTTGACCCCAGTTTAGGGTGGGGTTAGCTATTTGCCCATAGCTGGGACTTTAACTGATTACTGTTTATGCGCCTATTATTTTGGAACATGCATATATATTGACCTTATTATGCGATGATTTGCAGCAATCCAGCTATATTATTCGTACGTTTAAATCTTAAATGAAAACGTATATTTAATTTGTTGCAACACATATTCAGTCTAACGAAAGAGTCCATAACTCAAAAAGGTGTTATACCACAGATATCCACGGGTGCTTCTGTCCTGCAATTATAGCTGGTCGAAAAGAAATGGATTGTTGGCCTTGAGAGGCTGAATATTTTTCTGCAAATATTGAAAATGACGTGTCAACGGTGATTCAATATTGAAAACACTGATCAAATTAACATTCTTTCTTCTGCAGACCATGTTTTGGATGGTCACGTAATGAAATGCCTCCAGCGTACATCCGCCAACGACGCCTAAATCTAAACTCCGGCACCATGGTTTGGGGCACCGTAAGTTACAACACCCGATCCCCTTTAGTATCTTGAGGGAAAATCCCATTTATTTTAATTATTTCACCCCAAGCACGGCGATAATGCTGCTATAACGCGGGGAAGGGTACAGGAAGTGTAATTGCAAGAGAATGAGAAGACGGATAATCTGGAAGATTGAAAGACGGACAAAAAAGGAACAGGGTTCAAGAAGACAAAAGATGACGATTGACGTTGCATTTAAATTATTTTAAGATTCTAGTTAACAGGGAAGCAAGAAATCGGAAAGGTGTTCCATCGGTGTGAAGTGCGAGAAAAAAACTTTTAGAGTTGAAGTGGTAATGGCATCTGGCTATTTCAACAGTGTAACGGCGGGACCTAGTTGCCAATCTAGTAGCACGCTTAAATTCATGTAGTTAGGACACGAGGGAAAAAAGTTCGCCCGAGCAGTTGCTATGAATATGTTTGTAGAAAGGACAGAGGGAAGATATGTCGTGACGGTGAGAAAGTGACATGTCGAGTTGCCTGCTTGGAATCGATTACATTAGGGACCCTACTTTGGATTTAGTCAAGAATGTCGAGATGTACAGAAGGAGCACGCCCGGAAGTTTGTTCAAACTCCCACACTGCCTTTCCTGCAACAGGAAGGCGGTCTATTATTCACGCGGCTTAATAACAATCCAGAAGACATAAAACACAGTAGTCAATGCAGAAAGCGGAACTGGCATTCTAAGTTGAAATCCTAACCGATGTCGTTCCTTTCACTCCTGCTCAAATACCTTTCTCAAAAGGTATGTCATCCATTTTTCTCCCCCCAACTACCTATTTTTCGCCAACACTATTGTTCATCCAATAGAAAAGCCAAGAGCCACTCAATGTAGAAGGTTAGTGAATGAGATTGTAGAAAAGTGGATAGACAACGGTTGATTCTAGACATGAAAAAGTTAAGATAGTAATGATTCGGGAAACATCCTCTCGGGAGTCTCTTCTTGCAAATTAGCGCCTCTAGAAAAGAAGCTTTCAAGGTGAAACATCCTTTTACCAGTTGAATACAAACGTAATGAGGATGATTTGGCTATGTATACGTGGCATGTTAGATCCTAGTTGTAACGGTCTTAACTCAGAAAACTAAAGTATTTAGCTTATCTGAACATCTGCCACGGAAAGAACGAGAGAATAGCGATAGGCTTACGACATTTCGTCTGTGGTAATAGGGATGGAGGTTTTAAAATAATTAATTGCGCACAAGGCCGCGTAAATGCTTTTGAACTCTATCAAGTTTGGTAGTTGAGAATTGAACATTTGCCGTTCAGATAGCTTAGCATCGTAATATTGTTAAAATATTGACACCAATTATAATAGTGTAGATTTTCTACTGTTTAATTTGCTACTGATAAATAAGCTTAATTCAGCTTATTTGTTTCGTTTCATTTTATTTATTACACGACTTTTTCTTAATCAGAATGGGCTATCAGATTTGCGAAAGATATATTAGCTGTTACTAACATTTAAATTCCTCTCGCTGTAGGGAACGATGACAGTACCCTCACTTTCCGTTAGACCTGAAAACTAAACAGAATACTAAATTTATATTCATCACATTAATCTATGACAACGTTATTGAACTCGCATGTATTATGTGTCTAAAACCATTGCTGTCATGATTTTCTGAAAATAACTCATAAATCTTCATCTTCTGAAACATTAGCAGTAAGAAAAGTAAACACGCAGAAGGAGGTGTACTTATGTTTCATAGATTAAGCAATTGACAAGTTACGGTACAAGGATATATTTGAACTACTGGGCAAACTAGATGTAGCAGGAAAGAATGTTAGACTAATCCAGACAATATGTCTGCATACGATAGAAAAATGAATTGAGTAACTACGCAAAGATAGAAAAGGGCATCAGAATATGTGTTCTCCCCGGGTTTATTCAACATATACAGCGAGGCTATCCTAAGGGAGCTGGAGACCTTACCAGGATTTATTATCGATAGTCGTAATCTCAACAACATACAAGAAGTTACTTGAGTGGAAAAGAATGACAAGAAAACTTTTGTGAGGAGAAAAAACAATGAAAGAACCGGATTCGGGAAGACAAAAGAATGCAATTGAAGTTACATTTAATTTTTTTTTACTGTTGATAAAGCAGAATTCTTTGCTCGGAAATTCTCTTCCAATTCCCCTATCGTCTATTTAGTAGTATCCTTGCCTGATTTCCCCCCATAGAATGGAATCTCTAATGAGTGATATGTATGTATGTAGTTTCAATCTTTAAGAACTTTGGTGAACCTTCTAATCCCTCGTATTATCGCTCTATTATTATGTTTTTACCACTCTTTGGCAAAGTATTATAAGCCCAAATCAACTACGAATCGTTTAAGCATCTCACTTCACACGGTCTTCTTTCGGATAAACAATATGGTTTTCGTTTTTCTCGGTCTGCCGATGTGTTAACGATTATTAGTGAATTTGTTTCAGAAAATAAGTTCAAACAAACTGCAAAAGTTGTGTATTTAAAAGCAAAACGAAATAATTCTTTACGGTAGGATAACAGATATAAAAAATAGTCATTTTATGAGTGAATCAGAAATACAGAATCAAGAATTTAAAAAATTTGACACGTGACTTAAACCAACCCCATTTCTAACATTTGATTTAGACTCCCGACGCGTTATTTTGTAGTTTCCTGTCTGATTCCAGTAAAATAAATATATATCGAGTATTTAAATATTATTTAGTTGAAGAGAGGGTGTTTTTATTGTATAAAAATTGACGCCTGCTCTTTACAAATCGCAAATATAAACGTCATATGAAATGAAGTCAAAATGCTCTCAGATCTCGACATGAAAATAATCGACAACTTTGTTTTTGAACAACGAATATGTGATCACTCCGAAACAAGGCTATATTCTCATCAAAACTACTTTATTTCGCTTCCTAAAGCCACTGTTGTTCGGTTATATATCGCTTCAGCTTCATTCTTTCATTAAATTAACTTTAAATTTTTGACTTTTGCGAATTCATAATTTTAATGTCTGATCTCAGAGTTCATATCAGTACACGCAACCACTTCGCCCAAAGTAGGCTACGGTTTTTCTATTTTAAGTGCTATTTGACATGTCTTTGTCAAAATCAACACATTACTTCTCGACTTTGAGCAGACTTAATTGTCGTTTCCCGACATTAACATTAAAAACAAACTCTTAGATTTTTCATTTTTTACAAAAGCCTAAAAAAATTATAACGAAACTTATTTATTTTTAAAACTATACATTATATCAGGATTTGAAAAATTGTCATTCTCAAATGAATAATAATAATATATATATGTATTTGGTTTGATTAGAACAAAGATTCAAATGTAAGAGTGTTTTAGTTTTTATATCAACCAATGCTAACTAACTTTTGACAAGTATTTCTTTTTTCAAATCTATGTTGCTTATAGATCATCATTCTACAGTCGATACCTAGTCAACTCGGATTAGAGATAAGGAATACATTTCTGGCAAGATTTAAACTCGCATACTTTATCTTTGGTAGTCTCTCTTTGTGGCATCGCTTTACTTAATAAGCTACGAATTAATATTTGGAAGAATCCTAATGTCTGTGCATACTATTAATAAATCGATACAAAATAACATCTGTCGTGAGATGATCTTTTATACATTGTATTTTTTCGGGGCGTGGGCGATCCTGTCTCTATACAACCTCATCGTGCTTGTAACTATAAGCAATGTTGTCCCCCTTAACATCTCTCCCAGCTCGTACTCTGCAATGATAAATTCATTAGTTATTAGCTGTTGGTTTCAATATTTCCTGTGAGTGTTACATTCTCCAAGCCCTCTTCTCTCATTATGTGTTCCAATATTCAAAAGAGCTTCGCTGATTTAATAATTTTATTTTGTCTATTATCCTATAGACATTACAGTTGTTGTTCAATCAATTCAATTTCTAAATAGTTGATAGCCCTCGGTTAGCCTTCTGATATGTTTGTATTGTATAAAAAATGACATAAAAAAGGATGTCTATTCGATCTCTATGGAAAATTGTTCTAAAAGTATTTCACAGTGAGATATATATTCAGTATTAATGAAAATTTTCATACATCTCTTCAACCTATTTCTACACATTACCTATTTTTTGTGATAATTTTTAGTAGTTATTTACCAGAGATTTTCATATTTGCTGTTGTTAGGTGTTAACCATTTTAAACCATCTTTGAATTTGTTTTTCAATCAGGTCACGCACTCATTGGTTTCCTTCTGGTTATTTTTTTTAGGTGCCAAGCCAATTGAGATAGATAGATAGATAGATAGATAGAAAGAAAGAAAGAAAGAAAGAAAGAAAGAAAGAAAGAAAGAAAGAAAGAAAGAAATCACAGCTGGGCTACGCCAAACGTGGAAATAAACATCAACTGAGGAAGAAAAAAAAAAACAGATAAAAAATCGTGGAAATATTATATTTTGCCACAGACATTTTTTTCAAAAGAAAGAAAGAAAGAGAAAAAGAAAAAAGAAAAGCAAAGAAGAAAACAAACAGAACAAGACGGAGGAAAAAATTCACAAAGCAAATATAGATTTTAGAAACAATTGCGATAAACACAAGCAAAAGAAAGGTAACAAAATGGAAGAAAATTAAATGGGATCGAAAACTTTTGATACTGATGTATTCACAAAAGCAAGATATTAGAAAAAATCTTAATATCTTGTTCATAAATGAAGCACAGAAAAGGTTAAAACGAATTGAAAAAAACGGAGCCATATTTTTTTTTCATTTTCAAAATTCGTTTATACACGTTCGTATGCTGCAAAGTTTTTGCGCTTTATTAAGATGTCTGTGGAGTAGTTGTAATACACTTGCGCATGCGTGAATGTGTGAATGCATTATGTTCAAACGTTCACATACGGACACAGATAAATACATAAAAAAAACAGAAATGAAAAAGAAAAGAAAAAATATTGTAGTTTACTGACTCCTATAGGAAACAAAATTAATCCAGTGTGTAAATCCATTCAAAATAAAACGTATGCATCTTTTTATTCTTTTTTAATGTCTCTTCTTTTGGATCTTATGCTAATACGTGAAAAAACATGAACCAAAAATACAGAATCGATTTTTCTTTCGAAAAATTATTCAATTAGGACAAGAAAACAAATCACCTGAAAACTGTACATGTTGCCACATATAGTCCGGTGCTCCTGTTGTATTGAATCAGCAATATTATCGATCTTGGCCTGGCATCTCAGCTTCAGTCACTTTCCTGTCGTTGTAATGTAGCTTCCCTCTGCCTTTTCTATAAACACTTTATGCTAATTGTTCGGATAATTTCTTCGTTATGGTACCTAGACTTTATGAATTGAAGCGCAATACTTGCAACAAGGTCTCATCAATTTACAGTTGAGCTGATTAGATGTGACTGCAAGTTTTATGCTAACAGTTTATTTTTTTAGCACTTCTCGCTTGTGGAACTCACTTCCGGCTCCATGCTTTCCAGTCACCTTCGATCTTCAAAAATTTAAATGCAATGTCAATTGTTATCTACTGTCTTTCTGATCACTCTTCTCGCTCCTTAATAATGTTTTTGTTTTGTAATTCTTCTCAATCCAGTAACCCTTTACTGCTTTGCTTGGGGAGAATTCGATTTAAAAAAAAAAAAAAAAAAAAAAAAAAGGAAAAAGAAAGATTATGCTTACACGTGACTTGGTAAAATTTAAAAGTAGTCATTTTTTTAAAATCCAGATTTTTACTTGTTTCTCTTTCTTTCTTATTCTTTGATATTTAGTAATAATCCCTGATGTCCTAGTGGCTTTACTGCCTTGTATGGGGTGAAATGAAAAAAAATCATCTAATTACGTAAGCGAAAAAAAGTAACTGCATTCAATACATTCATTCCTCAGGATCTCCTTATAAACATAATGTTTATGGAAAATATAAATAATTAGTTTCTTACGATACCTCATAAGAAGGCAAGAGTTTATCCAGCTAAAAAACGCACGGCAAACTTTGATTCTTTCACTGATATGACGTCATGGCAAATAGTATGAAGCTACCAAGCTTGACTCAGTCTTGTAGACACAAGCGTTATCCACCCCGGTAAAGCTTCAAGTAAATTACATTCATAATATGGATGTTTTCGGGGTATTTACTCTGTAGTAATATTCATGTAATTATTATTATTATTCATCGTGCTATATCCCTTCAGGACATAACGATCATGGCTCCCTACAATTTATTAAGAGGACAAGAAATTGTAGGGAGCCATGATCTTTATCATTTGTCTCTTTGTTATCACTCTTAAACCTTGCTCCGTCATCCATTTACTCAAACTCGCCAGGTCACTTATGCATTGTTTTTATCTGTCCTTCTTGTATTCATGCTGTCTGATGAGTATCAAATTTTCCAAGCCCTCTTTCTTTTATTGATTGCGTTAAAATCTTAAATTCCTCTTTCTGTAATATTAATTGAAATTTAAACAAAATATACTGTTTTCTGTCTTTCCGAGATGTTTTCCCTCGCCTAGTTCGTTGTTTATACCACTGAGGATAGCCTGAAATTTAAAATGTTAAAAGTTCATGTGCTGTCCTTTCATGACGCAGGTGATCATGGTTCTCCACAACTTCTTATCCATTGTCTCTCTAATTAATGTTTGTCCTCTTACTATCCTCACTTGCTATGCACTCATAAACTGAGTATAGTCGAGCGCAAGGCCACAACACTTAGGCACACAGGGCTGAGCCCACGACACTAAGTTGATAGCCATTGCATATATATATATATATATATATATATATATATACTCAGTGTCTTATCCACTTATTCTTATTCTCATTAGATTAGTTATTTGTTATTTCCCTCCACCACTTTCCACCGCTTTCAATATGGCCTGTGAGTGTTTAATTCTCTAAGCCTTCATTCCTTACTAAATGTCCCAAAAATTCCAGTGGTCACTTTCTGAATTCTGATTATAAGTACAAGTGTGTGTGTGTATGTTTTTTTTTAATTATTTTCCTTTAAAATCCCCTCGTTTTTCACATATTTTGTCGAACCGCTGCTTTTTGGAACTGCCACACAAGAAATTTCTTCTGTCACCACAATCTTAACCTGTTCAAGTCTAGAGTTTACCGTTATTTTCTTCACGTATCCGCATAATTTGTGCCCCTTATTCTGTAACTGTTAAGGAGTCCACCCCTTTTTATACAAGTGTACTCGCCTAGTGTGTATTTGTACTGCTGTCAGTGAATATCCGGGAGTGACAGTGAGACAGTAAGACAGTGAGAGTGTGAGGTAACTGCTTTGTAGGAGTCACAATTGCGAGCACGTAGACTCAGAAGGAAGTCATACTTCGATACTGAATTTCCCAGACTGTATATATATTATTATTGCTATTAACCACATTTCTGAACCTACTAACCGTATTACCAATTGTATTATTACGTCAATACATTTATTTGCTATATTTCGTTCCTGCGTTTGTCATTCATTTGAGACCGGATTTCATCCCGGAATCCACAACAGTAACCCTCTACTTCGAGTGGCTCTCGAGCCTTGCACATAGTTAAAAAAAAATAATATTTTCAACATCCTTCTGCAGAACCACTTCTGTGTTGCTTCCAGTCTTCTCTTCATTTGCCAGAAAATTGTCCAGCATTCACTGCCACATATGCGAATTCGTATTAAACAGCAAGTCGACACTCTTTTCTTTATTTTCTAATGAAATTGCCATCTTTATTAATACTTTGCTTAGCTTTTGGAAAGCACCGTTTGCTCTTCCAATGGGCCTTCGGGTTTTCTGTGTAAAATTTTCCGTCGTCTCTTATAACGTAGAGTACATAGGTGTACACAAAAAGATGAGAGCAGAAATATAGTGTTCCAATAATGGAGTAATCGCCTGCTCAGAAAACCAGCAACCTATGTTTGAGCACTGAGCATTGGTCTAAAATATGCAACTAACTCAATCACAACACAGATATTTTCTGCTTTGGCCAAATTTCTTTCTCTGTTTGTCGGTAGAGGATAATAGGAGCGTTTAGTCTTAATAACTACATTATTACGAACACACTGCCCCAAATCAAGATTATTGAAGCCTTGCAATTGATGTTTCCTCTGACCGAATTCTAACAACTCAATGCGGAAAAACCGGCTTGTAAGTTTCAGTGCCTAAAATATCAAGCTAGTGACTTTTAAGCTTCACCGGATTTTTTTTCCAGTCACAATGGACGGTTGTTCTTTCAAATTAGGTTCCATGCTTTGGCCGTCTATTCTGTTTCAAATTCAATCCATATCACAAGTGGAACTCATACAAGATCCATTGCTAATGATTCTAGTAAAATGATAGACTCATTCTATCACTTCATAAAGTATCCTAAACCTATTATTCTTTATTAAGCATTCCATAGCACATTCCAACGAATCAACTAAACAGAAGACAGCGATCCTGCATTCCTACCAGAGACTAATGATGATGAGAATGGCGCCATAGTTGCGATAAGAATAACCTTGAAAAAAAGCAATAACCTCTACAAAGTATGGCCGGTACAAGGGGCCCTATGCAGCCACGAATCTATGATATGGACTCCCAACTCTACTAGATCTCAATTTTCATGAGATAGTATTCATATGAAATACAAATTTTATTGTAACCTACTTATGTACAATAATATACCATATGCAATACAGGTTTACAATTCAACTAGAAAAATTGAAAATATTAGGTTGGTGCAAAAATGATGACGTAATAATGTCGTTTTTTGACGTTAAAAAATACGTCAAAAAACGACATTATTACATCATTATTTTTGCACCAACCTAATAAATACAATTTATCTATATACTAATTATAGACATCTAATAATAGATCATTCCATCTTAAATAAATCAACAATGTTTTGAAGCCATTTTTAACACTAACTGGAGATTTTTCTTGTTAAAACATTGAATGATTTAACACATACAACATTAAGGATTTGAAAAACTAGTGAATTTTATAGTGTTCATTTTTTTTTTTTTTTTCGATACTTAGCATGAACAAAACAAATTTACGGATTTGGACGAAAAAAAAAAAAAAAAAAAAAAAACAGAAAAAAATCCACGAAAATTGTTCACCCTTTAATAGTCAGATGTGCTTAGATTAATTTGTAATGTATGTAAATGTAGGTAGAAAAAAACTAAATTTTGATAATATAGCGAGGATCACAAAACACTGACCGGGACCCACAATCAAGCTCCGCGCCCATAACCCAATCCGGTCGAGGTCTTCGGGATGTAGTAAACATTGGCCCAGTTCAAGGTAAACGTTTCCAAAACAATGATCTGGAATTGGGGAGAAATAAATGAAACCTTCATACAAATTAAGGATGTGTAATTAGTAAATAGTAAACACATTAAATAATAAATAACATTAAATAAATAAGATTAAATACCTCAGTGTATAGATCATTCATACCAAATTTAATATATGACCAAAGGACAGTAAAAATAAAATAGGCTGCACTAGGAGTTGTTTTAACCAACGTCTCAAATTACTACTAAACGAAAACATTAACATGAAAATTAGTAATATTCTTAAATAGGCACGTCAGATGGAGACTTTTATATGAATGCCCTGCATGGCGCCAAACTCATTTAGAAAATATCTAATCTGTCAGCTATATACAGTGTAACCCGGATATAAGAGACCCGGATATAAGAGAGATTTTCTCTGGTCCCAAATTAGAGCCATACTTACCTAAACAAAATAGACCAAACCAGATGTAAGAGAAACCCGAATATAAGAGACTTCTTATCCGGTCCCGACAACTCTCGTATATCTGGGTTACACTGTACAGGTATTTTCTAAGATCAATGGTTTTGAGCGAGTGAATCATGGAGATTCTGGCGAAGACCATCATTCTTCGAACATTGTAAACTGGTGCTACAGAATTACAAACACTTGAGCACTTTTAATAACAGAAACAAATAAATTGGATAGCACATGTAACTCGAAGAGAAAAGAATGACATAATCAAGGTGTTGACATACAACACTACTTCACATAAAAGGTTTGGAAGAAAATGGCCATCAATACTGGAAAGAGCTACTGAAGCTGAGAAACCTATTTTCTTGAAAAACTGTTTAAGAGAAACATACTGGCTGCTTAGTCAAGGAAACGAAATGTTTCATTATCAGGAAACGGCTAATATTGCTATTACCATTTTTGCAATAGTCAGATAAAACCAAAATTGATCGTTGTTACCATTTCTGGGCTGAATCTAATCAATGTTCACTTTCCGGTCTTGACAGAGTTCAAAATTCCTTACGCGGTCTTTTGGGAGATGATTTATTTCCAGTCTGCAAGCACTTTCCTATGGACGCAACGTCGTAAGCCTATTACATCTCTATCGCTTTTTCCATGGCAAATATTTCGGATAACCTCCACTTTTAATTCTACCAATCCAAACATTTACAGTTAGGGCGCGACATGCTACTTCCTTGATGTCGAATCACCTACATTTCCCCCGTTTTCCAAATATAAAGAGGACGTTCCACTCAGCTTTTTTTTCCCTGGAACTGCTACTTTGTGAAACAGACTCCCGCGTGTATGCTTGCTTAAAGACTACAATCTAAACCTTTTCAAATCGCGGGGTATATACTTCATAATATTCACCTACTCTTTTATTCATATAACACATCTCATTACTCAGAATTATTTTAACAGTAACCCTCTACTTTGAGTGGCTCTTGAGCAGTGTATTGTATGAACTTTAGTACGAAAATAATGAAAGCTGTAATACTGGCGTGAATTGAAAATATTCAACATATAGGAAAAAAATCAACCCGGCCATAACTAAAAGAGAGACTAAATAAAAATAAGTTAATTAGTTTTGAACCACTTGAGAAACGAATAACGAGGTATTTCGCAAGAGACATTTCAGTTAAGCTGATAATGGATCGAAAAAGGATTCGAGGCAATTCATAGATGCTATTAACGGCAATGAAAGAAATAATTATCCTGGAGCGGATGACAATAGGGAACCATGCAAATATATCCCGGTCTCGATTTTTTACAGAAAATGAAAAGAAAAAGGAAAAGAGAGAACAGTAATAAATGTACTAAACTACAGTTCTTTGTCTCCCGCTCTCTCTCTCTCTCTCTCTCTCTCTCACTCACTCTCTCTTTATCTCACTCTTTCTCTCTCTCCCTACACACACAACTGATAGCAAGATGGAGTGCTGAATTGTGTTTAGATCTTCACTAATTTTAAACAAGTCTGACAAAAGGTCACTCTAGTTGGACACCTAGTGTGGATAGCAATGATCCGCAAAACTAGATTGTTGATTGTAACTAATCTTGGACTAGTGTGGCTCAAGGCCCAATCGAGAAAGTGGGCGTCAGAAGATAAGTTAAACTTGCAAGTAATAAAATCCTGCTTGCCTGCCTTCAAAATTAGCCTTCCAAATTTTTGTATTTACCAATGCCGGACTCTAACATATGAAACTCTCCACCTCCCCTCTCTCTCTCTCCCTCCCTCTTTCTCTCTCTCTCTCTCTCTAATCGCGGGGGCTGACAATTTTGGGATTGGTCAAAGGCAGCCTAGCATCAAAAACCTTGTGTCACATCTTGTCACAGTAGGAATGCAAGTAAATAACCTCTCTCTTTCTCTTTTCTTTCTTTTCTCTTCTCTCTTTCTTAACTAGATCTAACACTTCTGTTTTACAAATACAAGGATGTCTCAAAAACTGTATACATATTTTTACAGTGTATAGCTCAAGTCAACTTGATTTCTTTTCAGATTTAAACGTTAGTATTACTAACGTCATCCAGGCTTAACTTAAAACAAAGAAGGTTTATCTTGAAATGCTACTGGAAAAGAGAAAATGAAGTGGAAATACGAAAGCGGCTTCGAAGAGGGTTTTCTTCAGATCCACCCACCGGCTTACAATCTCCCGAATTAGAGATAGATTTAAAGTTGATAGTAGTGCACAGGATGTGCACAAGAACCACTCCAGAAAGCTACGGGTATCAACCACGCCCTATGAAGCAAGAAATGGCAATGGAAAATTTCCACAGAATTCCAAGAGACCTATCGAAATGATAATTGTTGCTTGTGATTCCATTGGGTCAGCAATGCCGAAATCATAACGCTTATCAATTTGAAAACGTGTGATGGCAAAATTTTAAGAGCATGCATCTATATATAAAATTTTGTTAATTCCGTTAGTCCGTCCATCCCATCCGTCCGTCACACTCTCTAAAATAGCCATACATTGACCGATCGAAACCAAGTTTTGGGGAGAAGTGCAAACAGGTAAGTGGGTACAAAGTACAGATTTTTTTTTTCATTTGGGTCCGTGTTCATTAATTTTTTTGGAAAAATTAAAAGTTTTATTTTTTAACATACAAAATGCTCCCACTATTTTTAAAACCATTTAAAGATTAAAATGACAAATACTTATTTAACAAAAATGCAATATTGTTTTTTGCCTTACTTTTCTTAAAGATTTTATATATAGAAGTAGAAGTTTCCAGTTCACCATGTGTTTGCGAAAACTATAAACAAATGACAAAGACAAACGCTTCAAAAAGTTGGAATTTGGCTCCAGAAATAAATATTTATGAATGCGAAATTGTATGCTGTATACTCCTAAGAATTTATTCTTCGCCGTTAAAAAGTAAAAAAAGAAATTTTCTTCAAAAAATATTGTTTACCATGAAGCCCTACTATATTAAAGGCATTATTAAAAAGCGAAGTAGGGTTTCTGTCAAATTATTTTTCCAAACAAATTTCAATGATTGGTTTACGAAATTGAACGAGTTTGAAAGAGTTTGTAAATCTCGACAAAAAATGTTCGTGATGACTTCAACAACACTAAATATTGTGGCTAACGCGTGTTGCAAAAAGTTCTAGTTATTTATAATAAATACTGTCTTCATATACGTTATTTAAATAAGATATATTTGGCTCTAGTTGTTTAAATTACTTCTTAAGAAAGCTTCAATATACACTTTTTGGGACATCCTGCATAAGGAGATAAGTAACTCTTCTTTTTCATTGTTTTTCTTTTTTCAAAATAAGCTTATAAACCAAAACGCACGCACATGCGCAGATGCCTACATAGAAAATGTAAACAATTCCTAAGCCTCTACTGATATCCGATTGCAGTGAATCCCTCTCCCAATAGAAAACGACCATCATTATTTGCAGTGGACTTTATTCCATCCGTCAAAGGACACTCAGCAAACACGTGGACGACTTTGTCACATGTTTGTAAATCATTGTTACAATCTTGATAGTCAACGAATCTAAATAGAATTACGGCCCGTCAGAGAGAGTCGGAAAAGAAAACTTGTAACACTTTATTATGAAGGTGTAAATAGGTCAAAATGATTTTTCCCCTTTCCTCAAATCTAATCTGAATTCATACGTATTGTATTTGACTTGTTTGCTTAATTTGGTATTCATTGCGAACCACGAGTGAACACGAGCGGCACGAACACCTATTGTCTGACATGTTTTTTTCCAGAATTGCTAATATTAGCTTTTTGTCTAAAGAAAGCAAATACGAAGTTTCTGACTTTTTTCCCTTTTTTTTTTTTTTTTTTTTTTTGGAGGGGGGTCATTTTATTTATTTGTCTTTTTTGCACATTTATCACCTTTGTATTTTTGTTTTCCTCTTTCTATTTTCAACAGTATCGTGCTTATTTCTTTCTTTCTTTTTTCTTTCATATCGAATCTTTTTTTATTTACGGACCTTCTATATTTTTTTTCTTTATTCATTTCGTTGTTATTTTTCACATTTATTTGATCTTCTTTACTTTTCTTTCACCTTCTCTTTTTCAGTTCGTATATCGATCGTGTTTTTCCATCCTTTACTACTTAACCTCTCCCTTTCTCTTAAATGACAGCATTTTCTTCTCTTCTTTTCTTTATCTTTCCCTCTCGGTGTACATAGTTAGATATACACACATTACACACATCTCTGTCTTTCTCTGTCTTTCTCTGTCTTTCTCTCTTTATCGCTGTTTCTATTCATATATATATATATATATATATATATATATATATATATATATATATATATATATATATATTGAAATAATAGTAAAGAACAATGAGATCTATAATTCAGATATTGCTTCGGATTTATTTTCATTTTTAAAAAACAGTGCTCGATACAACAGTAGAGCATATTATAATTGAGTTCGAGTTCGAGTTCGAGTTCGAGTACCAGTTGAGAGGCAGTTGAGCGAAGTTTGCAGTTGGAGTTGCACCGCCTCGCAGATAGCTGACTCGAAAGCTTCCACGCAAATCACGACTCAATTTCTAACCAAGAACAATTTATTTTTGAAGAACGACTTAGACTCACACTACCAAAACAAGTTTTACGAATATCACCTGAAGATACACCAAGAACCAGTTTCTTAAAGAACAAACAACTTAAGATGTTAAAACTCGCCTAACAAACACAAAGTGTCACGAATCCATATAGCGGGTTGGGAAGAAGACGCAGTCCTGTATTCAGCAACCAGATATAAAATATTGTTATCCTTTTTTTTAACTCATTTGAACTTTTCGAGTTATTATTTTATTTTATTTTACATATACTTGTGCGGTGTTACCCTTGATCGAACTCGGCTTGCATTACGGCCCGGCGACTGATTGATTTCGTCTGCCTAAGATCAATTCACAACGTGGGTAGGTTAGACTGGAAATCAAAACAGTTACTTCGGTAACCAGACGTTGGAGGCGAGCTGGGAACGACAAGGCTGATACCGAATCTAACCAGATTCCCATCCGAATCACCAAAAGGTTAGAACGTCACATTTGGTGCCGCGACCAATACCAAGCCAGTTGGTCGTCACAGGACAGGATAGCACGACGGACGCGGCTAGACAGACGTCACATTTGGCGCAGCGAGACCGGGGGGACGTCATATATATATATATATATATATATATATATATATATATATATATATACATATATATATAGATAGATAGATAGATAGATAGATAGATAGATAGATAGATAAAAGTCGAAAGTACATGATAGATAGATGTATGGGCATATATTTAACACTGCATGGCGACAGTGTGTTTCAGGCTTCAATGCGATCATCAGATAAAGTCAAAAGATACAATCATCTAAAGATAGCACTGAAATCTGAAACTAACTGGCACCATGAAGTGATGATCCTTATACTAAGTCCCAATGTCTATGCATCATCATCTCCGATATTGAGCAGTTTCCCTCGTAAATACAGTAACTTTTACCTATACACACATACGCACAGGCACACACACATAACAACACACACATATATATATATGTATATATATATATATATATACATATATATATATATACATACATATATATATATATATACATGCATACATATATATATATATATATATATATATATATAAAACAATTTGATAAACTGAAATGATATATACATTAATTGCGTTTTAAATAAAGCATCCTCCATAATTTATCTTGACTTTCAGTTAGCCTGATGTATAATTATGAACGTTTTTAAATTAAAAAGTTCTGAAAATTTAACGAAATTTTTAATATAATTTTTGTCTCGATAAAGTCCATCAGAAATAGAATTTTTTTTCTTTTGTCTGTATTCATATATATATATAGATATATATATATATATGAAGAAATATGGTCTTAAGATGTGCTATATTTATGGGATAAAGTGCTCAATATCAGAGCGTGTGTAAATATAAAAGTGAACATAGAAGTCAGCATTTAGAGGCGACAGTCTGTTTTATGCTAGATGCAATTTAGCATGAAAGAGACTGTCGCCTCTAAGTGTTGACTTCTATGTTCACTTATATATATATATATATATATATATATATATATATGTGTGTGTGTGTGTGTGTGTGTGTGTGTGTGTGTGGTAAATTATGATGCTCTTTTCTTCATCTCTCCCCAATTTTCAATTCCGTTTGGAATCATTTTCAGAGTAAGGAATCAGTGGCAAAATATCTTAATTCCCCTCTCTATGTTAAGCGTCTTATCATCGTCCTTCTAATGGGTTGATTTTCAATATTCTGCCCGTTCCGATATATATATATATATATATATATATATATATATATATATATATATATATATATATATATATATGTATATACACACGAAGGATGCTGAAAAAAATCCCTAAACCCTAAAATGTGTGGTCATTTCGTCATTTCGCTTTTTGCCTTTTGTCGTCTATTGTTTAAATCAGGTCTTTCTATTGTATGTACTTTTATGCGCTGCGCATGCGTATAAGACTATTTGTATTACTCTTGCTTTATGACAACTTAATGCATATAATGAATTTTACCGAAAAGGAAACAAGATACACTTGACAAAAAAAAAAAAAAAAAAAACTGTCGGAAGCGTAAATGTATTTCAATTTTTCTTGCTTTCTAACTTGCTTCAAATTAATTCACTGAAGGTGTTGAGTGCTGTTTCCGACAGACTCCAACTTCCGGTATTTTTTTTTTCAGTTTGTTTTTGCTATCGTTTATTAATACCTACGTGCGCAAACAGCACTTACTTACTTTGTCTTTCCCTTTATTTGACTGTGGTGTTGGGGTGGAGTATATGGTTGGCGTTTGTTGATCAGAGCTAAGCTCTATTGTTGCTATCTGAGCGCACGTATCTGCACCTGTTTCTGAAATTCGCGATATCTGGATACGTGCGCAAACGGCTAAATATGCAATCGAGTTTGTCTCTATAAAGCACTGATGAAATCAGAGATGAAGTATAGCAATAAATAATCATAAAAAAAAAATGCCTCAAATAGTGAATAAAAAGCAATCATTATTTTTATATGAAGCTAAGAGCTTGGTAAATTTAATAAAATATAAAACAGCTTACGTTTTAATAACTAAATAAATCTGTTAACCGCTATTTTTAAACCGAAGGTCCTTTTATTTAAATAACAACCATAATCTGCAGAGAGGTTAAATGAATGTATACTGAATAAAGTTATGCATAACCTGAAAAGATTTTAAATAAATTATAACGGGAGAGAGCTATGGAAGAAAGATTTATTGTCCCAATTACGTTTCCCCATTATGGGCATTATTATATCCGTGATATATATTATTCTCACATTTATTTTCCCCATTATGGGCATTACTATATCTGTGATATATATTATTCTCACATTTATTTCCCCCATTATAGGGATTACTATATCCATTATATATTAACACCGTGTGTGAAGTGAGTAGCCATGATCAAATGCAGAATAGATAACAGAACTATCAAACAAACAGAATTGACAAAGTTTACAGTAAGCAATAACAAGAACGAGAAAAGAAACAGGACAACAAATAATATAAACCAAGCAAAAAGTATATGCAAGACAAATCAACAGTAATAAAGTAAAACAACAATAATATGGCAAAAAGTTCACAAACTAAGAATTGGCATTGACAGACAAAAGAAAATTCGGACAAACGAACGTAGCGTTCTGGCTTCAAGACAAGACGGACTGGGACTGAATCAGATGGAAACCACGAACCGGCCTATTGGTTAGGAAAAACTCCCAGCATGTGTTTGTGCGCTTCTGTCAATAAAAGGGTAGGGAAAGTGTTTTTGCAGTCATTCCTTACCAGACTGAAACAAAAACCGTACTTCACGGACGGAACGAAATGTCTGAAAGGAAAAAGAATGACAAACATGCTTTGTTCTCAGAGAGTTTTATACTACTAAGACATGCACAAAACTATATATACACATATACAAGTGTCCAACGTGGAGAATAATATATCTTGTATGTCTACACAGCGAACAGAGTGTAAGGAGAAACAAAGGGAAGGATCTTACATATGGAGGTATTTCTGTATCTGGATAAGTCATGCTTAGGACTCCAGATTCAAACGGGTTGGATTCATCTATGCCTCCAACAAGGGAATTCCACGGACAGGAAACAGCGAGTCATGGGTTTTCCCAAATTGAGAACTGCGACCTAGAGTTTCTTTCCATATCTGGGAAAGATATATTCCTAAAGGGAAAAGCCACCATGGGCTTATAAGCTGCTGGTGGTGCAGATTTAGCCACTGCCCGAGGTTGTTTTTTTTTTTTTTTTCAAAAAGAAAGTAAGCTCTCGTTTTTATTAGTAAACCGACTGAAAATGACTACTGCTTTCGTCACTGTATTGAGTGACGCCATTGTATGGAGTGACGTCACGAGGTGGTCAGTCACGTGACTGATGTATGACTTATCTGCCATCTGTATCCCTACAAAGCCATATGAAAGAGAACCGAAAAGGATCAACTTTTTAAACTGCTCTTATCCCAAGCAAATGCCTAATAGAAAGGGACTCTTAGATTTCTTCTTGGATATTAGTTATGTATAATCAAACAGAAAAAAAAAGCATTTTTGATGAAATTTCTTGGAAATAAAAAAAATCTTTTTTCAGTGTACACCTCACGATTGTTGCGCGGTGGTTTACTTAAAATGCTGTGTTGTCAACATCAAGTATTCGTAGAGGCGTTCAGTTGTTTGATCAAAACTCGTAATACACGCCAATCGTATCCAGATACCACTGCCTTCTATAGTGGCTAGACAATCCCTGCTTTTTGCTAGCTAATACCTACTCTATGACTCGGTAGCTAGCACATTCCTGCTGTATGTTGAAGTACCTAGTTAATCGCTAATGTATGCTAAGGTGGCTAGCTAATCCCTGCTTTATAAGGTGGCTAGCTAATCACTGCTTTTTGCTAAGGTGCCTAGCTAATCCCTGCTTTATGTGAGGGTGGCTAGCTAACCCCTTCTGTATGTTGAGGTGGCTAGTTAATAGATGCTTTATACTAAGGGGGCTAGCTAATCTCTGCTGTATGCTAGGGTAGCTAGCTAAGCCCTGCTCTGTGATAGGGTGTCTAGATAATCCCTAATGTATGACAGGGTGGCTAGCTAACAGGGTGGTATGATGAGGTGGCTAGCTAATCCCTGTTGTATTCTAAGGTCGCTAGTCAATCGCTGATGTATACTAAGGTAGTTAACCAATCCCTGCTGTATACTAAGGGCACTATGCTAGGGTAGCTTGATAATTCCTGGTGTATGCTAGGATGGCTAGATAATCCCTGGTGTATGCTGGGGTGGCTAGTTAATTGCTGTATGATGAGGTGGCTCCTGTTGTGGCTATCTAATGGCTGTACTCTAGGGTCGATAGATAAATCTCTGATGTATGCTAGGGATAATCCTTTTTGTATACTAAGGTGGTTATCTAATCCGTGCTGTATGTTAAGGTGGCTATCTAATCCCTGTTGTATGATAAGGTAGTTAGCTAATCGCTGCTGCATGTCGTGGTGGCTAATTAATTACTGTTGAGAAAAATCAATCATACACAGCAGGAAATACCCAACATATTAAAAAATATTCAATTCAAACGTCGAAAATCATTTATCCCAGCGGAGATATATTAGTCGCTTTGAAGACTGACTTCTATATGAGTTATATGAAACATAAATTCGTTGAACACATAAAACAGATGTAAAAAATATTAAACGCAATAACAACTCTTTACAATACACTAGTGAGCAAGACTATTCGTTCAAGAAAAATAATGCCCTGCATATGTTGGGATTGGAGTCCTATACTAAAAATCTGAATTGAGGTCAGAACGATTGATTAAAACAAGTACTACTCCCAATTATACCAATAGTAATCGATGGTTAGTTAAAAGGAAGGGCGTAATATTCAAATATGGAAACGCTAGACAACGTGTTACTTTAGTAAACGGCCAAACGTTTGTCTTTTCAAATGATCATTTATTTTGTCATTCAAAAAATTATGTTAATGAAAAACAACATGAATTTCCTGTAAGGCTACGAAAGTTACGGGTAACTGTTCCTTGTTGAACAATATCTTTAAAAAAAAAGTTCTTGGAGAATGGAAATAAAATGTGCCTCAAATATGGCAGAAGATAATGTAATAAAAACGAAAATAGATGATGGAATTGGATGGTAAATATTTAGTTTAATAAAGAATATTAACTTTTATGTGGACTTAATAACACGAATGAACAAGAGAATATATTTAACATTGCATTCAGATAAGTTCCATACGTAATACACGGTTGGCCGTTTATTTCTCTTTCGATTTATGACTTTCCCACAGTAGATTGTCTTTTCTTTCTGCAGTAGACTGGTTGCCAACCAAGGATATAGTACCCAGCTGCGGGAGAAGAGTGGGATTCATTCCTTTCTCAAGCGTATTTGCGCGTAAGTGAATATAACGAACCCGGCTGGAATTCGAACACGGCTCTCCGATTTCTCATTCCGAAGTGTTATACATTACACCACGACACATCTGGATTAGAAATTCGAGGCGGCGTAACGCTTACGAAAACAGAATTGGAGAACCGAGTTCGAATTTCAGTTAGGGTTCCATACATTCACTTCGTACGAATTCCTTTGGGGAAAAATTATTCTACTTCATCCTACGCTCTTTCCTATCACCAGGCATTTGAATAAAATATCAGTGCTGTTCGATAAAAGTGACTCACCTGATTTTTTTTTTTTTTTTTTTTTTTTTACTAAATGTTCTCTTCTCCGATGAAACGAAAGTTGAGCTAAATTCAAAGGATAAGCGATCTAAAATCCGAAGAAGAAGCTTTGAAAGTTCTTTGAATTTAGCAGTAAATACTATCAAGCATCCGTTCAGTATAATGTTCTGGGGATGCTTTTCTTTTCATGGAACTGGTTTCTTAAAACCTATTGAACAGACCCTCAGGAGCGAGCAGTACAAGAGAATTTTAGAGTCTTGTCTGCTTCCTTCTGCTGAAAGGGTGCAAATCGACCCCACCAAGCTCATTTTTATGCAGGATAATGCTCCCTGTCACAAATCAAAATTGATGAAGGAATTGAAAAGCACTCCAATCTCCTGACCTCAACCCCATAGAAAACTTATGGAGCATTATAAAGTACAGGCTCTCGAGAAAACAGTTGAGCAACATGCTCCATAAGTTTTCTTAAGTCATTTGACGAGGTGTTAACGACGTTTTTTATTGCTATGCGTGATAATTTGGCGATACATGACTGACAAGGTTGCCATTTCTTTCTACAGTAGACAAGTTGCCATCCAAGGCTATAGAACCCATAGCTGGAGGGAGAAGAAGAGGTTTCATACCTTTCCCATGGGTATCAGCACGTAAGTGAACATAATGGATTCGACAGGAATTTGAACTCGGCTCTACCGATTCCTCTATCCGAGCCGCTATCCATTACTCCACCGTGCCTCCTAACAATTATTACTGAATGTTACTACCAGATCAGAACGTCGAGTCTGTCTTTAGACATCACTTTTCTATATGAGGAAAATACCATCTAATTTAGCCCCGCACGTTTGACATTAACTTTAATGCCCCCGATACATACACTAATATTTCCTTTGTTCCACACACCTTTATTTATTTGAACTGGCCTGGCAGATCCGATTGTCGTCAGTGATCGATGTATAAGCTCAGGTAAAAATCGGTTTAAAAATACTGATTTTAAAATCTTTCTTAATCGCTTAAAAGTTGTGGTTACAAAATCTTTCTTTTTTTTTTTCTTTTTTTTTTTTTTTGAAATCGAATTCACTTCAAGCAAGGCAGTAAAGTCAACAAGACACAAGGGGTTACTGGGTGTAAAAGAATTAGAAAACAGGAGCATTATTAAGGAACGAGAACAATAGAAGAGTGATCAGGAAGACAGTAGTTAACGATTGACGTTACATTTAAATTTTCGAATATCAAAGACGGCTGAAAAGCATGGAGCCGGGAGCGAGACAAGAAACTGTTAGCATAGAACTTAGTGCTACATCTATCGAATTCAACTGTAAATAGGTGAGAACTTGTTTCCAAACTAATACAAAAAAAATGTACGAGGCCAAAAGGGGGAATACGGAGAAAAAAGACATGGTCTTCTTCTGTCTTATAAACTTAGCCAGCCAAAATCACTGACCCAAACATACTACAATATTTCTTACACCAAAACAACACATTCTTACTTTCCATTCTTACTACATACACCATAATACCTCAGAGACTCTATGAAGTCCTATCTAGTCACAATATGTACAATTTGTCTTTGAGGAGAAAACTGTTATATTCCGTGCTAATAGGAATATATACTTCACAAACACGGTGGATAAAAAAAGTAAATGTTTATTGTAAAACCAGTACAATAAGAAATAAGGTAACAGTTATCCACACGATCGTCGCAAGTCAATCCAGTAGTGAATGCTAGTATTGGAAGGTCGGTAGTTCTCGCGTAAGTATGAGTCGGAATCAACAGATCCCAGCTAGTGTATTTACTAACCTCCCCACGCGATCAGGTGTGGAACAAGGCCGGGTTTAATGTGGGGCACTCGAGCCCGTAAGCTCAGGTAAAAATTCCTGTAGACCCCGTATAAATTGGGGTTGGGTAGCTGTTTCCCGAGACAAGACTCTGCTCTTCGACATAGCCTCGTCTGGGGATCCTCTCTGTCCGTAGGCAGAGTGTTTGACCAGCACAGTTGAAACAGATCCCAGCTAGACTCCGTAGTCCGTTGCCTTACGGATACTTATAGGCAGTTACTGCCTATAGCATAGTTACTCGTGCATGTGACTGGTTATTCCATTACATCAAGAACTAAAAGCAAAACAAGTCTAAATTACCCTATCTTGGGCTGGGTTGCCAATGTTCACTCCAGAAATCTGCAATATCCTTAATGCCTAACTGGTATCAAAATGCTAAGTCAGCAATTTTTACTCGGCACGAACGGTCGCTAAGCACTTCACCGCGATCACTTCAACGGGCGACAATAATCTACGCTCGTCATACACATAATAAAACTGTTCCCTGGAAGCACGACGTTTTTTTAACTCATCAATATACAGGATGTCCCAAAAATCACTATACACTTTTAATAAATTCCTACAAAATTGTTATGTCTTCATTGCAGGTCAGGACCAAGAATATTGCAGATTCTTCTTTGGATTTCATCGAGAATCCCTAAATATATAGCAGAAGTACATAACATATACTTTAGAAAATATAAGACACCCAGTGAGGATTGAACTCACTGTTCAGTCGTAATCGCCTATCGTCTGGTCCCTAGTCTTTTAAACAGGAGTAAAGCTTTATCCCTTGTTTCCTGTTTAGGTTTGGAATTCCGGTTCCTTCTAAAGTCTACTTTAGCTCTATACTCCTAACGCTTGTTCTTTCCTATGCTAACATAACTCCACACAGTAACTCTATACCTTGAGTGGCTCTTGGGCCTTGTATTGAGTGAATATTATTTAAAAAAAACACCCCGTCTAAGCGCCCTATCGATTGATGTATGAACCCAGGTAAAATTCGGTTTTTTTGAAAATGCTGACTTTTAAAGTTTTTTTTTTTTTTTTTTTTTCCAAAAACTGTTGCTACATAATCTTTCTGCCTTCATTCACCTTCATTTTGGTCTTGTACCGGTCTATGCGAGTCTCACTAAAATATCTATTCACTTTTTTAGACGTTCTCATCATTTTTTCTTTTTCTTTTTTTTTTTTTTTTTTTTTTTTTTTCAATTAATGCTTCTTTGTTTTGGGCTGGGATTTGTCTAATTTGTTCTTTTCTTATCTCTTCCCTTGTAGCTGCGTTAAATTAGGAAAGGGTATCGAGAAAATCTTTTTTTTTTTCTTTTCTTTTCTTTTCTTTCAATCGGCGAACAAACATCATTTTGCCGCTTCTCTTCAGTGTCTTTCTCGCTCTTCTCTAACTCATTTTCTTTCTTTTCCTCGCTCTACTCATCTCACTTTCCCCCTTCTCCTCCTAATCTTCCTACTTTTTCCTTTGCAACTGCCATCTCACCCGCCACATCCTCACGTCGAAATCAACGCACCTCTCTCTCTCTCTCTCTCTCTCTCTCTCTCTCTCTCTCTCTCTCTCTCTCTCTCTCTTCCGTCCCTAATTCAAATCCACTCGAACATTTTAGTTGTGGGTTTATTTAAAAGGTGTCGCCTGTCACGTGACCTGTTAAGTGAGATGAAGAGTTGGTTGGCAGTGTGGGGAAGGAATGACGCTGGGGAGGGTAAACGAAACACCGTGGAAAATTAGCGTTTGATTGCGTCTACTTGACAAGAGAATGAAAACGACATCGCAGCGTGGTGCGTTCATAGCGCGATAGAAATAAGACGAAGGCGGCGTGAGGGAGACGCACCGTGCGGCAGGAGACGCTGCGTCGCATATAAGGCGGGGGAAAAAGAGCCCGATCCCATCAACCAAGTCCCGACACCCTTTCCACCACCACTTCCTCTCCTTTATCATTATTTTCATATTTTCGTAGGCCTTTTCACCCCGGCAGCCTTAAATCTCCGCATCCATCCCATCAGCTCCAAGCATCGAGAAGGATGTTCAGTGTACGGCACGTGACCGGAAGTTAAAGTGGGGACAAGAGGCTCTTAAGTCCGAGTGCATAAAATAACGAAGAAAGTTAAAGGCAGTGCTAAAAGAAGCGGACATTTCTACTGTCATGGCTGCTGGGCTGTATGTCCCAAGGCGAACGGTTGACGATTTCTCGGATTGTCGCATATGAATGCCATGTTTCTCTTCTTTGTGTTTTATTTTATTTTTTTTTTTTTTCTTCTACGTCTATTACAAGTTTTTTCTATGTTCTTCCTTTTTCCTTCTCTCTATATCTCATTCTGAATTCATTTGATGCACCTGTTTTCCGTTGCTAAATTAAACTCCAGCTATAATCGTAGTTTAATTCTTAGGTTGAGCCCCCAGATCTTATCCTTGAGCAAAACTTCTGATTCAAGATACAATTTCAACACACAATCGATAACCGGCAGATACAGTTGTCTCATAATCATAATTTATTTCTCAATACTCTTTCTTAATTTCGCTCTTTCCATCCGAGTTCCCAATAGGTTTTTTTTTTTTTTTCTTTTCGCCATGTTTCTTTTTCTGGGCTTACGGCTATATATCGAAGTTAAGCAACGTCGAGACTACTCAGTACATAGATGCAACCTCTTAAATTCATGTTATTCCTTGATCTACCCTGATTTGGGGGTATAGTATCTGTTAGGGTTCCAGTTATAAGCAAATAGTGAACCACCCACCAAAAAACAAAATATTATGAAAATATAAAAAATACATTTTTATATTAAAATTACCTATTTATAGTAAAATGATCAGAAATACATTTTTAAAGCAAAATGACCAAACAGTAGATTTTATCTGTAGTCGAAGACATACAGTTGCGTTCAAAATATACAGGATGACCAAAAAAAACGGGAATTTTTGAAGCGCGTATTGCCAGACATGAGCAAGTGGCAACACTGCGAGACAGTGACCTTGAGCAAGTAAACATTTCGCCATTTAGAATTCAAGATGAAATTCACAGTATGTTGCAATAGTCAATGAGCAATCTCAACAACAGATTTCAAGAATGCATTCGTACAGGAGGACGCCATCTACAGGACGTAATTTGGATATTTGCTTGCATTTAATGATATTTCAACAGCACAGGACGTAATTTTAAAAAAAAATGAAAATTTCATCATTGTTTCTTAAATGGCGTGTTTTAAACTTTCAATTACTATGAATAAAATGTTTTTCTTCTATCACTCTTGGTTTTATTGGATTGTTAAATAGTTCCCATTTTTTTGGGTCACCCTATATTTAGTTGAAGTTATAAAACTGTGTTGAAAATATTTAGATTTTGGCATTAAATAACCCATAGACGCCAACATTCCGCTAAACAAAATCAACCAGCCAAAACTAACTGGATGGCCGCTTGGGCATACCAAGTACTGTAAGCTTGAATATGCTGTTGGTGTAATTAATAACGGCTCGGAATGCGAAATCGGAGAGCTAAATTCGAATTCCAGTGGAGTTTGTTACATTGACTTACGCGCAAAAACCATTGGTATGAATCCATCTCTTCTCCCCCAACTATGGGTTAAATAGTAGGATTTTTATTTGAAAGTCATTATTATCTCAAAGAAATTATTAATACATTAAAAAATAACTCGCAGAAAAATAAGAATTATTCTCACAATCCAAAAATGTTTCGGCTTTAAATAACCTACAAAAGGTTGATAAGCCGTAAAAAAAAGAATCTAACAATCATTCGCTTTTTCGTCTTTCTCACCCTTTTCTTCTCTCTTATTCACAACTTTACGTATATTTACATTCTCTGTCTCTCCATCTTCCTCTTTTTCCCTATGTTTCTTCTCCCCTCTTGCACATTTGCTATACCTCATCGCGTCCTCTTTCTCTCATTCTCTCTCTATCCTATTATTCGTTTTCTTCGTCCTTTTCTTTTCCTTTTTTCTCGTATTTGTCATGCTTTCTCACCTTCTCTCTCTCCCCCTCTCTCTCCCCTCTCTCTCCCCTCTCTCTCCCCTATCTCTCTCCTCTCTCTCTCTATCTCTCTCTCTCTATCTCTCTCTCTCTATCTCTCTCTCTCTCTCTCTTTTTTTGTGTGTGTGTCTTGTTTCTTCTCTTTTACCTTTTCCTCTGCTTCATTCTCTTCTCAAACTTTCTATATGCTTCGTTGTTTTCTCTTTCTCTTCGCCAACGTTCTGGTTCTCCTCATTCTTATCTCCCCCACCACCCCGGCTATCGTCCATGTGTTTTTCTTCGCTTTCTCTATTCCTTCTATTGTCTTTTTTATTTTCCTCTTTTTTTTCTCCTGCCCACTCACCCATTTTTTTATACCGCTTGGTTCTCTCTGTCTCTTCAGCCTCTTTTTCGTTTACATCGTTCTTTTCTACTCACGCTTTCAGCCATTTATTATATATTCATTTTTCTTTTCCAAATCCCATATCTGTCCAGTTTCTGTCCGAAACGTAAACAATTTATTTAAAGTTGCATGTGCATGTTTATATGTATAGGTATGAGGAAAATTAATGACAAAGTGGAAAAAAATTGTGCTGTGTTTCGTCCTTTAGAAATGAATAATTAATTAATCGGATTAAAGTAATGTTTCCATTGATACGCACCAAAGAAAGGGGGCACTGAAATTTTAAACTTATTAATTTTATTTCTTTTTTTCATATGTGTCTGGGTATATATGTTGCTATCACTTTTGTTCCTAAGTATACCACATTGTGATAATAGAAGATCTACAAAGAAAGGCAAAATACTGTAAGAATCTGGACAAAAATGTACTGTGGATTATCTAGCGATTACACACTTCTATACACTTTAGTCTTTGGAAATTGCTTTATCTCTGAATTAAACTATCATTTCTTAAATCGTAATTATTATCAGACTCATTAAGTAATTGATTGCTTGATACGCTTTCTAAGGCTTATCGACCCATTGCAAGTTATTTAAAGTGATATTTCTTTTATATAATTTAAGAGTCAAAGGAGAGAGATGATATTGATTTAGTGATAAAAGTCCTACTAATTAGCCCATAGCTGGGAGGAGAAAAGGTGAGTTCATACCTTTCCAAAAGATGTGTATATAACGAGCCCAACTGGAATTGAAAGTCAGCTTTCCAATTAACAATTCCATTACACCACACGCACATATAAGCTTACAGCACCTGGTATTCTCAAGCGGTCACCCATCTATGTACAGTGCAAACTCAACGTGTTGTAACTTCGGTGATCGTTCGGGAACCAATGTTTCAGCGTAATGTGGTCGTAAACGCAGACACATTACGGTGAGCAACTAATGCATTTAATGTGTTGTTTTCTAAAAGACCCCTTTTTTCTTTTATTTAAATTTTATTTAAATTCCTCGAGGTCTCTCCTGTGTATTCCTTGTGGCTGTTATTATATATCATATTCTCTCATGTACATGTATATAAAAAAGGGTTTTGGAATTTTTGTCAGTTATACGCTATGAGTGATACACGCATAGGCGATCATGTATCTTTCGATACATGACTGACGAGGCAGATTTTTCCCGCAGTAAGTTGCCATTTCTTTCTGCGGTTGCCATCCAAGGCTATAGACCCGGTCTGCCTTGCTATTTACTCATGGGAAAAGAAGAGGAGGATTTATACCTTTCCCAAGGGTATTAGCACATAAGCAAATGTGATACTGGAATTCGAACTCAGCTCTCCGATTCCTCAAACCGAGCCGCTAACCATTACTCCACCGAAAAACACTTTAAAAACAAACTGGTTGTGTGGTTGGTGCGGTGGTAAATACCTTTTTTTTAAAAAAGAAATAAACATTTTCACAAAATGATAAAGCTTCGTGGCACGATATAACACTCTGCTGTTGAAATATCATTAAATGCAAGCAAATATCCAAGCCTTTATTTAAACTCGTAAAGGAACTTATCGAAATTTAATATGAAGATCCAGGTATCTTTGACTCACTTTGTGTGTTTGTATGGAAATAAAAAAAAAAAAAAAAAAAAAAAAAAGTCCGGAAGTTATGAGTATGGTGTTTGTATCGTTTTCACTTTAATGTTTGAAATGAACCTGGGTTCACGTGCTGCAACTATCAAATAAATATTGTATAGGTACCTCCATGAAATCGCGCTTTTTCGCTGAGAAAATAAAAACAGCATAGAATGATGAAAAAAAGGACCCAAATTTAATAAAAAAACAAAGTTTTATCGTCAAAACGTTTATGTTATTATTAAGAGGAAAGACCAAAGTATTTTTTATAATTTTTACTCTTTTTAATCTTTTCTAGCAAGTTTGAAATTTTGGTTATTTTTTTTTTTTTTACGTCAGCGGTCGACGTAACATTACCACTAGTGATTTCGCGCCTTTTTTCAGGTAAAAAACATTAATTTGGAAACTCTTGCAAAAATCAAATAATGATCCGATTTTAATAAAACGTTCAAGACTTATTTATAAATGAATTAAATTAATTTTGAATTTTTTTTTTTTAGAAAATCTTGGTAAAATTTTATTTTTTCATACGTTACCTCCCACTTCATTTCATGAAATTAAATTTCAATCTCAAAAATTGTTTTATTAGTTGAAAGTAGAACTCCTTAGAAAATATTAATCATCAGTTTTTGTTTTTTGTAAAACAGGACACACAGTGACCTAAAATCTGCTCTGAAAATGCAATAAAAGAATGACATTATTTAATTAGAAAAGCTTTTAATTGCTTTTATAACTAAGTTTTACTAAGGACACGATTGTCTTAAGAAAAAAAATATTTTTCGATGAATAATGAAGTTTTACAAGAATTGATTTAATTTTTTTTTTTAATTTTAATTAAAATAAATTATAATATTATAAATTGTTTAAAATTCTGCATTACTTCAATCCGGTTGAGTAATATTGTTATTAAATGTAAACTATATTTACGAATGAAACATTGAAAATCTCAATCAAAGTTGCTGACACCTAATATTCTTTTAATTTTTTTATGCATACAAAATATTACGGAACGTAACCATGTTTGAAAGTATGGCGACCATACACAACATAATCAGAAAATAAGAGCGATGACTACAGTAAATTTAAATTCAACATTCCTAAAATTACATTACAGAGAATATTTTCCAACATTTTTAAGATTACTCTGTACAGTTAATATAAAATAGCGTCTACCCATCATTTTCGTAAATTATGTTTTAACAGATAAAATATCCGTATAAAAACTGTAAAGGTGTTTACAAAATCTCTGAGTGACAAGCGACGATGACAAACGCGTAATCACCGCCATTGTTTGTTTTAAAAATTCTTTTCTCTGTTATTTAAAACTTGAAGTAAATAATATTTTTTCAAATCTGATTAATTACACTTTAAATCAGCTAATATTTCTCAAATGAAGTTTCAGAAAAGTACCTTTTATTTTTGGAAGATTTTTAAAGCCAAGAATTAACTTTAGTTTGCAAGTGTGTCAAAAATGGCCGATTTTGTGAAAGCGTCAAAATGTAAAGATTCCAATCAATATAATTTCTATTTGAAATGCACCAAATTATTTTACTTACTGAAAATAGTAAATTTAATCATTTAGCTTTCAATAACAGATTAAATGAAAGTTTCAAGAATGCTTTTTCATTATTAAAAATTTATTTTAATCCTTAGGTATCGAAAGTTAGTGGAGGTATTTAATATTCTATTATGCTTTTAAAATGCGTAATCTTTGACGTCTACCGTCTTCTGCAGTCGAAAAATTTTAATAAGGGAATTATAACTTTCTGTAGGGATCGAACCCATATTCACTTATATTGAAACTTTAAAATAGATGTGTTTAAAGTGCGACTTTTAAGTTAGTGTATAATAAAACTGCGTTTCACGCTAAGCGATAGTCAGACAAGAATCGTCTTTATATCATATATAGTTTTTGTGTGAGAAAAGTTCCTAATATCAGGGACATTGGTCATAACTATAAAGTGTTGACATTGGTATTAACGTGGATGGTAAGAGTCTGTTTCATGCTTAAACCCAATCATCAGGCCTGAAACTGACTGCCTCCGTCCAGTGTTAATACCTATGTCCAAACTATATATAGTTTCCATGCCCGGCATTTCTACCAAAACGCACATTTCAAATACTGATATTAAAAGGCTACTAACCCTCTCAGATTGGAAAATTAGCGTGAAACACTTTTTATCAAGTTACTCCTATCCTTTGCCAGACTAAGTCGCGGAAATAGGCATATCATCTTGCATGTGTCCTGTCTCTTCCGGGTGTTGGAAATCATGGTGCCCCCAAATCTCCTATCTTTTGAAGTTCTTAATAAATGTTGTGTTTTTCTTATCTCTCCTAAACCTTGTTCCGCTGCCCATGTACTCAATCTCGTTAGACAGTTTAGGCATTGATTCCCATCTGTCTCTCTGGTCTTCAATCTGTCCTGTCAGTAAAAAAATTTCCAAGACATATTTCCTCATAAATTGCGCTATAAATTTCAACTGTCTCTCCGTGATATTAAATATAAGTGTTCTTTTCGTTTAAATTTTCTCTAAAGTCGTTGCTCACATGTTCGATCCATGGTATTTTCAGCATCCTTCTATAGAACGACATTTCGCTTCAGTTCTCTCTTTCATTTGTGAGTAGATTGTCCAGCATTCACTGCCATATAGGAGAACTGATATTAAATAGCAGTTCAGTACTTTTTCCTTTGTTTCTAACGAAATTTTTCTGTTTCTTAATACTTAGCTTTTGGGAGGCACCTTCGAATTTCAGTACTAATCAAAATTTCGGATAAAATGATTTTGCACACGTAAACCGAAATCCCTACAAATTTTTGACACTAGCCACTATAAAAAATACCCTCTGTAAGCATGTTTACAAACATAAGGTAAATGATTATTCGTGTACGAATGTTTTATAATGTTTCACGTATACTACACTGTACATCTATCAAGAGAGAAATTTATTCAATGCTATGATGAAAAATGCTTTTTAAGAATAATAGTCAGTTGACTTTAACTACAAATGAAACAATTTGAGCTCCCGTTCGAATGCTTTACGACTTCTTTTATGCAATATCCTTGTTTAAGATTTCACTAAATACATGCGTGTGTGTGTGTCTGTCATCTCTTCTCTACAGATATTCATCAGAGTCTTAGGCTGACGCGCGTTTGAACGTGCGCATGCGTCAATGTTTTAAGTCACTGCAATCAGCATCGACCAATCAGAATATAATTGAATTTACATAAGGATTTCACAGCAACATCCATTCATGTTGCACATCCGGATCTTTCAAGCTGTCAGGCCGGGTGAATATAATACGACTGCGCATGTCAGCCACGCCGGAAATGAGCGGAACTCCATCTTTTGGTCAGAGTTATGCATGACATGACGTGACATGCTCTCACCGCAGGATTTGACGGTGATGTGGGGTTTCGACGAAGCATAGGGAAAAAAGGCCGTTCAAATTAAGATTGAATAAAATGTAATAAAAAGAAGAGGAGAGTAGCAAACGGTAAAAAAATTCAGCTAATATTCGTTTGGAACGTAAGCAAGGAATAACGTTTATCACTCGCAATATATATATATATATATATATATATATATATATATATATATATATATATATATATATGTATGTATGTATGTATATGTATATACATGGGGGAGATAGGCAGGAGAGAGAGAAGGGTACTACTCAAAACTTAAGTGAATTTAACAGAGAAAAATAATTACATTCTACTTATACTTTCAGCTAAAGATAAGGTTTTTCCCTACCGCTCGCGATTCTATACATTATATACGGCGACTGATCAAAAAGTATCTGGACTGATGCTATAAAAATAAAACTACTAAATATATTAATTCGGCATTCAATCTCCTTCAAAGTAATTCCTATCTGAAGCCACACACTTTATCCAACGATCTTTCCATTGATGGAAGTATTCCAAATCGATAATCGCTTCGCTACGCGCAGATCAAGTTATAGCTTGTAAGACTAAATTCAGCTAAGGCTCCTTTACTGAACATCTATTTGGATTCAAGTTCGCCCAAGTCCTCATAGAACGTATATAAATAAAAAAAATTTCGCAATTTCACAATAACTTATCTTTAGGTTTTTCACACTGCCTTCCGCTCATTGGTACTATTAGGATCATGTGATCGAAGTTTGAGCTTGATTGCACCTGTCTTCTTGCTGCTATTACAGTACAAACATGGCCTCTCCGCTATCAGTATGCACCAAGGAAGAAAAAAGAGCAGTGATACGAATCTGCAGAGAACATGCTATCTAATCGATGATAACTCGCCGGTTCATCATTACCATCTCTCGAGCTTGCCAAATGTCATCAGTGGTAGAGGTTGACGGGTGTCCTGCTCCTTCTTCTTACGTCACTCTTATACGGCCACTTTTAAACTTTTCTATCAACTCATACACACTTCTACGCGGTAGTGCATTGTCGCCGTATTATGTTAAAAACCTCTGATAAAATTCAGCCCCTGACACAACTTCCGACCAGAGAAATCGGATCAGTGCTCTTTTATCCCACCTTGGTGCATACTTCTAGCGGAGCGGTCATGTTTACACTGTAACAGCAAGACAACTGGCGTGGTCCAGCTCAAACTTCGATCAAGTGACCACAATAGTACCAACTATAGGCACGCATGAGCAGAAGACAGTCTGACAAACTTAAAGATATGTTATGGTAAAGTTGCGGAAATTTTTTTACTTACCCTCGTATATAATCCATCGCTAAAAATTCTAGAAAACTAGTCAGTTCCATGTACCGCTGCAGAAAGTACCTGACTCCTCCTGTCCTACTGTATCTTTTCAATAGTCATATCAAACCAAATGTGGAGCTGCCATATCTGGACAGGAGCTGCCCAATCCTCATTTTCCATCCTTGAGTTCAAACAAAACCTCCGTGGTGTAAGTGACGCATTTTCTACCCTACATCCTCTTTCCCCAAAGATGCAAAGCCGTAGACTCCTACACTTGTATAGTAAATGTTCAGACGAGGGATATTCCTTAATTCCAATAGTTGGGATCTTTGCA
>OZ010576.1:88016447-88036447 GCA_963932145.1 Acanthosepion lycidas | reverse complement strand
TAGTGTTTTCGAGTCTTAGTATGAGAAAAACTATTTCAGTGATTTAGATAAAAAACGAAAAACAAACTCAGAATCACGACAAAATCAGCAAAAATTTTATATCCTTTAAAAGTCAACTGTGCTTAGTTTAATTTATAAGGTATATAAATGTAGGTAGATAAAAGGAAATGTTGGTAAGATAGATATGGGCCCCAGCCAGGATTACTCCTTGGTAGAGAAGGCTCGGAAGTAGTACATACATATATATATATATATATATATATATATATATATATATATATATATTATATAAATATACATTAATATATATATATATATATATATATATATATATAAATATATACATATATATATATATAAATATATATATATATATATATATATATATATATATATATATATATATATTAATGTATATTTAGGCAGCAACATTTCTTTTAAAGATGTTTCGTTAAATATGACAATGAAAATGTTGTTAATTTTGTATTTCGTTTTTCCAGCGTTCTTACATATTTTTTTTCCGTTTGATGGGACTGAGGAGTACGAAAACTGTCCATACCGTCGATTTTTTTCATGTTTTGACTGTATGAAATGCATTATTTGTGAATGCCGACCACTAGAATACACAAATAATTCATGTCACCCAGTCAGAACATGCAAATAAATTAACAAGACCAAAAACAATCCGATTGAAAATGGCTAAGGCCGAAAGTGCTTGAGACAATCGACGATTTTTTTTTGTATTCGTTCACTCCCACCAAACGAAAAACTTTAAGGACTTTGGAAGAACTAAATAAAAAAATAATAAAATTTTCCTTGTCCGTAATATTTAACGATATATATATGAATAATTTCTCAGAGTTAACCTGTAGAAAATGACAAAATTTAAAAATGTAAAAGAGAATAGGAAAACTATATTAGCCGACGCGTTTCGTCCAATGTGGATTTTTTCAAGGCAAAAACAAAATGAATTTAGCGTCCTGGGTATGACGGTAAACTACATCCGCGTCCTGGGTATGATGATAAACTACATCTGCGTCCTGGGTACGGCGATAAACTGCATCCAACAGCAAGGTCTCAGATAATGTTTTCAGAAAAATAATGTTGCCAGCTCTAAGTTTTTGAAACAATAATGTTGCCAGCTATACGTTTTTTTTTGTAAAAAAGTAATGTTGCCAGCTATACGTTGTTTTTTTTTTTGTAAAGGAATAATGTTGCCAGCTATACGTTTTTTTTTAAACAATAATGTTGCCAGCTATACATTTTTTATTCCATACAAAATAGTCATTTAAAATTCATATAAACTGGATTTGGCATTAAATAACCCACAGTGGTTGATATGCCATAAAACCCAAACAAACAAACAAACAAACAAACAAACAAAATGAATTTATTAATATTTACTTTGTTTTAATAAATTCCTTTCGTTTTTGCCTTAAAAGTCCACACTGGACGAAACGCGTCGGGTAATAATACAATTTTCTTACTGTTTTTACATTATTAAATATATATATATATATATATATATATATATATATATATATATATATATATATATATATATATATATATATATATATATACAGTCTCTCGTGTGTGTATACGGTGTATACGGTGCCCAGTTCTTGTGTCGACATATTTATTCACAGATAAAACCTATTACAAATATTGATAAATCTTTAAAAGTAATCAGTATCGAACGCGTGTCACATCCATTATTACTCCGACTGCTTTTTCCACCCCTCATCTTCCCTCGCTTGTTTTTTTTCATTGCCAACAGGCGAAAGAACAAAAACTAAACGGAACTGACGTCATCTTAGAACCGATATTACAATAGAAAGTCAGTTTTCATGAGGGTGGCTTGATGTCTTGTGATCGGCAATGAAATACTATTTCGTAAACCGGACTGATGTCAACACAACACTACATGACCCAGGCTAACCACACGCGGTGAAAACACAATATCAGATCACATCTGTCAAGATCGGACAATACATGTTGAATGTAATCTTTTTAAAGCCCGTCAGTGGGCAATAACTTAAGGATGATAATGATGGCTCTTTAATTGAGTTTAAAACTACAACACATGTTCAACTTACAGTATTCCCCTATAAATATAGAACGAACAAGCAATTAATAACATGTGTTATGATTTCTTTGGAATTCCTTTTTTATGAACCACCCACTGTCAAAATCTTTTTTTCAGGGCGTATTTTTGACGGACACCAATACCAAAATCTTATAATCCTTGAAATCAGGGCGGATCTCGATAAAAAAGGACATACAAGACAGATTTTTCTCTGTAATGATTTAATTGTTAAGCAATATTTTACATCACATTGGAACGAACTGTGTAATCCTTAAATGGAAAGTTTCGTTAATGTAATGTGAATCAAGGAAGCATAGAACAAAATGAACTATTGTCAGCATTATTAATTATCGTCAACTACAAGTTTTACATTTAATTAGTTACCTCAAAACATTCGTGATACCGAAGGTTTAAAATGAATTTTTAAATATGAAAAGTCTTTCTTTTATTTTAGTCTTAATTTAAAGCTAATAGATTAAATTTAATATTTCCAATAATCAAAATATTTTGCTGTATTTCAAAACTAATTTAAATTCACTGTAAAGAATATTTTTTTATTTTGAAATCAATAACCCCTAATTTAGCGCTATTTTTAGCCTTCCCTCATCGCAATGTAATTCTCTTTATCAAAAATCTTTCAAAAATAAAATGTATTTTCCTGAAGCTTTATTTGAGTAATATTTGCTGATCTAAAGTTTAATTAATCTGATTTAAAACAAATATTACTTACTTTAAATTTAAAATATTTCAGAAATCCATTTTTTTGACGCGGCGATAGATGTTTATTCTTAGATGTTAACAGGATGACAGCTTGAACGACAGACGGAAGATTTTCTAGTGTTTTTATACGGGATATATCTGTAAAATTTATTCGTGGAATATAACCTAAACGCACATTTTTATATAACTTGTAAACATTTATTAATCATAAAAATTTAGGAAAATATTCTCCGTAATGTATTGTTTAATTGATTTTAAGTACTTTAATGTACTATAATTAGCGCTCTTATTTTCTGATAATTTCGTGTATGGAAGTCCGTATTAGCAAAAATTGGCACAATTATGCACATAAAATAAATTAAAAATTGTTTTTAAAATATTGGTGTTCGATGAATTGTACTAAGCTTTTCCATTTATGATTAGTAAATATAGTTTTTACTTAATAACAGTATAACCTGACGGTGACAAAGTAATGCAGAAATTTAAAAACTTTAAAACTATAAATTATTAATTTTTTAAAAAATGGAAACAATTCTTGTAAAAATTCATTATTCATCGAAATTTCTTTTTTTAAGATAATAGTCTATAATATATATTATTCATAAGTGCAATTAAAAGCTTTTCTAATCAAATAACGTCTTAGTTTTATTACATTTTTGTATTTTAAGATTCGGAACAGATATTCGGTAATTGGTGTTCGTGTTTTACAAAATAAAACTGATTATTTAAATTCCCCAATGAGTCCTGCTTTTTACTAATATAAACTTTAAATGGCACAAAATTTAATTTCTCGAAATTTAATAAAATTAAATACATGGGGGAAACAGATGTAAAAAAAAAAATATATATATATATATATATTTTCCAAGCTTTTCTGAAATAAAACCTTTATAAAATAAGTCTTGAACGTTTCACTAACGTCAACACAATTACTTGATTTTTGCAAGAATTTCTAAATCAATGTGTTTTTCACCGCAAAAAAAAAAAGACGCTAAAATTTCCTATACTAATCTTTGGCCACTGGTTTTTTTAACTAAAATTTCGAACGTTCTAAAAAGGTTGATAAAATATAATTTAATAATGAAAAGTTTTTCTGGTCTTTCCTCTTAATAATTGAATAAAGATTTCCATGGTAAAATCTTATTTTTATTAAGTTTGAAGTATTTTTTCATCACGATATGCTAATTTTTTTTATTGTTTTTTTTTTTTTTTAGTTATTTATTTATTTATTTTTTTTTTTGCAAACCAGTGGAGATAGCTAAATTTAATATTACCGGAGGAAAACAAAATAGACAACAACGTCATATCAATCGTATAAATACGGAAAATAGCGATATTACTTGTGTCTTTGTAGCAAAATCAGTAACGAATCTGTCACACCACAAAATCGGTAAGGAAAATGTCACATTCCTTAAGGATGTGAGTTCAAATCTCGCAGTAGGCTTGTTTTGTTTTTTTTTTTATCGTTAGTCCAAGCTGCTGACTACTTCTTCTTCTTCTTCTTCTTCTTCTTCTTCTTCTTCCTCTTCTTTTTTCTTCTTCTTTGTGCCCTTCCCCAGTCATGGCTCTACACAATTTCCTATCCTTCGTAGCTCTTAATAAATTTTCTATTTTTGTTATTTCTTCCAAACCCTCTTCCGCCATCCATTTAGCAAAACTCCCTATGTTATGTGTTGTTTTCCTCTGTCCCTCTTGCCAGATTTGTCCTGTCCTGCGCGTATCAAATTTTCCGATCTCTCTTTCCTCATCATGTGTTCTGGAAATGTCTGTTCTCTATTCCTGATGTTAAGTATAAGTTTGCTTTTTGTTTTCATTTTCTCTAGAACTTCGTTGTTGCTCATATAGTATTCATAGTATCCTTAGTATCCTTCTGTAGAACCACATTTCTGTTACTTCAAGTCTCTTCTTCATCTTTAACAAATTCTTGCGCTTGTTTGATTTTGGTATATCCGATTTATAATTTGCATCTTCAGCTGTTAATTTTGATGACAGCCATGCATTCCTTCTTCTTGCAGTTAATGTATAATCCTTTCTTCTCGCTTTCCTTAACTACCCTCTGTAGTTTTTTGTAGTTTTCTTTCCATGTCTGTCATCAACACTGTGTCATCTGCATATCTTATGTTGTTAAGATTGTTGGTTCCAATAATGGATTCTGGTAGGACTTCTAATTCTCTCAGAATCGCCTCGTTAAATAGGTTGAATAAGTTTGGTGAGAAGACATACCCTTGTCTTACACCACCCCCTTTCTATTTTGTATATCTTCTGAACTGGTTTCCTATCCGTATGCAGGCGGTTTGCTGTCAGTAAAGGTTCTAGATTATTCTAGATCCTACTCAAATATGTCAAGGTTGCCTAGCAACAACCTAAATTAATTATCCCGAAAAAGAACTGATAAGGTCGGGTTTTCTTCTTTCCTTACTTCTCTAAGTTTCCAAGTGGTCTATATACAGAGCGCATGAAAGGGTAACATGCACATCTTCTTTTATGTATCATGTCCTTTCAGGACATAGTCGATCATGCTTCTCCTCAACTTTTAGCCCTTTTTTTAGTTCTTAGTAATGTTTGCTATCCTTCCCACTCAATGGTCTACAGTGACTTACACAGGCTTCTTAAGAAGATTACTCGCTGTTTCTGTCTTGCTCTCAATATGTCCTGTGAGCGTCAAAGTATCCAAGCTTTTTTCCTCATGTGTTTCGGAATTTTCAGCGCGTTTTCTGATTCTAAGTATAAGCGTCTTTTTCTCTTTTTTTTAAATTTTATTTAAACTCCCTTGTTGTTCACATATTACGTCCATGGTATTCTCAGCACACTTCTGTAGAACAACATTTCTGCTGCCTCAAGAATCCCTTTCATTTGTGAGGAAACTGTCCAACATTCCCTCTCCTGTAGAAGTACTGGGCACCCTTTTCTTTGTTTCTAACGAATGAGGCATAAAACTGATATCTATCTATCTATCTATCTATCTATCTATCTATCTATCTATCTATCTGTGTCTGTCTGTTTATATATGCACACACACACACACACATATATATATATATATATATAAAAGTGAACATTGAAGTCAACACTCAGAGAAGAGGGGCTGTTTCATGCAAGGCGCAATCGTCACGCCTGACGATTGCGTCTAGCATGAAACAGCCTCTCACCTCTGAGTGTTGACTTCGTTCACTTTTATATTTGCATACGCTCTATATTGAGCACTTCATCGCATAAACATAGCACGCCTTAAAACTATATTTCTCTCTCTATATATATACACACACACACACACATATATATATATATATATATATATATATATATATATATATATATATATATATATATATATATATATATTAGGTTGGTGCAAAAATAATTTCGTTTTCTCACATAGTAACATATGTTAGAAAACGAAATTATTTTTGCACCAACCTAATATATATATATATATATATATATATATATATAGAGAGAGAGAGAGAGAACATTCTCGAGTCCCGTAATCCATGAGGGTTGTAGTGGCAAGACATGTACTGCAGACGTAGTAGAAGTGGTGTATCTTAGGCAAGATAATCTGACGGAACTAAACCCTCTTCAAGTTGGTTTGAATTTCAGAGTTTTCCTTCTCCTTGACCGGTTGACACCAAAAGCTATAGAACACAATATATTCTACTATTTATGTATAACTGTGGGGAGAATAGTTGGATTTATACCTTACTTAAGGTATTTTTCACGAAAGTAAACTCGACTGAAATTCGAACTCGTCTCTCCGATTCCACAATCTGTTACTCTATTCACATTACGTTACATAAAATATGGTTGTAACTTTTTACCATCTTTTCATACCATTCTTTAACACCTTCATTCTTGTATCTTTTTAATTTTCTTTTTCATTCTTTATTGTTCTTTCCTTCCATTTACTTCTTTCCTTTATCACTTTTTTTCATTTTCTTTTTTCATTCTTTCATCTTTTGCAGTTCTTTTTTTATGCCATTACTTTTCTCGCCTTTTCTTTCTCTTTACTTTCTTTTCCTTTTTGCATTTTTCTTTTCTCCTTCCATTTGTCACCTTTTATTTTTATCCTTACATTCTTTCTTTCCTTTTTTCTTTCTTTACTTTTTGCTTTCTTTCTTTCTTTTTGCTTTCTTTCAGATCCTCTCATTTCCAACCACTCTCTGCTATTCTCTTTTCTTTCCTTCAATCTTTTCCTATTTACATTTGCATTTTTCTCCTTCCATGTATCTCGTACCCTTTCTTTTTTTTCTTTCTTTCTTTCTTTCTTTCTATCTTTCTTTCTTTCTTTCTTTCAAATCCTCTCATTCCCAACCACTCTATAATATTCTCTTTTTTCCTTCATTCTTTCGCATTTGTAATTCTTTTCTTTTCTTTTTCGATTTTCCATTCGATTTCTTTTTTCTCTCTTTTTTCTTTCTTTTTCTTTCCTTTTTTCTTTCTTTCCTTCTTTCTTTCCTTCTTTCTGTCTTTCTTTCTTTCTTTCATTCAAATTCACTTATTTCCAAGTGCTCTCTACAATTTCTTTTGTATTTCTTTTGCTTCTTTTCTTTTTTCATTTTCCGTCTTTTTTTTTCTTTCTTTCTTTCTTTCTTTCTTTCTTTCTTTCTTTCTTTTCAAATCATCTCAGTCCCAACCACTCTATAATATTCTCTTTTTTCCTTCATTCTTTCCCTTTTCGCATTTGTATTTCTTTTCTTTTCTTTTTAGATTTTCCTCCCGATTTCTTTTTTCTCTTTTTTTTTCTTTCCTTCTTTCTTTCTTTCTTTCTTTCTTTCTTTCAAATTCCCTTATTTCCGAGTACTGTCTACTATTTTTCTTTTAAATATTTGTATTTTTATTCTTTCTTTTCTCTTTTCCTTTTCCGCCTTTTCTTTCTTTCTTTCTTTCTTTCTTTCTTTCTTTTCTTTCTTTTCAAATCCTCTCGTTCCCAACCTCTCCTTACTATTTGCACGACTACCCGAATACAAACACCCTTACTAGCCCTTGATTTTGTTTTCCTTACCAAGATCGTGTCGACAAGAATTTATCGGCATATCTAAGTCCTCCCATACAAAAAAAAAGAGGTCACTATTGTCACCGAAATTCAAATTGTCACAAATAAAACACGCCCGTCTACGTGTGTCTTTCATTTGAAAAAAAATATACAAAAAAAAGCTTAGATGAAGGGAAATAGATGTGGTAATCGACACAGTATCCAACCTATTTTAATAGTATTATCATTCTTAATCTGTTTTCCCCTTGGCCTCCCGTCCAGTAATCGGGGGTCTGAGCCGAAGGAGCAAAGTAGCACGGTTCGAATCCACCCTCCCACACGTTTTGTGGTAACCATATGACTCCCTCTTGTCTCATCAGCAGTAATCAAATATAAATGGCTCGGCTGAGGGCCGTTTCACAGGACAAAAATGTATTTGTTCAATGAATGTCAATAGGCAATTGTGGACATTGTATACGCGCCACACGTGTGCTAACATACATTTTAAAAAGTGTTGATCGCTTACTAAAGCGCAATGTTTAGCAAGCTAGTCTCACAGACCATTACTGACTTAATCAGTTCTGTCTTTACTGGAAGACTCACTACTTTAGAGTTCGGCTAAATTAAACTAAGCTTTATAAGAAATTGTCGAGTTGACTCCGAACAGAGAGCAATAGTTAGCAAACTTGAGAAGTGGGTTCGATCCTGACTATCATGTTGCTATTGTGCGAAATTAATCTAAGTTCAGTTGGCACTTTAAAAATCGTGTATCGCAGAGCGTCTTCTAGCTGCTTAATCTTAGAAAGTAGATGCAGTTTCGATCCATACCGCTGCCCCGCTGTTACAATCTTTTGCAAGACTGTGTTTATTCAGTAAGATAATTGGCAAACCATTCTAATAGATTAAGCTGTTTTTTTTTTTTTTTTGTTTGTTTGTTTTTTTCTTCATCATTATTATTATTAATAATATTATCACTTAAGAGAAAAGCGCTATTTAAGAAAAGAAAAAAACAGTGTTTCAGAATGTTAAACAATATTTGGAAAGTATATTTGTCTTCTTCAGGTTATATTTATATTTTAATTTAAAAAAAGACAGACATACTGTCGACATATTGTTAACATTATCAAACGTTGTTTTTTTCTTTTTCACACATCTTTTACATAGATAAAGCTCTTTATAATGTGTGACCTGTACCTGTGAGTAGAATTTTTTGTATTTTTTTAAGGTATAGGCAACCAGGAATCCCTTTAATGAGTCTATCGGAACATTTTAGAATTGAGGGCTCCAACTACAACTGGAATTATTGATGTCCACATGAGCTAGACTTTTAAAGTTCCACTTCAAGATCCTTGTATTTTGATAGTTTTTCCAAGATCTTCAAATATACATTACAATCTGTAGGGACTGACACGTCAATAAGAAAGCACATTCTGTTCTTGTGGTCTTTGATCACGATGTCTGGGCGATTAGCTTTGATCATTCTCTCTGCGTCTGTTGCAAAGTGCCATAAAATTGTATCCATATATATATATATATATATATATATATATATATATATATATGTGTGTGTGTGTGTGTGTGCGTGTGTGTGTGTTAGGCTTATTTCCACATTCAGGAACTGATTTTTCAAATTTTGCATATAACCAGGCGCTGAGAATAATTAGTTTGAAATTACTTTTAAGCTGAATTCATTATCGATCCTTTTATATATATATATATATATATAATGTAATGAATTGCACTGTTTGACCAATATCTGAAATTTGCAAGCTATATTTATTTCCATTTTTGTAACTCTTTGTTTATTTTCGAAAGAGTTTGGTATTTTATAACAGTCTTTAGATTATGCAATGGTTCTAAGTTAAATTTAATGCTCTTTTTTATGAAACAATATTCTACCCTGTTTTTATTGTATTTGCATTGTGTTTTAGCTGCATGTTAGCACAAAAACAATGCACCAGACTTTTAAGATATCAGCTTAACTAGCGAAGAAAATCGAGCGGGAAATTAAACTCAGCGCGCCGAATTCTTTTGTTTAACAGTTACGCCATATGTAATTTCTGTAGTTTACTGCTATTAGGTTGGTGCCAAAATAATGACGTAATAATGCCGTTTTTTGACTTTAAAAAATACGTTAAAAAACGACATTATTACGTCATTATCTTGGCACCAACCTAATACCAGTAAGCAGAAATATTTCTCCTCCCGATGATGGCCATTTTGGTCGAAACTAGTCGAGGAATCTAAATGAAATAATAATAAAAAAAAAAACGAAAGAATATTAATCTACAACCCAGTGTGTCTAGAGATTTTAATTTTTTTATTTTTTTATTGTTCAAAATATATATTATATATATATATATATATATATATATATATATATATATACACACGTGTGTGTGATCTGTTTTATTTTCCCCCCCTTTTTCTGCGACTTTTGCAGATGTATGAGTTTTGTCTCACGACATTTTGTTATAAAAACACGGTGACCGTTTGTCCAGGTTTAGCGTCCGCACAAGATAAGAAAAAGGTCAACGTCTAATCGCCATCAAGTATGCAGTACACGTGGCATACATTATTGGATTGCACGTGTTACAAGGGGCATAAAAGCTAACGGAGAAAACTATTAAGGGTTATAGAGATTTAAGGAGATAAAAAAAAAACAAAGGCGACAGGTAAATTGAGGAAATAAATCCTGAAGGCCGTGTCAATATTTTCAACGATGCGAAAGACATATTATATAGGGCTATGCAGTATTTAAGATGCATTTACCTGCTTTAAAACGACATGCAGATATATTTACTATGCTTAACTTAGCCTGGCACAAGGACAAAATATTGAAGCACCCGGTGAAAAACGAACTCACCACGCTAACAGATGTATAGCGTATATACTCGTCTATAAGCCGATCTTCGATTTTACGTCTTAGAAATGGACCAAAATCCAAACCCTTTGCATAAGTCGAGGTAGCTATTGAAGACATGCTATTCAGATGGCAGGGTTTTGTAAATTCATCAAAATAGAGAATATTTTTACCACGTTTTAATATTTTTAGATCTAAAATGTTTTTAAGCGCTATTTAGGGTATAAGATTTGTTTCGTAACTCTATTAGACAATTATACTTCCTCCGCATTACGGCCGCATTACGTTCAAACACCGGTTCCCGTACGATCATCAAAGTTAAGCATCGTCGAATCTGGTCTGTACCTAGATGGGTAACCGCTTGGGAATGACAAGTGCTGTAAAATTGGACGTGCGGGTGGAGTAATAGATAATGGTTCAGAATTGCTAATCGGAGAGCCGAGTTCCAATTCCAGTTAGGTTCGTTATATTCTCTTACACGCAAATATCAATGGGAAGGATATAAATCGATTTCTTCTCTATGGGTTAATTAGTAAGACTTGCGTCGCTAAAACCATTATTATCTAAAAAAAAAAAAAAAAAACGCGTATAAAATCTTTAGGTTTTACCATTAAATAGATCATAGAGGTGCTGATATGCAAACAAAAACAACCAAATTTTTCAACATGTTTCTCAAATTTTAGTTCACTTTCTTTCGGCAGACAACATTAACTCCATCTTCCGAATGTGACAGGATTTTATTTAATATACGCATTGAATGTATCAAGTACCTTAAAAAAAATATGGAAACTATTTCACGAGTTAAAAGTTACTAATGATTTTTATAGTAAATTTGATACCAATATATTATGCAATAGGAAAATAAAAGCTTGTATTAAAACATAACTTTAGTATATAAAATCCACAGAATAATTAAAAACACAAAAGTTTAATTCAAAATCTAATCACTTCATATATTCTGGCGCTTTTTTTTTTTTTTTTTTTTTTTTTTTGCATAGATTTTGGTGTTGGAGAAAATCGATTAAACAGTAAACTCGAATATATCGCATTTTCCTGTGTAAAATTTTAAATGAAAATTAAAGGCAAACAGGGCGGCGTATTATTCACAAGTAGACGTTTTCAAAAATCTTTACTCAGCTTATCTGAAACAGCAAAATTGAAAATCACTCTGCAGAAAAGATAATAAAACACAAATTGAGCAGATCTTGATAACAATTGTTTACAAAATTTATTTGATATGTCCATAATTTTTGTTCTTTAGGAGTCAGCGTAATTAAACATCTTTTATCTCAAAGACAGGAATTACCGAAATTGATTTAAAAATATTAATAAAGGGAGTGCACAGGATCTGTCATTAATGTTAAAATGAACGTCTATTATGTAATTTTTTTTAGTTTTTTCTTCTGCCAGAAAAGTAGGGCGATAATTCCTATGCTGTGAGGTTGTTTTATATTCCTGCGTTTGTTGACACAAAGTATCCAGTTTGAAAACTTCAAACGATTCGAGGAAATTAAAACAGTACAAAATAGATACGTAAAACCCCGATGATTCTGATTTTGAGTGATTCGGGCGTCAAAAGTTTTTAAAATTAGAAGAGTTTCCTCACAAGGCTTTTTTAAGCAATTCACCCCAAACAAAGGGGTTATAGAGGATTGAGAACAAAAGTAAAGAGGCGTGTTTGAGAAAAAGATACAGAGAAAGACGAGGAACAAGATCAAGATATCAGAAGATGTCGATTGACATTACACTTGAATATTTGAAGATTATAGTTATCAGGGAAGCAAGCAAGAAGAAGGGAACGCCACAGACGGGAAGTGCAAGAAAATAAGCTGTTTGAGACGGTTGCATTTAACCATTTCGAAAGTGAAAGAGTGGGGCCGAGATGCCAGCCTAGTAGCTCGCTTAGATTCATGTAGTCTGGGAACCAGCGAAAGTAGCTCGTCGGAACAGTTGCCGTGAAAATGCTTGTAGAAGAGAAGGATGGTAGCCATGGCACATCTGTGAGAAAGTGACTATAGACAAGACGCCAGATCAGCACCTATCACACTGCATATTCATCTCTGGATTTTGTCGAGGACCCCCGTTACGTACAGCGGTGGCACCAGACCACATATAACAGCAATATTCTATGCAATATAAAGTTTATTTATATTTTGATTTTGTTCTTTTTTTTCTATAAAGTTTTCTCGCTTTATCCTTAATGAAAGTCATTTTTTTTTTATTATCATTTCCATACCTTATTAATATGTGGAAGTATAATAAAGTCATATCAAGCAGAAAAGTATGGTAGATTAATTAACACCTTAAAATGTATTGTCGGGTATATCTAGTTAGCACCTTTCCCGAATATTCAAAAATAAATTTTGAAACGGAATTTGGGAAGGAAAAATATGCAATGGCTAAACAGCCGGTTCATTTCTATTCTTTAATATCGTGAAAAATTAAATATTTTAATATATATCTATATTTCTGAGATGAGGCATTGTAATAAATAAACTGTATATATAAAAATAGTCATATTTTGATAACATTAATGTTACAACAAAGCACCTTTCCCTGAAAATTTGACAATAAGTTTTGAAACGGAAATTAAGAGAAATACACAATGGCTAAACATCAGGTTCATTTCTATACTTTAATATCGTGAAAAATCAAATATTTTATTGAAATATATGTAAGATATTGAGATTTTAATTGATACCATGCTACAACTTGTGATGGCTGTACTACGAAGTCTTATGATACTAGATGATGTAATTTATTTCCTGCTTTTAGCTTCGGAAACACGGCGTCGTATGATACTTAAGTCGTATTATACGCAAAAATATATGTTAAGCTTACCCACTATATTCTCATCGATTTTTGTCACATATTTCTAAGAATTATTCTTAGCATCTAAAGTATAGGTCGGCTTTAAACAGCCCACAAAGCCGTGAAGAAAAAATCAGTTTTTTTCTCGATCCACTTATATACATAAAATTAATATTTAAGACTATTAAACTAGATAATGTTGATTTTTAAGTCACGTCGTTATCTCGGCTTTTACATTTCCAAGACTGGCTGTATTTTTTTTTTTTTCTGGCGTCTGACTGTTTCAGCAGATGTACAGAGTGTTCACGTGTCTCCACGGACCCTTGAGCAATTAATGATGGCAGAAAACGTTAAACTAGATCGGGTGTCAAGTCCCGTTTATATTGATATTGTTATACCCTTATAGGACACTGGATTTTCATATCGTTCCCTGTGGTAACACAATATGGCGTCCCTGCTTACATATATAAATGGATTAAAATTCTAATGTTTCTATACATGCATGGGCGTTTGGATATCCACGTGCCAGTGGAAACGAATATATATATATATATATATATATATATATATATATATATATATATATATATATATATATATATATATATATATATATATACGGGTATAAATGCTAACATAAGAGTAGATAATATAAATGTGTTTATGGTGTATTGAAGTTGTGAGTAATGGCGTATCTGCTTTATTTTTATTTTTATTAAATACATGTGTATTTGTTGCAGTTCTAAACTCACTAAATATCAATGTTTAAAAAGAAGAAATGATCGTGCGTTAAATAATCGCAAAATATAAAGTTGAAATTCTGGCTAGTCTGTTGCGTTAAATGTCACATTAATGTTCTTTAGAAAATCATAAATATGCTTCCTCTCCTCCCTTTCACAGCTAGAGTTTAAAATAGCAAAGTAAACTTGGCTCTCTTGCCTTGGGTGACAATGATTTTAAGAGACAGAAAACACTGCCTTTCAAACGGTGTAGAACAGAAAATCATTCTCCTGTCTTCCCGATAATGCATGTTAATTTACAGATAATAAAGGGTGTTCCAATAACTTGGACCGATTTTAAATGTGAATTAAGTTCAAGCGTCTAATGATTTTTTTTTCTTTTTCTTTCACATTTGGCGGATATTTTGGCGATATTATTTTTCACACATAATTGCCATAACTTAAATAACATGATCAAATAAATAAATAAATAACACTGATTTATTTACTGCTGACTTTCATCCGTCTTAATGAAAAACCCTTTTATATAATCCGTCTTAATGAAACACCTTTTATAAAAGGAATGCGTAGAGAACCATGATCGTCTGCATCCTCAAGGGGCATGGCATTGCAAACTAAGAAATAAGGTAACTCCAAAGAAACATTCATAAGTTCACTTTCGCTCTATACCCTTGGGAAAGGCATGAATTTGTCTCTTCCTCTATCACCCAACAGATTAGACTAAAGATTGCATAGCTTTGAGAAGCAACTAACGTAATAGAAGGAAAACGCTAAATTTAAAGCGATTAATATCAATATCTACGCACTGAATATCAATGTGTTTTTTTTTTTTTCATTCGAAAATAAATTAAAATTAGCTTTATTTAAAACTCTGTTTTTACCTGAAGCATTTACTCTGTTTTCAAATTATAAGAAAAAAATGAACAAAAAACGCAAACTAGACATTTTCTCTCATTGGTTTGAGGGATAAAATGATAAAACCCTTAATTTAAATTTTTAATTTACCCACGTGGCTGAGGTTGGAGCCGAGAATGCGACTGTATCGCATGCAGTAAGGCTTTAAAAATCAAGATGTGTCACAAGTAAACAATTATAAACTCAAATATAAATGACCAATATTTAAATCCCTGAACTAGATGCTCAAATATAAACTATCAATGCTTATCTATCCCCGAACCAAGTAAATTCTTATTGACTCAAATATAAATGACCAATATTTAAATATTCCCGAATCAATAAAATGCATATAGTCAAATATAAATGACCAACATTTATCTGCCCACAAACCGGTAAATGCTTATAGATTCAAATATAACCGATCAATAATTACTAATTACTGAACCAAGTAAATACTTCATATATAAACGGCCAATATTTAACTATTCCCGAACCAATCAAATCCTTATCGACTCATATATAAAGGATTAATATTTACCTGCAAGCAAATCAAAGCTGCTTAGAGACTCAAATATATGTACAGCCCAAAGATTCGCTAAAAATGAGCATACATGATAGAAAGAAAATGCCCTATACCTAGTAATAACAAAGATTTATCGCCAAAATCTTGATGTTGTTATTAAAAGGAAAGACCAAAGGGCTTTTTGATTATATATATATATATATATATATATAGAGAGAGAGAGAGAGAGGGGGGGTGCGATGGATAAATTGTCGTCTAAATTACGCAAAAATGAAAATAACGCTGACTTTTCATTTTAACAGATATGTTTACCAAAATTACACAAAAATATACCTTGAAATACTAAAGCTTAAATAAAATTGACATTGGTTTCAACCACGGCCTCCAAATGAATTCGGAATCTCGTGCAAAACTTCTGGATGGTCTTCTTCAGTTCATCGTTGGTGTTACATGGAGTTTTGTTGGTCGCTCGCTCAACAATGCCGTACAGATAATAAACAAAGAGGTTGCAGTCTAGGGAGTTAGGTGGTCAAATGTAAGGGGTGATGTGGTCGCGGAAATTGTCTGACGACCATGACAAGGTTCTCCTGCTTGTGTGACATGGTTCAGATTCCTGTTGCCAATACAGAAGGTCTTCCAGTAGCCTCATTCTTGGCTCAGGGCAGCATTACCTCCACAAGATACTTGATGAAGGCATCCGTGTTGAGTCCGAGGCTATCACCAATAAATTCGGGAATTCGTTTCTTATCAAAATGATCAGAGTGAGTTTTCCAAGCTGCCGTACCTTCGTAATCACCATTAGAGTCATTCAGCTCTTTCCGAATCCTTTGCACTGTCCTTAGGTTGACATCCAAACACTCTGAAATGTCGTATAGCGAGAAGAGACTGTTTTGAATCACATTTTACTCTACCGCTTTCTCAGACACCAGAAACGTCCATCTATAGATGTTATACGGAAAGATATGTCGAAATTAAAATGACTTAGTTTGGTCTCCTATATATGCTTTTAGAAATTGTTTCTAAACTTTATGCAACACGATAGTGGAATAGATAGCCGTTACAATTAGACCAAAATCTATGTGTGCCTGTTATGTGGGAAAAGTTAAAGTGTACGATGAAAAAAACATTCCTTTTTGTCCTCCAGATTCTGTTCCTTTTGTTTCTATTTCTTCAATTCGTCCTACTTTTCCTTCTCTTCATTCACCTCTTCCTCCTTTTCCTTCTCTTCATCCACCTCTTCCTCCTTTTCCTTCTCTTCATCCACCTCTTCCTCATTTTCCTTCTCTTCATTCACCTCTTCCTCATTTTCTTTCCCTTCATTCACCACTTCCTCCTTTTCCTTCTCTTCATCCACCTCTTCCTCCTTTTCCTTCTCTTCATTCATCTCTTCCTCCTTTTCCTTCTCTTCATTCTCCTCTTCCTCCTTTTCCTTCTCTTCATCCACCTCTTCCTCATTTTCCTTCTATTCATTCACCTCTTCCTCCTTTTCTTTCTCTTCATTCATCTCTTCCTCCTTTTCCTTCTCTTCATTCACCTCTTCCTCCTTTTCCTTCTCTTCATTCACCTCTTCCTACTTTTCCTTCTCTTCATTCATCTCTTCCTCCTTTTCCTTCTCTTCATTCACCTCTTCCTCCTTTTCTTTCGCTTCATTCACCTCTTCCTACTTTTCCTTCTCTTCATTCACCTCTTCCTCCTTTTCTTTCTCTTCATTCACCTCTTCCTCCTTTTCCTTCTCTTCATTCACCTCTTCCTACTTTTCCTTCTCTTCATTCACCTCTTCCTACTTTTCCTTCTCTTCATTCACCTCTTCCTACTTTTCCTTCTCTTCATTCACCTCTTCCTCCTTTTCTTTCGCTTCATTCACCTCTTCCTACTTTTCCTTCTCTTCATTCACCTCTTCCTCCTTTTCTTTCGCTTCATTCACCTCTTCCTCCTTTTCTTTCTCTTCATTCACCTCTTTCTCCTTTTCCTTCTCTTCATCCACCTCTTCCTCATTTTCCTTCTATTCATTCACCTCTTCCTCCTTTTCCTTCTCTTCATTCACCTCTTCCTACTTTTCCTTCTCTTCATTCACCTCTTCCTACTTTTCCTTCTCTTCATTCACCTCTTCCTACTTTTCCTTCTCTTCATTCACCTCTTCCTCCTTTTCTTTCGCTTCATTCACCTCTTCCTACTTTTCCTTCTCTTCATTCACCTCTTCCTCCTTTTCTTTCGCTTCATTCACCTCTTCCTCCTTTTCTTTCTCTTCATTCACCTCTTCCTCTTTTTCCTTCTCTTCATTCATCTCTTCCTCCTTTTCCTTCACTACATTCACCTCTTCCTTCTTTTCCTTTGCTTCATTCACCTCTTTCTCCTTTTCCTTCTCTTCATTCACCTCTTCCTACTTTTCCTTCTCTTTATTCACCTCTTCCTCCTTTTCCTTTTCTTTATTCACCTCTTCCTCCTTTTCCTTTTCTTCATTCACCTCTTCCTCCTTTTCCTTCTCTTCATTTACCTCTTCCTCTTTTTTTTTCTCCTCATTCACCGTCTTTCTTTTTCATTCCTTCTTCTCCTTATTCTCCACTTTTTCCGACTTAATTTTCTACCGTTTTATCTCTACCTGTTTCTTTCTATTTGTTCTTCTTCTCCTTATTCTCTTCTTTTTTCTTCGTTGTTCGGTAGGATATCCTTGTTTATTACGATGCATCCGCCGTATCGCTTACAGCGGAATACCATGACGTACTAAAATAATATCGTGCATGATAGATCACTTGATCTGTGCCATTAATACGGTGTATCTAAATAGAAAGTAAACTGAAACTCGCATCTCTTATTCTCTTCGTCCATAAGCTAATGCCCTTTATGAGTGCAACATCCAATGACATGTTTCAGACATGCAATAACTATTCAGTTACGTTAATCACCCACACGGACATTCGACTATTACTTGTTTAGCCTTTCTATTTTCGACATAGATAGATAGATAGATAGTGCTGTGTTTGTGCGCCCGCGTACATACGTATGCATAAATATAGATTAAAATTAATATATTTTCTTTCTTCTAATTTGGTTTCATTGCTGCGTTCAATAATTTTATCATCTTTTAATTTATTTTATAATTCTAATTATCTCTCTATCTTTTCAGCACTTCCTTTTCAAAACATACACCCGCACACCCGCACACGCACATATATATATGTGTTTCTATATATATATATATAATATATATATATATATATATATATATATATATATATATATATATATATATATATATATAAGGTGGTGCAAAAATAATGACGTAATAATGTCGTTTTTTGACTTTAAAAAACACGTCAAAAAACGACATTATTATGTCATTATTTTTGCACCAATCTAATACATACATATATATATATATATATATATATATATATATATATATATATATAAATATGAACAGTTTTTGAGATGTTGTTTCCCCGACTTGGAAGTTTCTTGGTATTGTTCGTTATTCAAGGAGTCTGTTGTTTGAATCTTTGAATTACAAGTAACTTGCAAGTCGAGGAAACAACAGCAAAAATTGATATTTACAGTTAAGTAACTTTATCATGTTCTTAATGCTCTATTTTTCATATTAATGTTATTTTAATATTTTTAGTATTGAGTACAATATGAAATGATCTGCTTTACTGTTTTGTTGAACACTTCCTGCTTAAATATACCTTATATATACATATATATATATATATATATATATATATATATATATATATATATATATATATATATATATATATATATATTATGCAGTGTTACATTAGAACATGTACATATTCACTGCAAAATTGCACATTTTTATCTCAAGGTCGAAAATTGGGGAAAAACTTTTTTAGACGTCTCGTCAGGTGGAGAATCACGGTGTTACTCTTCTACTGTAACACTGCATAAGATAAATAAATGTTTTCGGCTCTACTTTGTGTATTCGTATTGAGCACTATTTTTAAATTAATGTTTTGAACGCTGTAATCCTACTGTTCGCTCTCCTATACTTTATATATATATATATATATATATATATATATATATATATATATATATAAATGACAATAGGAAAACTGTAGTTATTGCTGACGCGTTTCGTTCAATGTGGACTTTGTGGTCGTGTCAGCAATAACTACAGTTTTTCTATTGTCATTTATATTTATAAAAATATTGTCTTTTCTACAGGTTAACTCTGAGAAATTTTCACAGACACACACACACACACACACACACACACACATATATATATATATATATATATATATATATATATATATATATATATATGGCTCCTGAAATTTCAGTTGAGCTCTCTAGGGAGTAGGTTTGGGTTTGTAAACAGTGACTATTATAGCTTATATATAGCGAGACTCTTCGCATAG
>OZ010576.1:87991447-88006447 GCA_963932145.1 Acanthosepion lycidas | reverse complement strand
AATACGTCTCACTATTTTCACGTGAAATATCCAATTTATATAAATTTCTAGATTCAATATTTCAAAATATACAGTTTACACAATAATCTAGGTAACACAAAACTTTTTACTCTCTTACAAAACCAGATATTATTTTTATCTATTTATTCATTTTACTCTTTTAACCTTTCGGCATTAAATGACCCTGTAAAACCGTTCGATCACTTAATCAGTTCTCTATCATATGAGTTTTTCGTCTTAAATGTTTCGCTACGAAGATGAATTCATGTTAATATGTAATGAAATGAAACGAGTTGCAATAAAATTAAAGTCTTTGAAAGGTAGTCTTTGATAATATGGAGTATTGCTGCCATATATGGTCTGGTGCACATTCTGTTTACCTCAGAGTTCTTGACAAGAGAGACGGATATGTAATATAATTGGCCCTGATCTGGCATCTCGTCTACAGTCGCTCTCTCACAGACGCGCCAACGCCCCACTCTGTCTTTTTTACAAATACTTTCATGGTAATTGCTCCGATGAGCTGCTTTCACTGGTTCCCAGACTTCATGAATTCAAGCGCCCTACGAGGCTGGCATCCCGGTCTCACCCTTTCACTGTATAAACTTTTAAATGTAGCCAATAGCTTCATACATCGCACCCCTCGCCTGTGGAACACCCTTCCCTAGTCCAGTTTCCCTAATAGCTATAATCTCCAACTATTCAAATGTAATGTCAATCGACATCTCCAGTTACCTTGATCTATTCACTATCCCTCTCCTCATCCTTTCTTCTATCACTCCTATCTGCTCTCGCTCCAAATCTTCTGCAACCTCCTGCATCCTAGTGGCTTCACGCCTTGCTCGGGGCATAATGCCTAAAAAAAAAAAAAAAAAGTTAATATTTTAAGACTATCCTTATATTTCATTTTTTCTGTTGTTTTTTTTTTTTATTTTTTTTTTTTACGTTTTGATTGGTTCGTTCTCAACTGCTTTCAAATGTACTTTTTCGTCAGTGCCGTGTTTATTATTATTATAATTATTATTATTATTATTATTTTCATTATTAACAACACTTAGAAAGGAGTGCAATTTAACGTGAGAAATGGCAGCATGACATTTTCCACTGACCAATTTAAAAAAATCACACATATTTTACAAAGGTAAAGCCCTTCGTAAGGCGTGGGCTGTACTCGTGAGAACAATTTTTTCGTATTTCTTTAAGGTATGGGCTTCCATGAATCCCTTTAATGAGTCTATTGGAATCTTTTCCAACCAATCCAAGGTCTCCTAGTACAACAAGCATTGTTGATGTTCCCATGTGCCACATTTTTGAGATTTCGATTTTAATGTCCTTGTATTTTGACAGCTTTTTGAAGATCTTCAAAGATATATTGCAGTTTGCAGGGACTGCCATATCAATAATGTGGCAATTTTTTGTTTGCGGTCTCTAATAACGATGTCTCATTATTATTATTATTATTATTATTATTATTATTATTATTATTATTATTATTATTATTATTATTATTATCCGATTAACTGAGGCGCATTTTAAGATTTCATGGATTAACGGCGTAGTTTTGTTTATGTGTGTATGTGTGTGTGTGTTTTTGAGTGAGTGTGTGAAAGAGACAGTCAGACAGACTGTAATGGAAAATACAGCGCAGATAAAACTAGTTTAAAAAATGCATTAAATGCTAACTTATCTCAATGATTGAGAAGCAATCTTTTCATTTGTAATAGATTTGTATTTTTTCTTACACACAAATTCAGATGAACATATACATTGCTAACAAAATGACCCAAATAATGCTGGGAAAATTTATCCGTCCATAAATCGATTATAATTTTTCAAGAAAAAAATTAGTCTTCGATGTGGTATATGCAAAACTTATAAACAATTAAATATGTATTTAGCCGATCTGCAAGCTGAGTTATTTTCATAAGCTATTTCTCATATGTGTATGTTTGTGTGTGTGGAGTCAAAAATACATACACACTTTTGCCAATTATTGATATGCATCCTAATATATTTTTTACTATTTTATTTTTAAGGATAAAGGTTACGATCTTTCTTTCTTACTTTATTTGTTTTTTCTTTCTTTCTTTCTTTCTTTCTTTTCGAATTCCTAGTATCTATCTATCTATCTATTCATCTATCTATCTATCTAATTCCAAGTTTATTTCTGTCTTTTTCTTTCTTAGTATTTTCGTACTTATTCATGACATATATGCGTATATATTTGACCCAGTATTTTCTTTTTCGATGTCATTTGCCTATGAAAAATAATTACCCGGACGGCTAGTATCCACGGTCTCCTTCGAAGCTAATTGTGGAAACTAGGTGTTAAACTACAAACAAATTCCATACTACATTCAGTTGGCTCGCGCTATCAAAATCCCTGAGATTTTGCGAAGTGTATGATAGATAGATAGATAGATAGATAGATAGATAGATAGATAGATAGATTTAGATAGATAGATAGATAGATAGATAGATAGATAGATAGATTTAGATAGATAGATAGATAGATAGATAGATAGATAGATAGATAGATAGATAGATAGACAGATAGACAGATAGATAGATACTAGGAATTCGAAAAGAAAGAAAAAAAACAAATAAAGTAAGAAAGAAAGAGAGAAATAAATCTGGACTCCACATAATCTATTTAATTTTATAGATAGATAGATATGAACAAATTAGATAGATAGATAGATAGATAGCTAGATAGATAGATAGATAGATAGATAGATAGATAGATAGATAGATAGATAGATAGATAGATAGAACAGATAAGATAGATAGATAGATAGATAGATAGATAGATAGATAGATAGATAGATAGATAGATAGATAGATAGATACTAGGAATTTGAAAAGAAAGAAAAAAACAAATAAAGTAAGAAAGAAAGAGAGAAATAGATCTGGACTCTATATAATCTATTTAATTTTATAGATAGATAGATATGAACAAATTAGATAGATAGATAGATAGATAGATATGAACAAATTAGATAGATAGATAGATAGATAGATACGAAAACGTTTTTCTCTTTCCTTAGACAATTTGTTTAACAAATCGCTCTCATTACCAAGAACAAAACTACAATTTTTTTTTCTTCTTTCGCTTCAATAAATAATATTTTATGCCATTACTGATGAGATTTGAACCGAGATAAGCGTAAACTAACTTTTATTAATCGGTATTTGAAATTTTAGAGGCAGAAGAATGAAGTGGCTTCATAAAAGTTAATTTAGGAAAATAGAAAATGAATACGGTGAAAACTTGGGGTTAGGTCACTCCTCGCGGCGTGGGTGTCGGTTGGATGAGTGTCTGTTGAGAGATCATGTACATCTGAGTGTATCCAAATCCATTGTCTTTGAAGAGTCTATGAAATTTTGACGACCGCGTGCGCGTGGGAGTGGGGAGGCGCTCACGTGCTTAATTGCGTGTATATGTGTACATGTGGTCGCCGTCCCAATAATCACGAACCGCGCCTGCGCCATCAACAATCATAGACGCGTGCATATGCGCGCACGTGCGCCTAATGGCAAGACGGTCGTCAAAATTTCATAGACTCTTCAAAGACAATGGGTTTTTTTGGAAACACTCTAGTCGTACATGATCTTTCAACGTCATTCTCATATACCGAAACGACCACCTCTCCACGTTACCATTTCCCACTCTTTCTTTGTCCTTTTCCATCCCCACTCCCTCTCTCTCTCTCTCTCTCTCTCTCTCTATCTATCTATCTATCTAACTTAAACACGTGATCTTGACCTTTTTACTTTTCTATCTCTCGATCAGTTATTCCTCTAACCAAAATTTCTCTGTGGTGTAGGATATGCATCGTGGTGTAATAGGTAAGGGCTCAGATTGAGAAATCAGAGTGCCGTGTTCGAATTCGTTATATTCTCTTTAGCGTAAATATCTTTGTGAAAGTTTTGAATCCATCTGTTCTTTTTCTGCTCTATGGGTTCGTCATAAGTTAAATAATCTGATAGAGACTTGAAATAAAATTCAAGTTTCACTCAACTGATCATCGGGTACAACTGCTAAATAAAAAAACAAAAAAAAAACAAACCGGTCTATCACAAACTTCCGATAGCGTTGTTTTAGATTAAATGACGGCTGCTTGATTTGATCCTGTTTACTATTTATAAGAAATTTGAACACAGCTGACTTTGAAATTTGCATATTACGACAGGGTTGAATAACAATATAGGTTGGTTCCTATAGTCTTGTCTGGCAACCAGTCTAACACAGAAAGAAACGACAGCCTACAGCAGGAAATCTTCTACCTTGTCAGTCAAGAATCGAAAGAGACATGATCGTCCAAATATATCATGTATTGCACTTGGCTGACTGCACGCTACCTGCATTTCATGTCAAATTCTTTACCACTCCTACTTTTATCTGTCTCTCTCCCCACCCCCCTCTCTCTCTCCCTCCCTCCTTTGTCTTTATTTCCCCCCTTTTAACCCATCTCTTCTGTGTTTTTGTTTCCTATTCTATTTCTTTCTCTCCTTCTATCTTGTGCGCGTAAAGTAGCGGTTATCGACTCGGTAAATAGAATTAGCGTCCCAAATTCAAATTTCGATCGAATTCGTTCGCGTTCGTTCAAATACCCTTGGGAAATGTATGAACCCATCTCTTTTCCCTCGCTCTAGTTACATTTTAAATTTCAAGACAGACTGGACTTTCTATACTTGGTTGGCAACCAGTCTAGAAGGACAAATCTGAATTCAAAAACGGTTGAACGTGGGGCTGGCATGCCCATCCCGTAAAAAACTATTTGCTGCGGTAACCAAAACAGCAATACATAGAGTTGTAAGACTGTGGCTCTGTACTCCAGAGGGGAGTCGGAGGGAACTAAGGAAGGCGAGTAGAAGGAGGACACTCCCTTGTCTAATCCCTTATTATCTACTTTCCCCCTTGAATATACAATGTTTTTATCTAATTGTAAACGACTATTTTTCTCCTATTTATTCATTTTTTATCAATACTTTTCCCTCTTACACACCTTTTCTCTTAAGCATATGAAATGTTGTCTTTTCTTATCTCTACGACAGATGCTCTCCATGGTGTCACATAAGAACGCATGTGGATTTTTAAAACCACGTGTTCAGAAACCCGTATGGACATACGATTGCACACACACACACGCACACACACACACACACACATACACACGCGCGGGTAGACACGAGCTTACAAACAGATACACATTCATTTATATGTCTATTTGCCCAGCTCTACTTATTTTCAACCTGTGACCAGGCTTTATTTTATATTTGGTTTTCTTGCTTTTTCTCTCTTTTCTAACTTCTCTGTCTATTTCTATTCTTTCTCTATGTCACCTTTCACGATCTTATTCTTCTTTTTTCTCTCTTTTAATTTCTCTCTCTCTCTTTCTCTTTCACGCACACATACATACACACACACACACAACTTGTATATGTCTATTTATCCAATCCCTACTTATTTCCAACCTGTGACTATATTTCATATTTGGTTATCTTTAAAGACTTTTTTTTTCCTAACTTCTCTTCCCGTTTTCCTTCTTTATCCATCTTACTTTCCGTGCTCTAATTCTTTCCTCTCTCTCTTTTTTCACGCAAATGCACACACATACGCACACATATAGATAGTAAATATATTTCTTTTGCTGATGTGGCGTGCAGTAACGCTTATTAATATAGAAAATGAAATCGATAAATAAAATTAGAATTTTGACTGAAGGTGCTTGAGTTCGATTTGTGCTAATGATTTGATGAAAGTCAGGAAACCATCTCTCCGTGTGCTTTGACATAGCGAAATAAATTTCCACATATACAATGAAAAGAACTCAGACTGACGAAGGAGTTTTTACTTCTGTCGACACCATATAAAGGATGTTATTTGTTGCATAATGGCTTGAACGTAAATGCGTATAATGAGGGAACATTATTTTCTCAGTTTTTTTTATTTTTATTTTTTATTTTTTTTTATTATTATTGCCTTGTCACTTCAGGATTTAGACGATTAGGGTCCTCCGAAGAAAGGGTTTTTTTTATCTATGATTTGCCATGATTTCTTGGGAAGAAGAATGGTTTCCTGATTCCTTTCCCAAGGTCTGGAACTTACACTAGTCTTTCAACTAGGTTAACGGCTATTCATAGTCTGCCTTGCTAGTTAAAGCCAAACTGGGGGTTAGGGAAAGACCGATTCATGCCTTTCCCAAAGTGTGTGAAAGTGAAGGCAACAGACTAGGCGGGAACTTGAACGCAGTTCACCGATTCTACGTGGCAACCGGTCTAGGAGAAGGAAAACACAGAGTTCAAAACTGTATTGTCTAAACACATGATACGCAGCTAAGGAAAGGTTCGTTTCCATTGACTCTTCGTTTTTGGAAAAATCTTTTCATACTTGCTGTAGGCCCCGGGATTTCTCCAAGGTTACTACAACTACACAGATAGTTATATTTCTCTAACGCATTGAATTTGACGTCCCCATTATGTAGCTCACATTTTCTGCTGTCCCTTTTGCTGACAGCCACTATGCATTCGACCTTCTTACATTTAATTAACGATTGTAAACGTAAGAAAATCAGAAAACGCAATTTTTTGTCTAACATCCCAACGTGTGAATACAGAATTATTGGTTTCTATAATTGCGCTACTGACAGTGGCCAGTGTTCAAGCCTGGGGAAAAACATGTATTTCGAATGATGATTTTCAAGTCGGCATTTTGAAAATAGACGCAACACAATCTCTGTCCAAACCTTTGACATTGGGTGCACTAAGCTAAGTTTATAAGTCAAAATAAATACATGCGAATATACCGGATTTTCGCACACACTTTTAACATGAATATATGCCAAATGAAGTGATAAATTGAATTATTCTCATAATAAAAAATGTTAGGAAATGACTCATTATTTTACAAACAAGCAGAAACACACATACATACACCCCCACACACGCACACACACAAACATGCACACACACACCATATTTAATCGGTGAGATGTAAGTTCCACTTGAGCAGCTTCTTCCCGCGAACTACTTCTCTGTGGAAACGACTCCCAATCACTACAATCTTAAACTGTTCAAGGCTAGGATTAACTGTTATCTTCCATTTCTATATACATAGATCACCTCCAAACGTAACCTTCTACCTCGAGTGACCCCCAAGGCTTATAAATGGCGAACATCTTTGTAATATATATATATATATATATATATATATATATATATATATATATTAAAGGTAATAAATCTGTTGGTATATAATCCAAATGGATTCAAGTAATATAAAATATTAAAACTGATCCACAAAAACAGCTCAATGTATTTATTATTACAGAGCAAAAATAAATAGCCAATAAAATCCAAAATCACCTCATATAAGGAATAAATTTATTTCATCTGACGAAATATGCTTATTCCCTCATGGGGTGATTTTGGATTTTATTGTTTATATATATATATATATATATATATATATATATATATATATATATATATATATATAGAGAGAGAGAGAGAGAGAGAGAGAGGGGGAGGGAGAGAGAGAGAAAGAGATAGAGAGGGAGAGAGAGAGACAGTTTACATATATTTTATATATATAAATATAGATATATAAATATAGACATATTTCATATATATATATATTATGTATATAATTATATTGATATATATATTTATATAAAATATATTTTATATAAGTATATTTTATACATGTAAATATATTTTATATATAAATATAAAGACATTCTGCATATATTTAATATACCTACATGCATACAGATAGATAGATAGATAGATAGATAGATAGATAGATAGATAGATAGATAGATAGATAGATTATTGTATAAATATATCTATATGATAAAGATATTGTTTTTAGATATGCTATATTTATAGGTTAAAGTGTTCAATATCAGACATAGAGCGTATGTAATATGTGTGTGTGTGCACGCGCGTGTGTCTGTAATGGAAGGATTGCTACCTAAATATACCATATATGTGCGTGTCTCATTTTTGCTTATAAACATAGAAACGATAACATAGGTATTTTGCTCACATGCCACGGAATAACCTCAAATAATATACGCGAAAGTTAAGACTATAAATATTAAAAACAATTGTAAAATAACAATGACCAATATTAGTCAAATTATTGTTTTTTTCTGAATCTCATTATTTTTTTTATTTTTTTTTGTCTCCTAAAATATTTTTATACTTGGCTGACGAACAGTTTGAAAAAGGTTGAAATCACTTTTTGATCGATTTATACGTGAACACTTTTTTTTCTGGTTTCTGATCAATAAGTAATAATAATCAAATTTTAGTATGAGGTAAATTGTTAATTAGCTAATTATTGCATATCACAAGCAAGTCTCCTTCTTTAAAAAAAAAATCTCAATAATTCTTCTTTTTTCTCTCTTTTAATTTCTCTCTCTCTCTCTCTCTCTTTCTCTCTCTTTCACGCACACATACATACACACACACACACAACTTGTATATGTCTATTTATCCAATCCCTACTTATTTCCAACCTGTGACTATATTTTGGGACGAAGGTGCGAAATTCCACTCAGACATACAAACAACGCCGTTACTAGACTTTTATTTGAGTTAAATATCCTCGCCTTTAACAGATATGAAATGACAGTATCTGTGGTAAAGGTTTATATCATATACCGGGTGTAACTGCAAAATTGTCCAAATCGTGTAACAGGAAAATTTCCATCCCATAAAATGTTTAATATCTCAAAATCCACTGAATTAACTGAGTTTCTTTTTTCCAGGTTTTCAGATGTGTAGCTATCTTGACACGATTTGTCGTAAGAATCACTGAAAAACCTTATGAGTTATTCAGCTAGAAAGAGAAAAGGTTGGTGATTCCCACTGTCTCAGCAACTGAGCAATGGTGGGAGGAAAGGTCATTCACGTCTTCAGTAATGGTACCAACATTCATTCCCTGGCCTCTATCTTCAATATTCATTCTGGAACCATCAAGAGAACGGTGGATATGTTTAAAAAAAAAGAAAAAAGAAGGGCGTCTTGGGTAAGACGATAAACTTTATTATTTTAAGTGCAGTACTAATTTGGCGGCAAGATTTTATCAATTCACAGCTGGATTGGATAGATGCAAACGTAAGTTCTATGCTAACAGTTTCTTTTCTCACCTGTAGAACTCTCTTCCGCCTCTATCTTTTACCTTCCAAGATTTAAACGCAATGTTAATAATGTTTCTCTTTTTTCTTATTCTTTCACACTCAGTAACCCCTTGTGTCTTTACTGCCTTGTATGGGGTGAAATGATAAAAATCTAGCAAAAAGATCAAATTTATTAAGAGCTACAAAGGACAGGAAATTGTGGAGAGTCGTGATCGCCAATATCCTGATAGAAGAACAAAAATGGAACAGACAGATTTTGAAACAAATTATATCCATACATGATTTTATTATATACACACCAGCAAACATTTACGTATATAATCATATAGAAAATTTAGTTTCTGGAAGAAAGTATATATATAGTCTAGTCGCGTATCTTAAGTATGTGTGTATACTTTGAATTGTGTGCGCTTATTTTTGTGTATTTGCGTCGTAAAATGAGGGTCGGTAACTTAGGACAAGCAAGAAAGAGGAAGCAAAAGAGGAAAAAAAACTGTACAATGGTAAGACGTCTATGTCCGCAGGGGTATAGGAACCGCTCCATCGTCGGCATCGTTCGGTTGGAGTCTTGTACCCCTTCGCCCGTCAAACCTGAAAACAGCTTCGGGGTGTAGCGACCGCGTTCTGCTCACTCAATGAACAGAGTGTGACCGAATAGGCTATTTCCGTAACACTTCCGTGTTTCCCAGTGGGTGGGTGGACAAGGTCGGTCTCGCAAGCAATTCCTAAGCAAACTAAAAAAAATAGAATGACGATTTTTATTTGTTAGGCGTTGGAGAACAACACCCGAGACCGTGTGCCGTACAAAAGCACAGCAAAATAAATGTCCTTGCTAACGTTGTCTCGGTCTCACGAGATTTTAAAACTAATAGAATTCACTGATGTCTCCTTCCTTCTTGTTCTTGTAATAACTTTTTCTAATATTTTTTCTAGTTTTTATTTTTTATTTTTTTATTTTTCATTTATCTAAGGGTGTATTTATTCATTTTTGTTTTGGTTGTACCCGACTAATAATAATAATCTCTTTTCCTTTCATCATCACTAAATTCTCATTTAATACTTGGATTTACCGTGCCCGCTAACCACTTTCTGTCCGCATGTCGCCTCGGTTTTCATAGCTTTTTATTCTCTTTTGTGTTTGTATTTCAATTCTTTCTTACTTTTCCTCTTGTCTAAAAAACTTTTCTTCTTCTTCTTCTTCTTCTTCTTCTTCTTCTTCTTCTTCTTCTTCTTCTTCTTCTTCTTCTTTTTCTTCTCTATTTCAGTTTTATTTTTTTGCTGGGGGGTTTCTCCTTTTTCCTTCTTTTTTTTTTTTTTCATTCATCCACTCTCTTTTTCCCACTCTTTTCGGACGGTAATTTTCCTTTTCTTCTCTTTCATTCTTTACTACTTTCTTTTTCTCATTTTCACATATTTTCTTCCTTGCATAGTTCTTTTCTTTTCTTCTTTCTCCAAAAGTTTCCTGAATCCCTCTTGCTCGTTACTTTCTCAGCAAAATATTAGGTTGGTGCAAAAATAATGACGTAATAATGTCGTTTTTTTGACGTTAAAAAATACGTCAAAAAACGACATTATTACGTCATTATTTTTGCACCAACCTAATACAAACACTTAAAAATATATTAGGTTGGTGCAAAAATAATGACGTATAATGTCGTTTTTGACGTTAAAAAATACGTCAAAAAACGACATTATTACGTCATTATTTTTGCACCAACCTAATATATACATTTACTCAGCCCATAACTCTGAATATTTTTTCAATTAAAAATTGATTTTAAAAATTAATAACAGATTTCCTTTTGAAAAGCCAAAAATTATACTGAAGTAGTACTAGAAAAGACGAAATCCAAAGATGGTGGAACAGTGAATATTCAATTTTTGAACAGACTGATTGACTAAAAAGTTTGTTTGGTTTATTACAAACAAAACACAATTTTAAAAACATTTTTTTAAATTAACTTTCTGTCTATATTTCTGAGAAGAGCTATTACGTACATTATTCGGACTATTGTCCTCATCTATGTCCCAATATTTATTACAACGTTTCGGACGTTGTACGCTCCGGTCTTCTTCAGGTGGTTGGAATGTCGAACTGAACCCTTTATTTCGCTCACTGGGGTAGACTGTTCTAGTACCACGTGCCATGTCTTAAGGATGTCAGTTATCAGTTAATTCCTCCCTCCAAATTCTCCACCGCCTTAACCAAGTATTGAACTCACTTTGGGCCCTATCACTAGGATCTAACTAACGCCTTTATCCACTGGGCCATGAGTCCTATAGTCCGAATAATGTAAATAGTGTATATAATATCTCATCTCAGAAATATAGACAGTTACTTTAATCAATTTATTAAAGATGAAAGTCATTAGACAAGGTATGGCGAAACTCATTTACTAATCTAAATAAGGGGCGGCTGCCTCATTCCCAAATTATATGACAAATGTCACTACTTTCTAAGGTTGCTTTAATTTATAAAAATGATTGAATGATTGAATATTTATTCACCTCTTATCAGGTATGTCGCCAAATATAGTTATCAGCAGTTTATTTTACCTTAATTTCTTAGATGTGTCTGAACTGCGGTTTTCGGAAATCATGAGTTTTCCAAACTGAGAAAAGTTAAAATACAATTGATCCTATAACCGAATCTCATAATTCGTTTTATTTTTAACATGTCGTCTGTATATAAGCGCTTTCTAAAATCAATTGTGAAAAATAGCTTTAAACAGAAGAAGACCACACTTTTTCGAACGTTTGGAACGGGTGCTACAGTATCACAAACAAAGAATTGTACCAAATAACAGAAACCACATCACTTGAGGACTTTCAACGGCAGCAACTTTTAAAATGGATATCACATGTAGCGCAAAAAGAAAATAATTAGACAATCAAGATGTTGGCATTTTACACTACTTCAAATAAAATGTGAAGAAGGAAACCCCCATGAGTAGTGGAAAGAGCTATAACACCTACTTAACCAGAGAAACATAATTTGCCGAAAATTTGGTTTTAAGAGAAAGATTTTGTAAATTTCAATTGACAATAGTACAAGCAGACCGGTCAATGAATGCCGATTGTCTCCTTATAAGGAAACGGCTTATATTACCATTACACTTATAGCAGTAGCAGTAGTAGCAGCAGTAGTAGTAGTAGTAGTAGTAAAGTGGGAGTAGTTGGAGAATATCATAAACTGGTGTCGTTATAGTTAATTTTTAAGTTTGAATGACTAACGAGCAAAGTTGACTTTAGGATCACATATTGATACTTGGGAGCCCCTTCAATCGGAAACCGTTTGAGTGAACTGGGTTACCTGACCTGAAGGTATTTCTAACTGGAATCCTCCCCTCTGCAACGTTCAGCACAACTTTTATCCAAACCTGTCACCATATAGCTCATTTTTGCCTGGGATATCCTTATCAGTCATAGTTAGTATATTAGTCTTCGTATATTTGTATCATACTGTCACTTCTTGGCTAGTCCTGTATATGACGTTAAACTACACCCGGCAGTAAGGCCTCTGATTGTGAGTTTGGGGGTTTTGAGGAGCGTGGAACCACGCTGTTGAATTGAATTGCTGTTGTTCCTAGGCGTACCCTTACCCGAGGTGCTAGCACCTGTTAGGGTCTCAGGTATGGGAAAATAGTGAAACCCAAAACAAAAGAAATACACCAAGAAAGTATTAAAATACATCTTTATAGTAAAAATACCAGCAATAGTAAAATGACCAACAATACATATTTATAGTAAAATGACTAACAATATCTATTTATAGCAAAGTGACCAGCAATAATTTTTTCAAGAAAAATGACCAGTAATAATTTTTCAATCAAAATGACCAACAATACATTTTATAGCAAAATTCCCAATACATTGTATGTGTAGTTGAAAGAACACAATTGCGTTGAAAATATATTTAGTTGAAGCCATAAAATTATGTTCAAAATTTTTAGATTTCGACATTAACCTTGTCCTGCGCATTATATGTGATGCACAGGACGAGTGATTTTCACGTGCGTGCATCACACGAGCCATGATTTTAAAAGAGCGGTAAAACTAAGGATGTTGACAAAAAGAGTCTACTATTGAACAGGACGTCTGAGGAAACGTCTAGTCTAATATTTTGTACATCAGGTATGTCCACAGAACGCTTGTCTGTTTTCAGACTTATAACTGCTGCAAGGCATCTCAACCTATTTGACAAATAGAATGTGCTGATATATAGTGTTTGACATAATAAAAACCTGTGCATCACGTGATGCACACAGCGTAGTGTAAATAACATTTGTACGTTTTTATTATCAGCACATTCTATTTGCCAAATAAGCTGAGTTGCCTTACAATAGTTATAAATCTTAAAACAAGCATGGACGTTTGGATAGTACACGCGAAAATGCCCTGGACAGCCAAAGGATTAAATAAACCATACAGGTTGATATGCATTTAAACAAAATCAACCAACAAACTTTGTTGGCATTCTGCTTTTTAAATCGATTAATCAATAATAAAAAAAAAACTATTGTGCTTCTTGTATGAACCGAATGTACTCTTCAACGTGTAACTGTTGACACAACCGATCATATTCCCTTTTTAATATAATAAATAGCCATATCTCCACTTGTGTTGGTGGGTGCGTGATTAGTTAGGTAACGTTCACTTCCACACGAATGTGCTTGAAAAAAAAAATTGATACATCTCTTTTCTTTTCAACTACAGCTTAAATAGAAGCAGAGACTGGACATTCTGGATTTGGGTGGCAGACAATCTAGGGGGAAAACAATTCTGGATTCAAATCTATAAAGACAATTTGAAAGCACTCCACATTTTTTTTACAAGAAGTTACTGCAATTCACAGATAAAAAAGGAAAAGGAACATGCAATGAGAGATGGTCACCTACGTCCTCAAGAGACATGGATTTAAAAAAAAAGATTTTTTTTTCAAATCACAAATATTCGCTTTCGGTTAGTTTGGTTTAATTCACTATTAGTTAAAAGTCAATTTTTCCTTAACTCGAGTTACATCACGTTTATTTCGGATGATTATATGGGCACGTGACCGAGAGGTTAACACGTTCTCCTTGCGGTCATGAAACCCGGGTTCGAATCTCACTATAGCCAATTTACCAAGACTTCTTGATGCTATTGGTCTGTGGAGGTGATCTTAGGTTGCGGCACCTTAGGAATGTGCCTGAAAACCATACTACATGTGAACCCAACTTTTGCGAATTAAACTGGGAAGACGAAACTATTTTAGTTGTACTAGCACGAATTCATAAGTCATCGTGACCAAGGATTTGCGCGTACTCTCATTGTTCCGGCTGTTGATCAAGCTAGACAATGCGTTCTCTTCTAGAGATTGTAACTAAAGTCAGCATAGTTGGAGTATAAACCATAGGGGTTCTGTGGGTGTTAAACAAACACAAATGTGCCTGAGCTGGCGTATGCCACAGGGTTTTGCTAGCCGCCTAAGTCGACAGACATACTATAGGTGATATGTATTAAATATTTAAAGTTGAACAGCAAAGTTTATGAAATTTTAATAAATTATTTCTGTTAGGGCCGTATTTTTTTTTTCTTGGTGATTCATGATAGGGAAACAAGCTTGCGAAATTTTGTAAGAAGAAAATGGTGAAAGGTATTCTGGGCGTGATCTTTGGTTGTAGTATTAGTAGTAGTAGTAGTAGTAGTAGTAGTAGTAGTAGAGAAAAATTTAGTAATAGTAGTAATGGCATGGTGCTACTGTAAGAACATGGCGAAATTGATAATGAAGACATCGGCAATTTTAGTATTAGCGATCGAGTTGTAATGTAGATAGCACTGTTGGTTAGGTTTCCAGAAAAACTTTAGT